>BGKB01000069.1:117432-159184 GCA_003116975.1 Aurantiochytrium sp. KH105 | reverse complement strand
CCCCCCCCCCCCCCCCCCCCCTTTTTTTCTCAGTCTCCCGCTAGATCGCAAACGTATGGCGGGCTGCTCTCTGCGAGACCAATTCCTTCGTGCATGTGGGAGAATTCTGTGCACTTGAGAACTTCAGGGTGAAGGATTCATTTCGCAGCCCCCGCGCAAAAACGTAGATCATGATGGCGCGATGCTAGTTTTCACAATATGATGCAAGGGTCCAGTTCTCGGTAGCCTCACTCGGTGCGTGTCGTGGACAAAGTCCTCACAAATATAAATGAACTAGCGGCATGCTCTTCGTTTTTGCTTTTTATATACCGACTGCGCACTGGAGAATACATGGAAATTTCCATCCACCCTGTTTGCGGAATATGAAGCGCATCTCGCCATATCTTCACGTCTTTGGTCACTGCCGCAAGAAGGCCGGTCGAGGAAAGAGAAGCGCAGAAGCATACTTATTTATTTGAAATGGCGGCAACAAAAAGTATCCTGATATCACATCAACCACACTGGGAAAACAGCTAGCATCTGAACTCTTGTCCAAACCCGACTCCGCCAAGTAAGACGCACATGATCAAATCACAGACGTAATCTTCCGCAGTCGATCAAGTCATGTCGCACATGTGCATGGAAGATTAACTTTCTTTTAGCTCCCGATCGATAAGCAGTGAGCCCGGCCACAAATACCTTCCCAACCCGCCACGCAAAATCTTTTCTTGAGGCAGGCCTTCCCTTTTTCTTCTTTCTTGTTTTGTTCGGGTTCGGATTATTCATCTATTTTAGGTTTTTCAATAAATCGCCAAGCGGCAAGCCGACTTCGTCAGCCTAGAACCACTGCTTGGTCCCAGCTCTTTTTATTTTTCTGTTTTCTCAATGCGTGCATTCCTTGCACCACATTCAAACATAGCAAGGCCGCCGCGGACAAAAAAAAGGAGAGACCTTAGCGCTGGCGCGGCGCACTCCGCGTCGCGCAGACTCCCCGTGCGCGCGAGGATGCCCGCCCCGCGACCTGGGGCCCGCCCCCACGACACGCGCGCACTGGGGAGCGCCATCTCCCGAAGTGCGTCGGTACAATAAGAGAGAGCACCACCGCCGAATCAGTTTAATGAGATAGTTTTTATTTGTGACTTTCTTAGTGGAATACGCAAAATCTGTGTGGGTCCCCGGGGACCAACGTGGACGTAACGAGGAGGGGGGAAAAGCCAGAGAGCTGAAAGTACCTGCAGGCGGACGACGTGCATGCATACATTTTANGTGACAAAACCCCTCGCGTCTTCGTACTCAGGTTGGTCGCTGCGCATCATATCATCCACACGGCAGAACCGGCGGCGGCGCCTCTTCAGCTGCCTCCATATGGCCCTGTTCCTGCGCAAGCCCGTGCGTGAACCACGCGCACAGGCTACCCTTGACCGCGCGCCCTCTCACAGGTTTTCCTGGGCAGCAAGGCCCGTACACCCGCGGCGGCACCGCGAGCCCGCCGCACCCCTGCGATCCCCGTCTGCTCCCGCCGTTAGGCGCGCCGCCCTCCCCCTTCTGCTCCGCCCTTCACGCGCCCGCCTGCCCATATATTATATAGGGCGCCCCGGGGCGCCCGCGGTCTAACTTTGCAACGAGTTGACTTTGCAGACCAAGACTGCGGCAATCGACGTTTCTCGCCGGTGGGCGAACGGTCGACCAACCGATTCGAAAAAAAAATCAAAGCCGGAGGGGTCTAGGTGCCGATTGGCCTTCGCAAAATCATGTATTTCTCTCGTGGACTCCGTGTTAAAAAAAATAAATAAATAATAACAAAATATCGGGATACAAAGCTAGAAAACAACATCGATGGTGGGTGGTTGAAAACGTTAAGGGAAAGATATGCCTACAAACAGGGACACATTCCTGATAAGACATCGCATTCAGAAAAGTCGAGCACCGCTGGAGACTCTCCCATAGGATCATCAAAACCTTGCTTGCCAACGCCCGAAGAGACGCTGAGATTACAGCGACGGAGGAGCTCCGAGAAGAAAGTGTCTTCCTCGTACCACTTGCGGCGGATGGGGAGAGACTCGGTCCTGGTAAACAAATCCTTGCAAAAATAGGGTACCGTCTCAGTGTACTCGTGAAACGGGGCAAAGCTGACTCGATGGGTCTCGGATTCGTGCACGAGCACAATCTGCTTACCAGCCTCGATTGCACATCGCAGCTCGTTCTTGACGGCATCACTTGAAAAGACATCTTTCGTCAACACCAGAAGGTACATCTGAGAGCGACGAACACCGTCGAGCATCGCGTCGTGGTGCAGCGTATGGGTATATGACTGGTCGAACCATACCTTGACGCCGCGGTTCTCAAGCTTGACCTTGAGCATACCGGCAGTGTCTCCACCTGTCGATTGCTTGTGGCTCAAAAAGATGTGTTTGTCCACGTTTGGTCCCAACAAAGGTAACGCCTTCACCTTGGGCACTGCATCCCCGTCTTCATCGGTGTCAAGCGGCCCGATCTTTTCTTGGAAAAAAGATGCAAACTTTTCCACTGGAATCGCGGAATCATTCCTTTCATCAAAATCCCAAACTTGCCTGATTGAGGCACCAGGGGACATTGCGCCTTGGATGCATTTATACTCTACACGCTCCTCAGTCCCGTGCGCCAGCAAAAGGAATCGCCACGGCAGACCGCGAAACATGGTCTCTTCTTGCTTGTGGAACATCGACACAAGAACCTTGATCACAAACGCAGGCCGAGGCGCCGAGACACTCACGCTTAGCCGGATCCTGTCCCCTTCAATCAACTCCAGTAGAAAAGGATTCACTCCAAAGAACACCTTGGCAATCTTCGCCCCAAGACTTGGTGGGCGCGGAGGCAGACCAGGTCCCAACACTTCAGGCTGGGTTGCATACACCGCACACTGCGCGACCAGGCGATAAAAGACCCCGTCTGGCAGATAGAACCCTGAAAAGTCCAGTTCGCAAGCCAGACCCCGCTGGAACTGTGACGTGCCCACGATATGCCTCGTCAAGGAAAGCAGCGCCGGCACAAGAAAGAATGGACCCTCGTCGGACTCCACGTCAAATTTCCACGGGCAGAGAAGCATGTTGGCCTCCATGAACTCGATCAAATAGTCCACCTCCTCTCCACCCCAAAGCCACGCCAAGAGCGACCTCGAGGCAATCGCACGTGTGCGCAAACGCTCGTACGCCTCAAAAAAACCATCCAGTCGAAGCCGGCGATCCCGCCACAGCTTTCTCGCATGCAAATCATCTGCAATCACGCGCGCAAGCTTGTCTAGCAGCCACTGCGGCTCAATCACCACCACGCGCTCCAGCGTTTCCGACCCACTCAGGTATACCACCACACCAACATCGTGAAAGTACGCCAGCATCTTGCGCACGTCTGTCTGAGACTGTCCCAGGGTCGCGCCCATCGCCAGTACCTCCTTAATCGGTACGAACGGCTCTTTGCTTTCCACCAAGTCTTCGCGGATCTTGAGCCATGCCAGAGGCACCTTGTCGTGAACGTGGTCCATCTGCGTAGCCGTCTCCGTCACAGCCTTTCGCAGCGCCTCGGCCCGATTCACATCAGGACTGCAGTTGTCAACGGCAAAGAACAGAAGATCGTTCTCGGGAAGCACAAGCCTGCAGTCCGGACGAACTACGCCAGCTGCGCGAAGCACACCGTCCACTTCCTCAAGATCGTCGATCTGATCTTTGTGCGTGCCCACCAGCACGACGGACGCGTCGGGCGCATGCAACTTGATGCTGTTCAGCCAGAACCGTACAAACCACAGCGACTCATCGCGTGTCGCCAAGCCAGCGAGCTCTTGCGGCGTGAGTTTGTCTTTCAGCTTGTCAACATCGAGAAGCTCGCGCATGTCAAAGACGACGACATACAGCCCTTTCGAGGTCAAGAAGATGTGATGCAAAGCGTAAAAGACTCTTTGGCCGCCGTAGTCCCAAATCGAAAAGCTCACGTCTCGCTCGGGAGCCGCGCTTTGCAAGAGTGTCGTGTCTTCGGCTCGCAGGCGGAACCGTCGAGCGACCTCCTCCGGAGCAACGAGAATGGGTTGCGAGTCCGAGGGAGCCGGATTGTGATAAGCTGATGGTGATACTGTGGGAGCAGGGGGTGCAGGACTGGCGTTTGTAAAGGTTGCACTTGCAGCAGAAGCGCCTTCTCCGGGTCTGAACGTCGTCGCGCCACCAGAAGAAGTCGACTGGGCGCTTTGCGATGGGTGAGGTGCTTGTACCACTGTCTCCACAGAAGATGTCGGCTGCACGCTTTGCGATGCGGGAGATGCTTGTGTTGCGCTGTCACTCAAAGACCCGTGCACTCGTTGCGAAGCAGCAAAGCGTACCTGCTCATCAAAGTCGCTGTGGTCTCCGAAGAGAGCTTGCCAGTCTTGTGCGCGCGTGCGAGAGATACTTGCCACCTCGGTACTGTCGTGCTCCATCACGGGCGTTCGACCAAGTAGCGAGCGCACCAAGGATGTTTTGCCTGCCGCGCCGCGGCCGACAATCATGAGCTTGATGCATGCCCACGGGTGCTCGTCGCCTTGCGCAACTGCATCTTGCACTGCCTTCATCCACCTCGCTTCATCGTCATCTCGAGGAGGAATAATGGGGCCTGCTTGATTTCGCTTGAGCAACGAATTGATGCGCGAGAGGACGTTGCGGGGAATGCCGTCCTCTTTGATTCTGTACACAAGTTGTTAGGCTCTGCGAAACGCTATTTCTTGTTATCAAGGATAACACTACCTGTCATCCGCGACGCTTTGACTTACTTGAGCTTTCGAATCGAGTAATTCGTTTCCAGGGCGTTCGCCAGCGCTGTCGCTCCTTCAGAGCCAATAGAATTGTTGGTAAGACTGACGATGCGCATGTTAGACTTTCTAGCTCCTCGACGAAACGAATCAAACACTTAACGTGACCCAAACCAACGTACTTGAGAATCATGAGCGTTGAATTTTGTTTCAGTGCGCGGGCCAAAGCCACTGCCCCTTTGTGCAAGATCCCATTGTTTGCGAGACTGTGCAAATTTGACCCCAAGTGACAAGTGTAAGTTTAGCAATTCTTTCGCATTTCCCCTCCCCAATCCCTGACCCTTCCATTTTTATTTTGATAAAACGTACTCCAGAGTGCGCAATGCAGTGTTTCCGATCAGAACATTAGCGAGTGCACATGCCCCGTCGTCCTTGATCTGATTCCCCGCGAGGCTGGTGGAATTTTAGAAATGCGTGTCAGAAGTGTGTATGATATGAGAAAGAGCCCAGGCTTTTCCAACGTACTTGATGTTATGTAGAGCTGAGGTCCGCAGAGCTTGAGCCAAATATGTTGCCCCTGTTTCAGTGATGTTGTTGTGTGTAAGACTGCGGTCGCAATCAAAGTCAGTTGGGTGATCCGAGATCAAATCGCGCCACGCACTCTTGAAGAAAATCGCTGTATAACTTACAGTAGAGACCCAAGCGATCTGTTCTGCTCCAAAGCTTGAGTCAACGAGCGAGCGCCCTCGTTGCCAATCACGTTCCACTCGAGGCTAAAAAGATTCGTGAACACAAAGAAAGCTTATTGTTAGTATGCCATACGACTCGTTGCTGAGGCAAGATTGTGGCTTACCTCAGGTCCACCAAAGTACTACTCTGCGCGACAACCTCGGCGAGCAATTTGGTGTCGTCATCGTTTATGTTTTTCGAAGAGAGCCTGCAACAGCGAATTGAAGCGAGGGATACGTCAGTCAGCTTACTTCGGATCAGTCTTGAAGCTCCTTCGAGCCAAAAAGATATATAATCACGCACGATACTGATGAACTACCTTGATTGATTTCCTCGATCGCGTTGGCGAGGTCCTCATGTTGAGGAGAAGAAGACATTGAGCGAGCGAAAGAGACGAAAAGAAAAGGAGGGTTTTCTCGTGATGCTGGTCTGCCTCGCGCTCCAGTGCAGCAGACGCGAGGCGAGCACGAGCCCGTGCTCGGCTCTCTCCCTTCGGCCGCGCGCGCTTGAAAGCGCACGGAACGCGCTTGCGCGGACGTCCGCCACTGGCACGATCCCTCGAAGAGCGATTCCTAGAGGACGCCTTCGCGCGGACGTGCGCCTGGCTGGCTTCCCGGGGTGCGCGCCCCCGGTCGCCGCGCGACGTACGCCGTGGTCAGGCGTGAGACGCGCGAGCGAGGCGTGCGCGAGCTTCCGCGAAGCGGGTTTGCCTCTTTTTGCGACTTGCGGGGACCCCTCAGGATAACCTTCTGCGTCGTCCAAATACGGTGTCCGCCGCATTGCTCTTCCGTTAACCAATCAACTTTCTCAGTGACGGACTCGTCTGTGACTGCAACAGCAAGTCGTAGCAGAGCGGTTGTTGTCATGAAAACAGTCGCGAACAGTCTTCTTTTCGATGATGCATTTTCCCGAGCGCTACGCATCGTGAAACTTGATACATTCTTCGCAACTTTTACTCTTAATTTTATGGGCTGCATCCTTCCCTTCTCCGCGCCCCTACACCGTGGCGTATACATTTCCCGTCAACTCAGGTAATAACTTGTCCCGCAGAGGAAAACGAAATGCGCTTCTTTCTTTTTTGTTTCTATTCCTGCGTTCGTGAGCATCAATTGTGCTTGGCCTAGGAGAGTGATCGTCGTACAAGCTCGCCCAGAAAGCTGTCCTCCTCGTACCACTTGCGTCGAACTGGCAGCGACTCGATCTTGGAAATGAGGTCCTTACAAAACGTGGGTGTCGATTGTTGGTAGTCAAGAAAAGGAGCGTAGCCGTCGCGATGCGTTTCGGATTCGTGCACAAGAACAATGCGCTTCTTGGCCTCGAGTGCACACTGCAATTCGTGCTGAACGGCATTGCTTTCAAACACTCCTCTTGTCAATACCAAGACAATAGCCTTTGAACGAAGCACTCCATCGCGCATAGCCTCGTGCGTCAGCACTTGTTCAAATACCTGATCGTACCAAACCTTGAAGCCGCGGTTCTCGAGCTTGAGCCACAGCATACCAGCGAGGTCGCCACCGGATGATTGCTTGTGGCTCAAAAAAATGTGATAGTCCAAGTTTGGTCCCAACAAAGGCGGCTCCTTCACCTTGGGCACTGCATCCCCGTCTTCATCGGTGTCGAGTGGCCCAATTTGCTCTTTGAAGAACGGCTCAAACTTTGCCACAGCAAGGGCTTCTTCCGTTTCGTCATCGACACTCCACACGTACTTTGCTTTTGTGTCATGGTATGCCTTCCTCACGGTCTTGTACTCTGCACGCTCGCCAGTCTCTGGCACAAGCAGCAAAAGTCGCCAGGGGAGCTTTCGAAACATTGTTTCCTCCTGTACGCGCAACATTGACACAAGAACCTTGATCACAAACGCAGGCCGAGGCGCCGTGTCTTTGACGCTCAGACGAATGACATCGCCGCTGAGCACTTCGAGAAGAAAACAATTCAAGCCAAAGTGTATTTTTGCCATCCCGGTGCCCAGCTTGGGCTCTCGAGGTTTTAGCCCTGGCTCGCACACTTCCGATTGCGTGGCGTACACCGCACACTGCGCAACCAGGCGATAAAAGACCCCGTCTGGCAGATAGAACCCTGAAAAGTCCAGCTCGCAAGCCAAACCCCGCTGGAACTGTGACGTGTCCACAGTCTCCTTTGCCAAGGAAAGCAGCGCTGAGACCAGATATTTTTCCTCCTTCGACTCGGCATCGAATCGCCAAGGACAGAGAAGCATGTTGGCCTCCATGAACTCGATTAAATAGTCCACCTCCTCTCCACCCCAAAGCCACGCCAAGAGCGACCTCGAGGCAATCGCACGTGCGCGCAAACGCTCGTACGCCTCAAAAAAACCATCCAGTCGAAGCCGGCGATCCCGCCACAGCTTTCTCGCATGCAAATCATCTGCAATCACGCGCGCAAGCTTGTCTAGCAGCCACTGCGGCTCAATCACCACCACGCGCTCCAGCGTTTCCGACCCACTCAGGTATACCACCACACCAACATCGTGAAAGTACGCCAGCATCTTGCGCACGTCTGTCTGAGACTGTCCCAGGGTCGCGCCCATCGCCAGTACCTCCTCAATCGGTACGAACGCCTCTTTGCTTTCCACCAAGTCTTCGCGGATCTTGAGCCATGCCAGAGGCACCTTGTCGTGAACGTGGTCCAGCTGTGTAGCCGTCTCCGTCACAGCCTTTCGCAGCGCCTCGGCCCGATTCGCATCAGGACTGCAGTTGTCAACGGCAAAGAACAGAAGATCGTTCTCGGGAAGCACAAGCCTGCAGTCCGGACGAACTACGCCAGCTGCGCGAAGCACATCGTCCACTTCCTCGAGATCGTCGATCTGATCTTTGTGCGTGCCCACCAGCACGACGGACGCGTCGGGCGCATGCAACTTGATGCTGTTCAGCCAGAACCGTACAAACCACAGCGACTCATCGCGTGTCGCCAAGCCAGCGAGCTCTTGCGGCGTGAGTTTGTCTTTCAGCTTGTCAACATCGAGAAGCTCGCGCATGTCAAAGACGACGACATACAGCCCTTTTGAGGTCAAGAAGATGTGATGCAAAGCGTAAAAGACTCTTTGGCCGCCATAGTCCCAAATCGAAAAGCTCACGTCTCGCTCGGGAGCCGCGCTTTGCAAGAGTGTCGTGTCTTCGGCTCGCAGGCGGAACCGTCGAGCGACCTCCTCCGGAGCAACGAGAATGGGTTGCGAGTCCGAGGGAGCCGGATTGTGATAAGCTGATGGTGATGCTGTGTGAGCAGGGGATACAGGACTGGCGTTTGTAAAGGTTGCGCTTGCAGCAGAAGCGCCTTCTCCGGGTCTGAACGTCGTCGCGCCACCAGAAGAAGTCGACTGAGCGCTTTGCGATGGGTGAGGTGCTTGTACCACTGTCTCCACAGAAGATGTCGGCTGCACGCTTTGCGATGCGGGAGATGCTTGTGTTGCGCTGTCACTCAAAGACCCGTGCACTCGTTGCGAAGCAGCAAAGCGTACCTGCTCATCAAAGTCGCTGTGGTCTCCGAAGAGAGCTTGCCAGTCTTGTGCGCGCGTGCGAGAGATACTTGCCACTTCGGTACTGTTATGCTCTAGCACAGGGGTTTGCCCTAGCAAAGATCGAACCAAGGATGTTTTGCCTGCCGCGCCGCGGCCGACAATCATGAGCTTGATGCATGCCCACGGGTGCTCGTCGCCTTGCGCAACTGCATCTTGCACTGCATCCATCCATCTGGCTTCGCCATCGTTTAAGTTGGTAGAAATCATGGGGCCTGCTTGATTTCGCTTGAGCAACGAATTGATGCGCGAGAGGACACTGAGGGGAATGTCATCCTCTCTCAGCCTATAAAGAGGACTCAATGCTCGCGTTAGGTACATTGTCTTCCGTAGAAAGAACGGAGCCTCGTTACTACAAATCGAACTTACTTCAGTTGCAAAAGCGAGCGATTCGTTCCCAATGCGTCTACAAATGCTGATACCCCTGCCTCTCCAATGTCGTTGTTCAAGAGACTGAATGTGCGCGTGCGTGAGTCTGCATCGCCTTGTAAGAGTGCAGTTGCTTTTGACACTTACCTCAACACCTGAAGCGTAGAATTTTGTTTGAGTGCCCGCGCGACGGCTACGCCACCGTTTTGTCGAATGCCATTACTTGGCATGCTGTTTTAGGGGAGTTTCAGGCGTCCATAGTCAGCTTTTGCCACTTATTCTGAGGACTTATTTCTTTCGAGCAAACGTACGCGAGAGTGACGAGCGATTCATTTTGGATCAGGGCTTCAGCGATCGCGACCGCTCCGCCATCTTGAATTTTATTTCCCGAAATGCTTGGAAAAGTCAAACATGCAAGACACAGTTAGTCAATGGTCTTGAGACTCGTGAAACGACGTCAAACGTACTTGAGACGCTTCAACGACGATGTACGTAAAGCGCGTGCCAGGTGAACCGCGCCTTCTTCGGTAATGTTGTTGTGGGAGATTCTACGAGTGGTCGAAAGAAAGTATATGTGAGCAAAGTGGCGAGAGAGATACGGTCTTGCGATGGGCAACTAAAACTCACAATAAGGTTTCAAGCGACTTGTGCTGTTCCAGGGCTTGCGCTATAAAAAAAGCGCCTTCGTTGCCAATCAAATTCCAGTCAAGGCTACAACATTTCAAGAGGTTTTCCTGCAAGTTAGCTTTGGCCCGGTCGCAGTTTACTCAATTTGATTTCGTGAAAGTCATATCGAGCAACATTGACTTACCTAAGGTAGACAAGAGTTCCAAGCGTACGATTCAGCGAAAGTGCTTCGGCAATAAGTTTGGCTTCATCGTCTCGAAGAGCTTCTGAGACAAGCCTGTGCACCGGAGAAAGAGAGCGGGAGACGCATTCGTTAGTCTAATTATCAAAGTACACGTCGAGGGACCCCCATCTCTGCCAACGCACGTTACCGACGAAGCTCCCGCGTTGATTCCTTCGATCGCTTCCAAAAGCTTTTCGTTTCTCTCGTCCGCATTTTTCATTTGCGCCAGCGAGCTTTGCAAAGTTTAGCGAAATGAAAGGAGACGAAAGCAAGCAAGAGCTCTTCTTGGTTCGGATGCCCTTTCGAGAGAGCAGTATAGCGTGCAGGGCACGTAACGCTGCGCCAGCGACACCTCCTCTCCCTCTCCCTCTCCGTCTTCGTATCCTCTCGATCTCCCTTTCCGAGTCGAGTACACCTCCCGGTGTTCGTCTCGAGCTTCGTCTCCGTCCTCGTCTCGATCGTCGTCTCGGTCCTCGTCTCCGTCTCCGTCTCGGTCTTCGCCTCGGTCTCCGCGCCGCAGTCGCTGTCTCTGCGCCGCGGCCGCTCTCGACAGCGAAGCAGGTTTGCTTCGTCACCGTCACCGTGCAAGCAGGATTTTCGGAGAACCGGGTACGGCTCGCCAGCCAGAACCTGGTGGCTCTGCGAGCAGTTCTCGCTGCCAGGCCGCTGACAAGAGAGATGAAAGGTCTTGCGCAACAGCCAGGAGAGAACAGAGGGCGGGAAAGTTGCGCAATGCTGTGTTCATTGTATACTCGTTCGCGGGAGACAACCGGACAAAGGCAACGAGTCGATCACTTGAAGACGCAAGACGACCTCATCTCTCTACAAATAACATTCTCGTTGTTTCAAAATTACTTTTTTCGGTTTCCTTTTACAATGTCTACGATAGAGCTCGTCGCACAAGTTCGCCCAAGAATCCGTCTTCTTCGTACCACTTGCGTCGCACTGGCAGGGATTCGGTCTTGAGAAAGATGTCTTTGCAGAATGCGGGCGCCGATTCGACGTACTGGGGAAATGGTGTATAGCTCTCGCGATGCGTCTCGGATTCGTGCACGAGAATGACGGGCTTCCCGATCTCGAGCGCGCATCGCAACTCGGTCATGACGGCCTCGCTTGAAAAGACCCCTTTTGTCAAGACCAAGACATAGGCTCGAGATTGACGCACTCCTTCGAGCATTGCCGCGTGATTCAATGCGTGGTTATATGCTTGGTCAAACCACACCTTGAGGCCCCGATTCTCGAGTTTCAGGCGCAGCATGTCTGCGAGATCACCGCCCGATGATTGTTTGTGGCTCAGGAAAATGTGCGTGAGCATGCCGGGTCCCAACGTAAGCGTCTGCTTTACCTTGGGGACTGCAGGCCCGTCTTCGTCGGTATCGAGGGGCCCGATTTGCTCATGAAAGAAAGGAGCAAATTTGGCTACGACGATGGGTTCCTCGTCTCCATCATCGACACTCCACACGTGCTTTGCCTCTGTGACGGACATAGCTCTTTCGACGATCTTGTACTCTGCGCGCTTCTCGGTCCCGGGGGCAAGCAGCAGTAAGCGCCAAGGGAGCTTGCGAAACATGGTATCTTCTTGTTCGCGGAGCATTGACACGAGAACCTTGATCACCAGCGCCGGTCGCGGTGCCTTGGCGCTCACAGTCAAACGAATGACATCATCCTTGATCACCTCGAGGAGAAAAAGGTTCAAGCCAAAGTATATTGCAGCGAGTCTCGTGCCCAACTTGGGTTTTCGAGGAGACAAGCCCGGCTCGACCACTTCCGGTCGTGTGGCGAATACTGCGCATTGCGCGACCAGACGGTAAAAAATACCATCTGGCAGGTAGAATTCGGAAAAGTCTAGCTCGCAAGTCAAACCTCGTTCAAATCGCGTCGTGTCCACCGCCTGGTCCGTCACAGAAAGAAGCGCCGACACCAGATACTCTTCTTTGCTCGAATCGGCATCGAACCGCCACGGACACAAAAGCATGTTAGCCTCCATGAATTCAATCAGGTATTTCACCTCGTCTTCGTCCCACAGCCATGCCAGTAGAGGTTTGGGGGCAATGGCTTCCTTTCGCATCGTCTTGTACACTTGCAAGAGACCGCTTTTGCCAAGACGCTCATCCCAAAGTATTTTTGCGGCGTGCAAATCGTCGGCCACGACACGTGCAAGCTTGTTCAAGAGCCATTGCGGATCCATTACTACAACTCGCTCCAGCGTTGGCGAGCCACGCAAGTGAACCACGACTCCCAACTCGTGAAAGTATGCCAGCATGTTACCCACATCCTCTCGTGTTCGACCATAGCCTATGCCCATTGAAACCACCTCTTCCATGGGTACAAATGGCTTTCCGCTCTTGATGAGGTCTTCGCGGATCTTGAGCCATGCGAGCGAGACTTTGTCATGAATGTAAGCCTGCGTCACCGCGGTAGAGACGACGGCCTCGCGAAGCGCACTTGCGCGATCTCCCTCAGCGCTGCAATTGTCTACAGCAAAGAATAAGAGACCGTCATTCGGTTTGACGAGTCTGCAGTCTGAACTGACAATCTCGGCTTTTCGCAGAACACAATCCACCGCATGCACGTCTTGCACCTTGTCCTTGTGTGTGCCCACGAGTAAGACGGGAGCCCCGGGTGCGTGAAGCTTGATGCTGTTGAGCCAAAAGCGCAAAAAGTCAATCGATTCATCTTGTGTCCCCAAACGGGCATACTCTTCGGGACGTAGATCCGTTTTGAACTTGTCTGCACCGACAAGTTCGCGCATGTCAAAGACAACCAGGTATAACCCCTTTTCAGTGAGGAAAATGTGATGCAGCGCATAAAATACGCGTTGACCTCCATAGTCCCAGATGGAGAAGCTCACCTTTCGCGCAGGAGCAGCGCGTTGCAAGAACGCCTCATCTTCGTCCCGCAATTGGAATCTGCGCGCCACCTCTTCAGGCGCAAGCAAGGGCTTTTGGAGATCTTGAACCGGGCGCGAGGTAGTTTCAGGGGCGGTTTCTGCTTTGGACGTGTCGTCCGAGGTCCCTGGATTTCCCGCGTGGAGACCTCGATCTGAATCAGTCGTCGTCGCACGAGCAATGGACAGAGCTGCGTCCACACCCACTGATGATTGCTCGCTCGTAGCATTTTGCTGAAGCCGCTGGGAGGCTGCCAAGCGCACTTGGGTTTGAAAGTCGTTGTGGTCTTCGTTTACAGGTTTCCAGTCCTGTGCTCGCGTGCGTGAAATATCGGCCATTTCTGTGCTTAGATGCTCCAGCACCGGCGTCTGTCCGAGCAAAGAGCGCACCGTTGAGGTCTTTCCGGCAGCGCCACGTCCCACAACCATGAGCTTGGCCAAATTCCAAGCGAGCTGGTCACCCTCTGCGACTGCAGACTTGACTGCGTTGAGCCACTTGTCCGAGATTTCGGTAGCTTCAGGCGGAGAGGGCCCAGATTGGTTTCGCTTCAGAGCAGCCGCGATGCGCCTCAGGACCTCCTGAGGGACGTTGTCTCTCCGAATCCTTTGTCGTAAGCATGGCCATTAGTTTTACAACGGTTTACCATTCTCTTTGCGTTTGCACGTACTTGAGTTTTCGCAACGTTGCGTTGCGCTCGAGCGCGTCTGCAAGGGCAATCGCACCTTCGGCGCCTACAGAATTGCTCGAGAGACTGTGTATGCGCAAACGTGTCGATAAAAGAAGAAAGAGCGTATTGTGAGTATACATACATTTTCCGTTCCGTGGGCAGATCGAAGCCATCATCAAAAGTGATTTCTATTTCGTACTTGAGAATTGTGAGTGTGGAGTTGTCCTCGAGACCTCGAGCGATAGCCTGCGCACCCGCTGTGCTAATGTTGTTGCTTTCCATGCTTTCAAAAGTATCACAAGCGTTGTAAGTTTCAATCCGAAATGGCTTTGCGAGAATCAGAAAAGCACCACTTACTTGAGCACACAAAGACTGTGATTTTGCGCGAGGACTTGAGCGACTGCCATGGCGCCCTCATCGCCAATGTTGTTACTCGCCAGACTGTTCCATAACGTAAAAACACGATCGTCAATCTCTTTTTCTCGCGCACATCCGCTTCAGAGTCGATACACTTACTCCAAAGTATGAAGGCATTCATTCTGTTCCAGTGATTTTGCCAGTGATACTGCACCACCATCTCCAATCAGATTTCCTGCAAGGCTTTGTGTTTGTCGAGATTAGTTTTCGGTCCTTCTTGTCATTCGGTACAACGAAATGCCAAGCGCACGGCTCACGTACTTGAGCGACCGCAGAGTCGATGAGGGTTGTTCGAGAACCTTGGCAAGCGCCGCGGCCCCTACTTTTCCCACGTTGTTGTGTGTAAGGCTGTGCAAGAGAATTTGTGAGCATATTTTCGCATGTTGGGCTCGTTGCAAAAAAACTTACAATAGAAATTCCAACGTGCCGTTCGATCCTAGCGCTTCTGCCAAGGCAAGGGCACCCGAATCGCTCACCATATTCCATTCAAGACTAAGTCAAACCATCAGTCAGACGAGGCCTTCTTTCTCATCCGTTGCGCTTACTCGAACTTACTTCAATTGTCGGAGAGTCTTGTTTTTCGCAAGTACTTGTGCGACAAGCTTGGCGCCGCCATTGTCAACGTCTCCAGACGAGAGCCTTGTGGTGCAAACCAAACAAACAAACAAACAAATAAACAAACAAACGGTCAGTTCCTTCGTCTCTGTGAGACTTGATTTCCTCGAGAATCTGTCACGTACGAAACCGTAGGACTGCCCTGTTCGATCTCCTTGATCGCTTGGGCAATCGCTCCATTGGTTGCGGTCTCCGCCATCTGCGTGTTGGATACAGTCAAGATCTGCCCGCTTGCGAGCCAACCGACCTCTTTCCACGCTAACTACACACTACAAACGACCCGGCACTCTTGAGTTAGGGAGGAGCGGTGCGACGCCAAGCGTACGCGCGCGCACGCACACGCGCGCACACGCGCGCGCCCGTTTGGTTCTGTTGATTGCGTGCCCACGGATCAATCTAGTTCGTCTTTGCTTGCTTTGTGTGATTGCATTGCACACAGAAACAATGTCGTTTTACAAGGCCTAGTCGGTCCTACTGCTTCGACTACTAGTACTGCTGCTTGCACTGTGACATGACGAGCGAGCCTCTCACCACCCAAAGGTTGTCACTAGCAAACAAGCTAGGCCATCTGACTGTACTCTTTTAGAGAACGAAGCCACGGACGCAATTCCGAACACGTATGACAACGCACGAGACGCCAATCGATCGTCTTCGTCTTCATGCTCTTCTTGGCTCTTCTTCTATTTTTATTTCTTCTTCTTGTTTTAGTACCACCAGTGAATCTAAGGAAAAATACTACCGAGAGTCGCGCGAAAGGCATCGAGCACGCGCGGCATGACGCTTGGAGGCGCGTCCACATGAGTCACAGCGCGAACTTGCGCTGTAGAGTACGCGCCAACGAGCACACCATGGTCCTGGGCGAGCTTTTCACACAAAACCTCGCCCTTGCCGTCGGCGACATCAAAGTACAAAATGTTCGTATGTACATCCTGCGCACGAATAGTAATGCCTGGCATCTCGGCGAGACCACGCGCCAGAATTTGCGCCGCCTCGTGGTCCTCAGCGAGCCGAGTGGTCATTTCCCGTAGAGCTACCAGCCCACAGGCCGCAAGGACACCAGACTGGCGCATTCCACCACCCAAAGCCTTGCGCACGTTGCGGGTCCGCGTGATAAAGTCGCGAGACCCTACGAGAACGCTACCTGCCGGAGCTCCAAGCCCCTTGGACAGGCAAAATGTGACAGAGTCGGCCGCCTGGCAGACCCTCGATGCCGGCTGGCCCAGCGCCGTCGCAGCGTTAAAGATACGGGCGCCGTCGATGTGCAGCGCAATCTTGTGCGACTTGGTCAGCGCACCGACACTATCCACATACGAGGTGGGCAGTGGCACGCCACCGCATGAGTTGTGCGTATTCTCAAGAATCACAAGCCGCGTCTGCGGGTGGTGCACGTCCTCTATACGGATTGCATTTTCAATCTCGTCAAGAGCGAGCGTGCCATCCGCCTTGTTTGGCACTGCCCAATTGTGTACGCCCGCAAGTCGCGCCGTTGTGCCCACCTCGTACAAATACGTGTGCTGCTTGTTGCCCGAAATCATCTCCGGAAAGGCCACTCCGCTGGCATGTGTGATGATGGCAGCCAGGTTTCCCATCGTTCCTGTTGGCACGAACAGTCCGGCCTCCTTGCCGAGCATCTCCGCGGCCTCCTCTTCGAGTCGCGCGGTTGTCGGGTCGTCACCCAAAACATCATCGCCCACTTCTGCCGCTGCCATGGCCGCGTACATGGCCTTTGACGGCCTTGTCACGGTGTCGCTCCGCAGATCCACCATCGCGTCCGTCATCGTGCCGTGCTCCTTGTCACTCCACTTCCTCGTCCCCTCCTCGCGATCAATGCTGGCGACACGCGCAAGAAGTTTTGCTCTGTGCCTGCCTTCAAGTTTGTTCTGTGCTTGCTTGTTCTTCCCACGCGTCCACAACAAGCAAAAAGTCTCAAGGGCTAGCTTTTTGTCGCACGTGTCAGCGACAAGCAAGCTCTGCTGCTGATGACAGTATCCACTTCAATTTGTCTGCAATCCTTCAGAGATAAAGAAAATGGCATGCATGACGGTATATCGCGTGCCTCCCTCTCCCAGATGGCCCATCTTTCTGCATGTAATGAATCCCGGCACATAAATCCCGAATTTTCGAAAATGTTTCCCGGAATTACGGGGAACCGGGACAGGCCTTTTACAACGGATAGCCACGATCTGCGCCCATCTGAGGACGAGCAGAACTGCAGGATGCAGGACATCGGGGCGACACTCGACGCTGTCAAGGCCGCGCAGGCCCGGGCGGAAAACACAGACGCAGTCTTTGCGCAGCTTTGGCGAGAGCGGACCGCCTGGGCCAAAGACTGCCTCGAAGCCCATGGAATCAATGACAAGATCGCCGCGCGGGACGCAGCTCTGGCCGCACGCTTCGCCGAAATTGACACCGACGACAAAGACCCGCTTGTGCAACTACTTGCCCGGGATGCGAGCCTAGCTGGTACCTCGTCTTCCCAAATTGAGTTATCCTCAGACGACCAAAATGGCGAGATTAAAAGTGATTGCGAGCGTCTCGAAAGCGCCCTCCAGCGCTTCTTTTTCGCGACAAAGCCCAGCCATCGCTCATCTACGCTGCGCTTACAAATCATAGACGTCCTTGAGCGTTGCGAAGAGCTACTTGCGAGCCCCAATCTTCGCGCCGTGCGCAATTTGCGGCAAGGATTGGCCGACCTCGAGTCTGTCGTTCCCCGCCGCCACATTGGGCCATGGCGTGCTCTGCAGGAAGCAACTTCGTTAGTCGTGAGACTTGCCCGCAAAGCTTGCGTCATCTCCACCACATCTGCCGTTGCGGCTCGAAATCTTCGCACGAAAAAGCTGCAGCAGAAAAAGCAAATTGAGCAAGATTGGAAAGCTAAAATAGGTGTCAAAAGGAGGAAATCTGCAGCAGGGCTGTCATCGCGGACGTCAGCGGGGTCTCTTACCCCAGAGGGTCTCGTAGTTTTGCGTCTGGTGCTCTACCTGCATGACAGAGGCTGTGTTGCGCGAGATCTTTTGCGCGCCACAGAATCTGCGCAAGCCCAGGTCGAGTATGCTGCTGCGGAATGCGCCTCTGCCGATCTAGCGCGACTCGTCGCTCGATTTGGGACAGTCGAGCTCGAGCATCGACGACGCCATCTTTTGGCGCGCTGGATGGCAGCGGAAGCACTTAGTGGCGAGCTCATCGCCTCCAGTCGTCTCACGCATCATGTCGAAGCTTACATTTCCGCGCTCGAGCAAAAGCACAACTTTGTGCGTGGCGCGTCCCAGAGCCTTGCCTCGCGTTGGCCCGAGCTCTCTGAAAGTGTGTATGAGCCGCTGTACCACGAAATTGATCGTCCACTTAGCTCGTCCTCTGAAATCGTTGCTCCCATTCCTCTCGGCCAAGACGCACACAACGAGTTGCCGATTGCTGACTTTATCAAACTACTCCTACAAGAAGACGATAGTGGCATGTGCAATAGCGTGCAGATTCCCGCCCTTTGCGCGTTGAGCTTGGAAACAAGTCAGAGCCCCAAGTCATCCTCGAGTCCAAAGACCTCACAACATGCTGCTGGTGCTGCTTGGGGGCAAAATGCAGGTCAACGCCCTCCCTGGAACCCAAGCGTCCTTGTACACGATCCAATTCGAACGCGCGGTGGGGCCGAGCCGATCGGAAAGCGTCAGCTCGCGCACCTCTTTTCGAGCAACTCGTCGCTGGCCGTTCGTACGGAGAAAGACAACATTCAACGAGCAATGTATGCAGTGTCCACTTCCGCACGGTCACCAATGGCAACGCCTACTTCTGATGCCAAGGCCACGCTCTCACCAAGCCTCGTCAAGGCTCGCATAGACGCTGTACTTCTCGCAGATTGATGAAGAAGCTATGTCAATTATTACATACGTTCAATTTACACGAATTGCTGCGACGAGGCACCCGACCGGGGCAAAAGGTCGTCGTTCTTTTTCGTGTCAAAAGAAGGGACTCCTCGCCAAAGAAAGAATGCAGTCGCTGCGCCGAGCAGGTGAACAGCTGCAAGCACAAAGCCATATGAATCTGCAAAACCCGCAAGCTCAACGCCGAGGAGCAGGCACGCGCCCACGAGACAACCGGCACCATACCGAAGCGACTGCATGCCGTACTGTGCACTAATGCGGCTTGACTGCTGCGCGACACTATACACGGCGAGACAAACATAGATGATGACGAGTGCAGCTTCCCAAAGCGCGCTGTCCCAAGCGTCGCGCAGCTTGAAGATCCACGCCAAGGAAAAGGCAACATAGCGCAAAATCATGTTCTTCACTTCGTCCTCGATACCCATGCAGTGTATGAGCAAGCAACACACGTATGTAAGACTTAGCACGTCGCTGATAAAATGCCAATCGAGCTCGCCGATAAAGAGCTTTTCCCCAAGAGCCTGAGACGAGTTAAAGAGAAAGGATGAGACAAGTTGCAACGAGCCAATGAAAAGCTCAAAGTGTCGCCGTCGCTTGTACACCTCTAGCAGCGCTGGGACAAAGGCCAGGTCCGTAGCGGCGCCCAACGTCCAGCGGAGCGCCTCCATCATCACCATCGTGCGTGCGGGCGTGCGTGCGCGCGTGCTAACCTCAACAAACTTGCTTGCTTTCTCGCTTGCTTGCTTGCTTTCTCGCTTGCTTGCTTGCTTGCTGCTTGCTCGTTTGTTCGTTCGATCGATCGATCGATCGTTCGTTGCTGCCAAGGATTGGCAACGATGAATCTTTCTTGCAGTCTGAAGCAAGGCTCACCGTGTCCGAGGGGGCCGATAGGATGGGTTCGATTTTATTTTATTTTTCGTTTCACTCAGATTCACTCCATCCTCATCAAAGACTGGTTCTATAAACTAGGGTGGACCGCAGGCGCTCAGTGCCGCTGCATGCTGCATGCTGCTACTGCTGGTGCTTGCGAACAAGGACAGAAAGAGGCGATTGTCGTTCGCTGTCGTCATCAAGCTAGAAAATCAATTTCTTGGAGGATCGCATCTCCTAAGGAGATCGCTCGCTAGGCTCGCGCGTACCAGTTCCCTCCATTGCGCAAGCATCACTCACTCTTTCAGTCACTACTGCTGCTGCCGGTAAACCATCTCTTGAACGAGGCACCCCACGACTCAAGCGTTGAGCCTTTAGCCATGTTGAGTTTCTTGCCGAAAATTTCTTGCATCTGGGCTGCGTCCCAGGTCTCATAGGGAAGACCCTCATCCTCCAGAACCTGGAGCGCAAGAGGTCCCCAGTACTCGGAGCAGCGAACGGGAAAGAGCATCGACATGCCTACGCCTCGAAGACGAATCGAAAGAAACTGCGCCATGGTAAGATTGTCCGGCGACTCGTGCCAGGGATCCCGTGCATACAAATCGTCCATAAAGGTCTGAATGTTCTTGCCCTTGAGCACATCTTGAGAAAAGTCGTCAAAGCCAAAGCGAACCAGCTGGTATATTACATCTTGATCAAAATACTTGGAGCGGTACCCACTTACGCGCACCATGTCAATCAGGCGCTCCTTGTCCTGCTTGTACAGGGTGGCGTAGAGCATGCATGCCGCCAGACGCTCCTCTCGCGCAAGTATCTTCGTTGCACCAAAATCGATGAGGCCGATCCGGTCATCTTCGAGCCAAAGAAAGTTGCCCGAGTGAGGATCAGCATTAAAGCACCCGTCCACCAAGAGTTGCTTGCCGTGCACGCGCATGAGGACATCCATCATTCGAGGCGCGTTTGGAGGGCGCGGCGTATGCCATGCCTGCACGTGGCTGCCCGTGAGGGTGTTCCAAGCAGAGATAAAGACATTGGCAGCCTCGTCACGCAGCCGCAAGGCGCCGGCGTAGAGCGCAATCTGCGCGCCACTCGGTCCATCATAGCGACTGGGGAGACCCTCTTGCAGAATGCGTTCCTTCATTTCGGTCTCAAATGCTTCAAAGCTCTTGCCTTCCTGCTCTGCCACGACCTTGCCATACGCTCGAATCCCGTCAATCAGCTTTTCGCCCTTGAGATAGTTCATGACGAGCACACGGGGCGTCGAAAAGTGCGGCCGGGGTACACGAATGTCGCGTTCGAACTCGGGCCCGCGCAAATTGTGACTGACCATTTCCAGATTTGATGCTTCGCAGTTGTAGTCAAATTCGCGCTCAAAGGATCGTTCAAGCTCGTCGAGAATAATGACCTGCTCCGGAGCGGCCAGCTCCATGAAGCCTCGAATGGTCAGCATGTCTTGTCGAAAGAGCTTTTGGCTGTCTGGGTACTGGACCTTGACAGCGACCCACCCCTCGCGCTCGCGACCGCGCAGTTTGGCGCGATGGACCTGGCCAATACTTGCGGACCCCAGAGGCTGCTCCTCAAAGACAGAAAAGACCTCCTCCAGCGGCTTGCCCAGATCCTCCTCGATGGTTGCGCGCACCACGGAGAGGGGCTGCGGCGGGACAGAGTCCTCGAGTTCGCGCAACTTTTCGAGCCACACGTCGCTCAAGGTGTTGCGAAGCCCTGCGCCAATCTGGCCATACTTGGTGTACATGCCCTTGAGCTCCTTGACCATGTCGACGATGCCATCGCTGTACTTTTCATCGAGCGCGAGCCACTCCTGCTGCTTTTCTTCCTCCGAGAGCCCGTCTCCCTGCAGGCGGTGTCGCGCCTGGACGAACCTGTAGTGGGCCACGGCGGGCAGCGCGCGCGAGTACAGCGCCACGGCCCTGCGG
The DNA here is from genome assembly GCA_003116975.1 of Aurantiochytrium sp. KH105. NCBI lineage: Eukaryota > Bigyra > Thraustochytrida > Thraustochytriidae > Aurantiochytrium > Aurantiochytrium sp. KH105. Next base: position 137,715 of record BGKB01000069.1, on the reverse strand, counting down.
AACCCCTCGTCGTTCTCGTGCTTGTACACCCCAGCGACGCCGAGTCCGCCGGCGGCCACCGCCGCCGCCGCCACGCCGCGCCGCAGCATCTTGCTCGCGAGCTAGCTCGCGCGCGCGCACAGCGCGCGTCCGTCGCCGGGATCCGATGGATCGCGGCGCCGCGGCCTCGTTTCTCGCCCCGGCGCGCGAAGAGGGGCCGGCCCGACGCAGACCGCGTTCGCGCCGCGCCGATCGGCCGCAGCCCGGGCCCCGCGCGCGCGAAGCCGCTCTGCCGCGCGCCCTCCGCGCCGCGCTCGCAGCCCCGCCCGGCCTGGTTGAAGGATTGATGCAGTGCCGAAGCCGAGGCTCTCTGCTAACTGTAAGGGCCGAGAAGCGAAGCCAAGAAGCAGAAAATAGTAGGGCCAAGGAGAGGCAGACAGCAAGTAAAATAAGGGCCAGGCAGAGCGCATAATGAGGGCCAAGGAGAAGAAATCGGGCGAGGAGAACAAGCAGGGCGAGACGCGCTCCGAGGCGGGCAGCAGACCCGAACTCGGACTCGGACCCGGACCCGGACCCGGACCCGGCCCGAGCGCGAGAGCGGCGCGCCAGGACTGCCCCGGGCCCGCCCGCGCGCGCTGGCGGACGGGCGCGGGGAGCGAGGAGGAGCGGAGAGATTGACGTGGACATACATGGCCATGGACCGGGCCGCCGAGGTCGCGGCGCGCGAGCTGCCGGCGAGGCTGCTGCGCGCCGCGGTGGAGGCCGAGCAGCGGTTCACGCGCGTGCTGGCGGACACCGTGGAGCTGGATGATAATGGTCAGGGCAATGCGATGAACGTGCTCATGATTCTCACCATGAGCATGCTGGGCGTCGTCGTTCTGGCTTTTGCGTGCTGCTCGGCCGGATAGCCGATGCTCATGCTGACCGACGGTCATGTGTATCCTGACGCGACGTGCGCGCGCGCACAAGGGAAATGCGACGCGCATTCGACAACATCTATTCGAATCGTAATTTCTTCCAAGGCAAGGTCTGGTCGCGAGCGAGCGACGATGGCCGGTCCATGAGGAAAAAGAAAAACAATGTCCTGGCGCGGCGAAAATACATTTGCGCTGTGCCCGCCCGCTAAGTAGACCAACATTTATAAGTAAGAAGCTGTACCCCATGTATAAACGAATGAAGGAACGAAGGAACGAATGGAGATAGCAGAAGGAAAAAGGGATTCAAATTTCTTATCACATGTGAAGATAGGGTTCTTGACGAGCGGCGATCCGCCGTAGGCTTGTACAGCTCGACTTATTGGATCGAAAGGAGATGACGTAGGACCTAGACACGATCAGCGAAATCAAGCAAGCCCGCCCGCAATCACCAAATTGGTCCCTGTCGTGTACGATGATGCGCGTGAGAGCAAAAATGCCACAGATTGGACAACCTCATCAATGGTGCCCAGTCTCTTCATCGGGACGCTATTGACTTTGGCCGCTGCGACTTCGTCCGCATCGCGACTAAAGTACGGCGATCCAGATTCCGCATGCAAGGTGTTTTGCCGCGTCCACATGTGCCCGGGCCCGATGAGCGCAGGACTGACGGCATTGACGCGAATGTTATAAGGCGCAAGATCCTTGGCAGTGCTAATCGTAAGTGTTATAATGGCTGCTTTTGAAGACGCGTACGCTGACATGGTCGGTGTGCCACGTAGCGCCGCCACCGAGGCAGTGTTGACAATGGTACCATGAATGCCCTTGTCAATCATGCTTTTAGCGACCGCCTGGAGGACGCAAAAGGACCCAACCACATTGATGTTCATTACACGCGCAAAGTCTTCGACGGGATACTCGTGCGTGGGCTTCATGAGACCCTGGTACCCGGCATTGTTCCACAAATGATCGATGCGCCCAAGCGTCCCCACGACATTGTCGACCACCTCCTTTACCTTTTCCGCATCTGTAATGTCGCACGTGATGGCCATCACGCGGCGGCCTTCCTTGACATAAGTCTTGACCTCTTCTTCCGCCTCCTTGAGCGGCCCTTCCGCCACGTCGCAGAGGACAACGTCGGCGCCACTCTTGGCAAAGTAGACGCCTCCGGCGCGTCCAAAGTTGCCGCCGGCGCCCGTCACCATGACCACCTTGCCGTCAAACAGAAAGTCGACCTCCGCGGTCTCCGCAGCGCTCGTCCCTCCCGCGCCCGCGCCCTCCATCGCCGCCGTGGCCATCCTCTCGTCCGCGACTCGCCCGCCCGCCCGCTCGCTCAAAGTTCCCAAGCGCCAAGATCTTGAACGGGTTCTACGCGCTGACAGGCTGACGGCGACCCTCGGCGAATCGGGGAAACCCGCGCCGCCGGAGTTGGCCCGAAACCCTGCTCCGTCTTCGCGCTACGATCTACGAAGAAGACGAAGTCGTGACCAAACCTTCATCATCGACAACAACGACAACTTGAGGTACCCAGACTGCGTGCGGCGGCGGCCCCGGCTGCGGCGGCAGGCAGCGAGCGGCTCGCGTCGGCGTCGCCGTCTCGGCGTGGCTTTGCGTCGTCGTCGAAGCTCGGCGGCACCGACGCGCGGCTGGGGATCGATCATTCGCTGGGAGGAACGAAGTGCAGGAAAAGACGGCGGACGTGCGTTGGCGGCGGCTGCAAAGGCGACAGCAGCGGCAGCGGAGGCGGGGGTCTCTGCGGCTGTAGCTTTGCACGTGTGGACGCCGAGCTGTTTTGTCAGGACGAGCCCACGTCCGGTCCTGCTACGGACACTGCCAACCTCGCGCAGACGAAAATACCAAAGAAGAAAAAAAAGAACTGCTCTTTCCAAAAATAGCGAGTCGCTGAGACAATGCTCGCGCGAAGACGACTCGTGGAATCATTCTCGAGCATACGCAGCAACTCTGCGCTGCGACGGTCGAATGTGTTCTCTTCAAAAGGTCCCTGGAAGCGATCTTGTGCGGCGCTGAGCAGCGCCTCCGATGCTGGCAACACGCCCAACGTTGTATCGTCTTCCGCGAACCAATATGTTTCGAGCTCACCTACTTCATCTCCATCCTCAGCATGCAACAATTCGAGCTTATCCGACGTGAACGCCGTCAGGGAGCAGCGCGGAGCTGCGAGCAAACCAGAGACGCTCATGGTCCGCAGTTGGAGTCGTGTGCAGTCCATATTCGGAGCAGGCAACAGCAACGAACCTGGTAAAACATACAGCGCAGAAACCCCCGTGCACCCTCTGGGGCTATACGGCGAACCACGTCTCGTGAGCGAGACTTCGTTCGAAGAATGGAGACGCGAAGTCGAGGCTGACTGCAAGGCCCTTCGCGAGGTTGCCGACCAGTTTAACGTCGAGACAAGCGACAAAGAGACTGCTGTCACGAATGGTCGCATGTTCCTCCAGCTCCTCGACTCCGTCTCGGCGCGGCTATGTCTCTTGCTCGATACAGCAGAGATTTGTGCCAGCAGTCACGCCGATGCCGACATTCGCAAAGCCGCCGCAGGTGCCTATGCGCGGCTCTCGGCCTACGTGACCAAACTCAACATGGACCCTGCCCTATACCACCCGCTTGCGTCCATGGTCAATGACCCCGAGGTATTGGCCACTCTCTCGCCAGAGGAGCAACTCGTTTCTATTTCGCTCAAGCTCGAGTTTGAGCGGGATGGCATACATTTATCACCCGAGGAAAAAGAACGCGTCGAGGAGCTTCAAGCCAAGACGCGCGAGTCGGAGACGCAATTTACGCAGCTTGAACGTTACGCGTCAAGCGAGCTTCGTCTCAGCCTCAAGGAAAGCGGCAAAATCTTTTTGGATGCCAGCTCGCTCGGACGCTTTGGAAGTGTCGATCCCAAGTCGATACCTCCCTCGTACCGCGTCATTGTGAACAGTACAACGCTTAACATTGCGATGCGGCGCGTGTCGGACAGCAACCTCCGTAAACGCTTCTATATCAAGGCCCACGCCGAGGGCGTCGAGCGCAACCTTGCTGCTCTTGAAGATCTCATGCGCGTGCGTCGCAATCTTGCCAATGCGCTTGGCTTCAAGTCCTTTGCACACCTTTCTACGAGCTACCGCATGGCGGGCGACCCGTCCGAGGTGCTCAATTTCCTAGACAAACTCAACGAGCGTATCGCGCCGCGGGCCAAAGCAGAAACACGCGCCCTCGAAGCCCTCAAGGAGGAACACGAGCCCAACGCAGGGCCCTTGCAGGCCTGGGACGTGCCTTACTACTCGAACTTGGCAGTCAAGACAGAGTTTGGGTCGCTCATTGAACGTTCGCACGAGTATTTTACTCTCGATGGTTGCTTACAAGGCCTGCGTGGTATCTGCAACAGCCTTTTTGGACTTCACTTTGAGAATGTTCCTCTTGACCCTGGCGAGTCCTGGGCCGAGGGCGTCCAGAAACTTGAGGTCCGCGAGGAGGACGGCACGCCGGCGGGCACTTTGTACTTGGACCTGTACCAACGACCCGGCAAATTTGCAAACCCTGCTCACTTTCAGGTCCGCTGTAGTCATTTGCACAGGCCTCTTTCGTACTTTGGGGTCAGCAAGGCCTCGACTCCAGCCTCCAAGGCGGCTGCGGCCGCTGCCGCGCGAGAAGAGTCGCACACAGCCTATCACTTACCTTCGTCTGTCTTGGTGTGCAATTTCGACCGTCCTGGCGCGCTTTTGCACCATACGCAGGTACAGACTCTTTTCCATGAGTTTGGACATGCTTTGCACAGCCTCATGTCTCGCACCAAGCTGCAGCATTTGTCCGGTACACGCGGCGAGCTCGACTTTGTAGAGACGCCAAGTCAGCTCATGGAGTACTTTTGTTTCGATAGTCGGGTCGTTCGCACGTTTGCCTTTCACCATCGCACGGGTGAACCGATTCCGCAGAATGTTGTCGATGCTCTGAACATGTCTCGGCGCAAGTTTCAGGGAATGGAGTTTCAGCAACAAATCATGTACGCTGCTTGCGACCAGCTTCTCTTTGGCGATGGTCCCGAGGCACGAAGCGTTCAGAATATGGTTCGCGACCCAGGCGCTGCTTCGGACGTTTTGCGCGAGCTCAATCATAGGTATTCGCACATTCCCTACACGGAGGGAACCTTTTGGTTGTCGCGTTTCTCACACTTTGTCAATTATGGTGCAGCGTACTATTCTTACACCTATTCGCGTGCGTTTGCGGCTGATTTGTGGCACACTCGTTTCGCTGCAGACCCGCTCAACCGTGAGGTGGGCGACGATTTGCGGAATCTCATGTTGTCTCATGGTGGCGCGCGTGACCCGCATGTCATGCTCAAGGATCTTTTGGGCCGTGAGACTTCCGTGGATCCTCTCATTCACGAGCTCACTACGGACGCGTCAAGCTTTTGAGGGAGGGATCACTTACGAGAGGAGGTTGCTCTTGAGTCTCTTGTGATATTTTGATTTCAAAGCTCTCCGAAGTGAGAGGAGGCGTCCAGCTAGGTTTGCATTTTGAGGGGGCGCCCGCGCGCGCGCGAGAGAAAGATGATTTATTTGCACTATTTTATGCCCCAAACATGGTCTTTTGCTGTTTCTTGGCTGCCCCGCGTTTGCGCGAATGATTTGCAACTTTGGCTTTTTGCTGGTCTTTTCGCCGGCGCTGACGTTGCTGTTGCTGCGCGGTCGGGCCACCGCCATCGCCGCCACCATCCTTTTCACCGCCGCCTGATTTTGCATTGTTGCCCTTGCCCTTGGCGTTGTTGCCGCCACTATGACTTTTGGCATTTGCACTAGCATTGCCTTGCGAGGGAGCGGAATTCCCAGCATTTCGACCACCACCACCACCACCACCGCCACCGCCACCACGACGCTTTTTCGACTTGGTGTTGGTTGGTGCCTCCACAAGGTGATTCAGATTAGGCCGTAAAAGATCTTCGACAGGAGTTCCATCTTCCTCCTCGGGATCCTTGACGACCCTGCCGTCGGCGTCGCGACGGACACCGTCCACATCGCGCATGCCTGGCCTCCAGGTGGCCGCGTCAAAGGGTTTTTCTGTGAGCGTGCCGTCGTCGCCGACCTCAAAGCCAGCGTCATCGTAGGCGTCGTCGTACTCGTCGTTATACTCGTCATAAGCCGCAGCCGCTGCACGGATACGGTCTTTGATAATGCGCATCTCTTCGTCTTCGTCTTCGCCGTTGTCGTCGCCGTCGCCGCCGCCACCTTTATGAGAGCCATCGAATTGGCTAAACAACTCGCGCGCAGTCGAGGGCCCACGGTCAACCGCACGCAAGGGCGCGTGCTCGAGCGTGGTGTCAAGCGTTGCAACTTGCGGAGGCAAATCCCCTTCTAACATGGCCTGGATGGCGGCTTCCGCTTTGCCACCCTTGGCACGCAGGAGCTGATCGATAAAGAAGCTACCCAGATCAGGAAGTACGTCTTTGACCTTTTGGATTTTGGCTGCATTTTCCTTTTGTGCTTCCTTTTGCGCCTTGCGCGCGCTCTCCTTGGCCGAGAATGCAGTCGAATTGTCGAGACGCAGACTGTCGAGCTGCGAAGTTCGATCGCGCTCGGCGCCCGAGGACGATGCGTCCACGAGGTCTGCAATGATTGACGCAGTGTATTCTATCCTTTCCTTGTGATTCATGGCAAAGACCTCATCCGCGAGGTAATCGAGTCTTCGCTGCAAGTCATAGGCTGCATCGTAATCGCAAATACCGACGCTTTGCGACGGGTCTTCCGCGGAATCATCGTCTTCGTCGTCCTCGTCTCCAGAGCGTTGTTCTGCGTTCGGGTTGATGACGGCGAGTAAGACCTCGAGCAAGGCCTCGATCCGCTCGTCAGTATGGGACGGAAGCGTCGAAGACGCGTCGTCGTCTTGGTCATCGCCATGGGTATCAGAGGGGAGAATGATGTTGAGAGGCCTCCAAAAACGATGCCACAGCACCGCGTGCAAGAGGGCAAGCCAACCGCGACGAATTTGCTGGCCGTGGGTGCGAAGAATGAGATCCGTGGCCCCAGAAGGGCCCGTCAATGAAGGTACTACGCGAGAATAGCCATCGAAGCAAGCGACCAAATCATCGTGGGATTCCCACGATGCGCCCAGGACACGGCTGGCGGCATCGATGCCCATAACGCGTATCAGTGCCGCAATTGTGTTCATAACGTCTGCGAGATAAAAGGTGAGGTCGTCACGATCCGTGGACATATCGCCAACATCATCGTCGGCGAGTTGGTCAATGAGGGTAGAGAGAACTCCGTCCTTGACGCCACCAAAGTTCTTTGCAAGCTGGTGTTGCAGGGCGTCGTTGAGCGAAAGCATGGCCTTGACGACGCGCGAGGTTTCGCTAGGGTAGCCTTGTGCAAAGAGCGCGCAAATGTCGAGGATGCGCGGCGCGGAGATGACGCCGCTGGCGGCGAGCTCCATGCCAAGCGTGTTGGCGGTCTGAGCATCAACGGCGCGCAATTCTTCGATGCCTTTGGTGTCGAGAACGACTCGGTGCAAGCAGGCAAAGACGAGGCCCTCGAGAGTCTCCTCTGCGTCGAGCAGAGCGCGCCAACCCTGATCCCAGGGCCTGCGCCTCGTTTCGAGATAGGTGTCGAAAAAGGCGCCAAGGTCCTTGTCAAAGAGTATGGCGCCGAGAAAGTCGACGTATGGGGCGCGGAGCAATACCTCGAGGGCTTGGTTGGCTACCTCGACGATGCCGCGGTCGTCGAGATCGCCACCGCGAAGGCCAGCTTCAGAGCCCACGGCCTCGAGGCTGCCTGCATCGTTGTCTTGCTCTACGAACGGCACAAAGGTGAGCTTGTGCTTGCGCACGAGCGCCTCTCCGCGTTTCCGCAGCGTGTCCCCCATCCCTGCGGCTGGCGGTATCGTTCGCCGGCGGCTGTAGTGCCTCGGTTTGCTTTGTCTGTCTGTCTGGCTTTCACTGGAGAAGAAAGGTTGAGCTGTAGCCGCTCGTTCATCGCACGTCCCACTGGAACAATCTTGGAATTCTGAAAGCGAATTGCATGGACACTGCCAGTGCGCGCGCGCGCGCGCTTCACTCAGACAGTGTAGGCCGTAGATCTTATGTGCGTAGACATCACGAGAAGGTAGATCGCATAAAGTTGCTTTGTACTCTCGTCCTCGTGTAAGCAAGCGCACAAGCAGGCCAGCAAGCGCACAGGCAGGCCAGCAAGCGCACAGGCAGGCCAGCAAGCTTGTGAGCTCGACTGATACTGGGAATGCCTTTCGAAAGGAGGGTGGGGTAACCAAGCTTGCCGTGTGAGAGAAACAAGTTGCTCGAGGTTCCGTTTTTCCTGCGTTCTCTTGACGATTTCTCTCAATTTATGATCATCTTGGCACAGTTGCCCAGAAGCAACAAACGTATAAGCGATAACTCGTGGTTGACAGAAACAGATGAGGAGGTTGTTTTACATTTTGCAGCTTTGCAAGAAAGAATGTACTTTGGCCGCTTTTCTTTTATAATTGAAGTAATTGTCTTGACACACTTGGCAAGAAGCAAGAAAGAATTATTAAACGTCGTCGCGCAACGGACGAAAGACGGCGCTCCACATGCGAACAACGTCGGCTCGGACTTGGAGGCCAAGACTTTTGCAAACAAGTTCGTTTGCCTCTACGACTGGGTTCACTTCTGAGATGAAGAGTATACTCGAAAACTTGAGGTATTGAGTCGATCCCTTTTGCGCAATGAGCGAGCCATCTTTTCCCAATAAAAATAAATACTCTCTCAGTGGTAACCCGTGGTAAGAAAATAAATTTTGCAAAAATGGCGATAGGGATAATCAAAGTGCATGGCAGTATACTGTACAGAAACGCCCGAGTGAAAAACTGAATACTCATGGCCTCGGACGCGATAGTTCTTTGTTGTCAACCGGTGAGATGCAGCTTTCTGTTGCACACTGGACAGCGACATGTGGTATTGTAGCAGGCTGGAATGACGCAGGGCAGCCAAAAGAGGGGCCAAAAGACAATAAGGAGGACGGCGACCCAAAAGACCTGACTTATGCTGATTTGCCTGGTCACAATCACTTCATCCAAACGGCCGCGCTTGCACGGACAGTCATCATCGTCTTGTGGATTATTTGTCGCGGAATTCACGGTAATGTAGACTGCTTCTGGTAATCTTTGCGTCGGGACGGCCTGGGCCAGCACGATGTCTGCCTGGACTTGCCCGGCGTCTACAGCTTGCACATGCTGATGTGAAGGCACCGGCGTGGCCCGAACGACAACTTCGGGTGTATTCTCTGAGATGACTGTCGTCGACGCGGCATTTTCCCGGCCCTGCGTCTGCCGAACTTCCCTGGCACTCTGCACCTCCTCGACAAAGGCCCCTCTGGCGAGACTGGGTTCACACGGGTACGCGACATAAGGTTGCTGGATCATACCGCCTTTGTAGGGGCCCCCAATGCCGACGGTCGCTTTCGTTTCTTTTCTTTCTTTTCTGTCGTTCTTCCGGCAAACTCCACGTCGTCCTGTCGCTCACCCGCTCGCTTTTGCCGCTCCTCCCGCGGAGCAGCCACGCGGGCAGGCCGTCGCGAAGCGCGCTCGCCGTTGCCGAGCGTCTTAATCTTCGCAGAGCTGGGCTCTCCCTCCCTGTACTCTTCCTCTTCTCTTCACAGGCAGCGGTCGCAGCGGACAGTGAACCACAATCAATGAGCCAATCAATCAATCAATCAATGAACCAACCAACCAGCCCGGCAGGTTGGCCGCGGCCCGCTCGACGCAGCTCGCTGCCGCCGTCGCTCGTGCGCGCCTTTCTCCCCCGCGACGCTTTCCAGCCTCCCGCCGTCGCGCGCGGCTTTGTCCGCGGCAGAGGCGAGAAATTGGAGGCGGTGCTTGCAGGAACGAGAACGATCGACCAACCCGCCCACCGCCAAGTAGTCGCGTCCAGGCCGGCGCCTGCCTCCGCCGCTCGCTCGCTCGCGAGGGCCGGCCTCGAGCCGCTTCGCTCGCGCCTCGCCCGCCTCGCCCGCCGCGCGCGAGAGAGGGCGGGGGCTCGTTGCGCTTTTGTTTGGCGGCGTGCCCGCCGATGATCGACCTCCGGCTCGCTCGCTCGCTCGCTAGCTCGCTCCACCAACCCGCCCCGGTCAGCCGCGCCCGACGCCGCTCCAGAGCCGCGCGTCCGCGGTGCGCGCGTCGGCCTCGCGCGCGGCCGAGGATCGGCGGCGCTCGATCCGCGGTTGACAGCCCGCCGCGACGGCGCGACCGCGCTCGAGACGGAGTCTGCGCTCGTGCGCGCGAGCGACGCGACGCTACTGCGCGACCTCGATACTAAGCTGCCCGCCTCTTTTCACGCACGCACGTGCGTGAGTAAAACAGACGGACGCGCGCGAGACCAGCGGCGGCTGGCGTTCCCGCTCTGGCCTGCTCTGCCCCGGCTGCTCCGCCCCGCCGCGCGACGGGCTCGCGTGCTCCTCGCGGCCTCGGGCGCCGCGTAGGCGAGGAGGACCGGGAAGCAGCGGCTTGAGGCGGGGTCGAGGTCGGGCCGAGGTCGAGGCCCGGCGGGTCTGGCCGGCGAGCCAGGAATCTTGGCTTGCAGTGGGACGCGAGAGAGAGAGAGAGAGAAGAGGGGTTGTGGGGAAACTGTCCCTGCCAGCCAGGCAGGAGACTTCTACCGGAACACCTGCCACTGGCTGAAAAAAGCGCGTCCATACAGTCAGTTAAACTGGAGGACACAGAGAAAGAAACCATGGCCAAAGGAAGGAAGGAAGGAAGAAAGAAAGACTCGCAGTGTGTCGCGCACAATGACAACCGATGGCAAGACGATGCAGACGCTCACGCTCGATCGCTTGGTTGCTCGCGCCCGCTCGAGCCGCGAGGTCGATGCAGCAGCGGCCCAGGTCGCGGCCGGGCGCGGCGCGCCACCGCGTGTCGCGCGGCGATCTTGCGAGCGGGGCGTGCGCGGCTGTCGACACCGTCCAGGCAGGCAGGCAGTGCGAGCAGAGTTGGTCAACGATCTGCTCCAGGGCTGCGCGGGTGGGTGATGATGGTTAGAGCTGGCTAGCGCGACCAACCCGCCCTGCCCGCCGCGGCCGCCGCGCCCTCCCTCCCTCCCTCCCTCCCTCCCTCCCTCCCTCCCGCGCGCAGCACGCGCATGCGCTGCGCTGCGCGCGGGCCGCGTTGGCCGCGCAGCCGCGCGCGAGAGCGCCTGCGCTGCGCCCGCGCTGCGAGGCCTCGCCGTTTTCATCGCCATCATCTCCATCCTCATCACCATCGTCATCATCATCATCACCATCGGCCAAGTGGACTCGAGGCTGGATAGCTTGCCGGCCTCCAGAGCAAGCGAGCGCCCTCTGGCTGCCTCGCGCTGCGCCCGCCCTGCGCGGCCTCCCGCTCCCTCCGCCCTGCGCGGGTTGGCGGCGCGCGGCATGCATGGCCGGCACGACCCGACCGTACCCGACCCGGCACGACACGATGGCCGCGTGCACGCTCGCCTCCCGGCCAGACTCGCCCGCGCGAAAACCTGCGGGCGAACCGCTCTCCGCGCCGCCTGCGTCCGGCCCGCGGCCCGCGCGGTCGCCGAGCGCGCGCGCAATCGCAATCTCGAGCTCGAGCTCGGGCGAGCGGCGGCCGAGGGCGCGGCCGAGGGCGGCGTGGCGCGGCGGATGGCTGGCTTGGTTCACGCGCCGGGAAGCCTCTGGTGCCCTTCATCGCAGCGCAGCGCAGCGCAGCGCAGCGCAGCGCAGCGCAGCGCAGCGCAGCGCAGCGCAGCGCAGCGCAGCGCAGCGCAGCTCATCTCATCTCGCCTCGTCGCGGCTACGTCTCGCTCGTCGCAGCTCGCGGCGCGAGGACGCGCGGAGCGGCTCGGCCGCCTCGACTTCGCGCGAGGCGCGGCGCTTTCTCGCGCGCTTGGTGATCGATCGGTACGGTGAGGTCATCAACACACGTTCGCCCCGCCCGTTCCAACGTTGCGCTCAAAAGGACTTGCTGCTGCGGGAGTTTTATATGGCCGCAGTGGAAGGTGTGCGCGATGCACCTTGCTGTGGAGATGTGCGGGGATACCGCTGTGGATTTATGTCCCTGCGCGGACGTCAGCGTGCCCGTGCGGCCAGTGTCCTGCGCTGCTCTGCTCCGCGTTGATGACTCGGAGCCGCCTGCAGCTGGCCGCTGTCGCTTGGTGGCTGCTGCTGCTGCTGCTTGCAGTTACTTGCTATCTAGCTAGCTAGCTTGCTTGCTTGCTTGCTTGCTCGATAGCTTGCTTGCTTGTCTTCTCGCCAGGGAGGAGAGAGGAAGAGGTGCGGGCCATCGCACCACGATGGAGGCGCCCGTGATGTCCCCGAAGCACTGCGCTCATTGGCAGAAGGAGGGCTTTTGTCGGAGGTCTTCACAATATATGGCTCTGCACTTGCAGCTGGCGCCCGGCGGCCCTTCTCCGCCGCGCGCCGTCTCATCCATGGCGCTCCCTCTTCTCGCGCACATGCATGTCCTCCCTCCCCCCTTCCTCGCTCGCGCGAAAAGTCAAAACCTCATTCCGCCATGCCTGCCAGACGTCGTTCTTTCTTTCCACGCGAATGACTGACTGCCTGCGGCAGCCCCTGCGGCATGCACGTCGACGGACGATGACGACGCTACGTGCCGCGCGGCTCAGCTGCAGGCTCTGCTGCGCGCGCCGCATTGTTGCTGTGCTGCTGCTGCGCGAGAGCCTCGCGAGGCCTCGCACCGACACGGCCGCAATTTGCCGGCAGCGGCGCGCACGCGAGAGCTACGATCGCAACGAGCCGCCGACCAGCCAGCTCTAGCTGAGCTAGCTGGAAGGAAGAAGCCACGCGCGGATGTCCTCGGTCGGTCACGACCGCCCGGCAACAGCTCGAGGTCGCAGCACCTCGCGGCGCCTCGCAGCGCCTCGCCGCGCCGCGCCTCGCCAGACCTTCGCTGCTGCGCCGGGCCATCCGCGCTGCTCCGGAGGCCGCTCGCCGTCGATGGCGTGGGCGGCGAAGAGGCGGGGACGGACGCGGGAATTCGGGTCGCGCTGGGCACCCGCGCAGGAGAGAAAAAGCGTGTTGGTGGAAGAACGCGCTGCGCTTAGATAAGAGAGCAGGCGCACACTTGCAGGGAATGCAGCACGGGCCTTGCTGCGCGACGCGACCGACGCGAGCAGCTGCAGCCCGAGGCTGCTGCCGATCAAGCGAGCGCCACGCGCGGAGCGCAGCGGGTGGGCGGGGAGAGGTAGCCTCTGCGGGGCAGGACTGTAGAGAAAAGGGCGGGGAAGGGAAGAAAATGGCGCCGCGTGACTGACTGACTGGCTGACTGACTGACTGCCGGTCCTTGGTCGTCAACCCGCTTTTCCTGGAAGCACGCGCGAGCGCGCACGGTGAAGCTGGCCCGCTTCCGCCTCGGCTGCAAGAGCGCGATCGAGGCATGCTCTGGCGGAGACTGCAAGATCGCCAACAAGGGTGCTTTGAGTCGCAGAAGCAGCCTTGGAATGTAGGACGCTTCTCGCCGCTTCGTTGACGTCAGGCAAAAGAGCTGATCCGTCTCCGTCGTCGCCAAGATCTTGCTCAACGCGGTCTTTTCAAAATGCGAAAAGGGGAATTTTCGACGGCCACGTGACGCGACGATGGATTGAGAAATGGATGCATTGATGGATGGATGGATGGATGGATGGATGCAAGGACTGCGTCGCGAGGAGAAGACGTCTTGCTGACATAGTCCATGAAAGTAGCTCCTGCGCAATTGCAGTCCTAATTTCTCTGCGATGCAATTCTGCGTCCAGTCGCTTACATTACTCTCAAGAAACAAGAGAAACAGTCTGCCGAAAAGAAAGTCTGCGCACGGGGGGGGAAATGATGTACTCTTGTATTCTTGCACTTGGCTTGTGCCCACGTCTTTTTATTGGTTTTTCTGCCTTTAATAAATACACCCCTCCTGGGGCGCTGACGCGTGCGGAGCTTCTGTTCGTGCACGATATCGGAAAAGAAAGAACTGCTCTCTCCTATTCATCCTCGAACGGAGAGGAAGCAGCGTGTGTTTCGAAGAGCAGCTTTCGTAACTGCTTGCCGTTTGCATTGTTTGTGTCATTTGCATTGCATTCGGTCGTTTGATCTACTTGGGTACTCAAATATTTGAGGTCTGCAAGCTCGAAGCTAGTTGCATTTCAAATATCAAACGTTACGCTGTCTGCTGATCTGCAGCAATCGGAACCTTATCAACAACTGTCTGCTTTGCCGAAAGCAGAGTCAATCTCTTCTTCGTCGTTTTAAAATTTAAAATCTTCCATGTCGTCTCACAACCGCAAATTGTTATCGACAACGATCGCTTCGACCTTTGAAAATTAAAATTCACCTGTTTTGCCCAAAACAAGAGCCATGGGTCTTGTCTTGTCTTCGTTCACGCAGCAGTCTCGCTCGCACATGTAGTCAAAGCATAAAAAGTATAACAGGTCATAATACTTGGATTATTTTATAAAACTCTAAAGTCAAATGAGGCGTGAACGCTTCATCGAGACTCGAGGAGCGTTCATTTGAAGCGAATGCACACAGATTCACACGCGTCGATTGCTCACACACGTAGCCTCAAAAAAAAGATGTGCGGCAATCTCCGAGCTGGCAACGTTCTACAAAATGCGCATGCTCGAAGATCCCCAATCGATAGCAATTCCACTCGCCCTCCTCATTACACCCATTAGGGGAGGGTTTGTGATCTCTGCGAAGGCCAGAAAAGAGTTGGCTTAGCAGCCATCACCTGACTCATAGCGCACCACACCACAATGTGAGCACACGAAGCGCTGCTTGTAGCAATTCGGAAAAAGCAAAGGAAGAAAAAACAGAGGCCAAAAGACGATGAGGAGAATAATCATCCACAGAACCTGGCCAAAGGAGATGGACCGCGTGCTTGCGATTACCGGGGCGTTTGATCCACACGCCGGACATGACCCAGAATTCGTATTCCCGTACGTCGTATACACGACCTCTTGTCGATACATGCCGGGCTGCATCTGCGGATACTGATAGCTTTGGTTCATGCTTTGCTGCTGGCCCGTGTACGCCTGGCCCTGCTGCTGGTACGCATAAGAAGTCTGCTGCGCGTTCACCGGTGTTGCCGTCACAGGTACAGCCACATACGGGCTATCCTCGCCAGACTTGACGGGAACAGCGGTCACGGGCTGCATCTTAGGCTTGTTGTCTAGCTTGAGCTGCTGCGTGTGCGTGCGCACAAAAGTCCTTGCTGTGGTCGACACGGGCGTCCGCGGGTCGGGCTTCTTTCGCTGTCGTCCAATCTGCGTAAGACGCCGCGCTACGCGATGCGACGCGGCAAGGCCTCTTGCGGAACTAGAGACGTCGCACGGCTCCCCTTCGACGCCCGCCGAGGAGAGTTCGTTCGCTGTATGCGCGCAGGCCGACGGTCGCGGGCCCAAGCAGAAATGGCCGAGTAGGACTACCTGTGTCGGAGGTACTCCGGCTGCTCGCTGACTGGCTTCTCGCGCGAGCAAGGCCCGGACAGAAGCGTGGGGCGAGGGCGAGAGGCGACGAGTACGAGCTCTGTCGTGGCAAAGCGCAGCGCGACGCGAGGGTCCAAGCAGCCGGTGCTCGCGTCCGCACGCGATGCCAAAGTTGACGTTTGCTTTTTCAATGGCAAGCCTGTGCTGGCTCGTCGGCGCACACCCCCTGTTCCCGCCATCGGCTTCAGTCGGTTATAGCTGGCATTCTTCACTTGCACGGCGCTTCCGCAAGTGCAGCAAACTGGGGCCGCCACTCGTGCGGCCTCGGAAAGTGCCGCGCGCCCGGCTTCTGCGCGTGCCCCGGGGCCTAGAGTTTGTGCTAGACAGGAGCTACCGCATCTAGAACAGGTGCCGAATAAGAGAACGTTCTGGAACGTTCTGGAACGTTCTATTCGACTTCACTTCACTTCTGTTCTGTTCTGTCAAATGTCGCGGGGTCGGTCAGGCTCTTGAGACTCAGGCTTTCGGCGTTTCCTTGCGAGCGCGCAAATCTGGGCTGGAGGACTGGGGACATTGGCGCAGCGATGGCGACCGGCGGCTGCGGGCCGACGCCAGCTTTGCCTCGTGACAAATGGCGAATCTAAGAAGAGTTCGGGCAAGAAAGCGACCAGCCAGGCCCTTGCGCGAGTCCAGTTTCGTCCGCGAGGCGGAGATGACCGGTGAGGATTTTTCTGATGGTGTCATTCTGTGTTCATCTTGGGCCGATCGTAGAAATCGATCCGCGACGGGTTCCAGCGCTTGGGTGGCGTCTTGGACGCAATGAAAGGCACTTATAAGGCCTTGAATCTGATCTTGTCCCTGGGCCTGAGCGGTCGATCTCTCAAGAGTGTCGCAACACGAATTATTTGAGCAACCGTATAATAGTTGCAGACAGATCCATCAAGGCAGACAAGAACGAGGGTGTCCGCTTCCTTTTTCTCTTGCTTGGCTTGTCCTCCGTCGCGTGGTACGCGAAAGAATACACATTGTAAAACAACGGACTCCATGGTATTACCGCTCTTGTCGCATGCGCAAACGAAGTGCTCTTTCATGCAATCCAGATACCCCGGTGCCGTACATCACTATCTCAAGACATTTTTCATCCTTGATAACAGCTGCGCATTATGCAGCCTTTCATTCGCTTGGTTTAGATTGGCAATCAGCAGAAAAGAACGTCCAATAAATGAAGAAGAGGTTGGTCCATACGCGATGTCAGCACCGGCTGCGGAGGCATATGCGGAAGTTGCAAGCCGATTGGCAAGGGTTGGAAGCATGATTCTCGAAGGGAGAAGGCTTCGACATGGACAAAGCTTATTGAGCAAGTGCGCCGCGATGAGTTGTCGCTTCCACAATCTCGAATCTCCATTGTTCTCTTTGCTGCACACTTGCCACTGGACTCTCTTCAGCGTACAGCGCAGCCACAGAACACGTCAGTAGAGTAGAGGGCAGACTGGAAAAGATATAAGTCAAGAACGAACGAAGTGCCTTCATCACAGCGTAGGCAAAAGGTCAACGAGGTGATTGTGACGCCGCGAGGCCACAGAATTTTCTGAGTGAGCCCTGCCTTCGAAGACGCGATTAGCGCCAAGCTCGATTCTTCTCACGACCAACAAGCAGCGAAGTTGCAAAAGGAAATATCATTGTTTGTGGGCTCAAGTGGTGAGAGACGACCGCTGCAGCCTTTTCGCGCGCGAGTAGAGCTCCCTAATGAGCGCAGGTTCCTCGTGTTCCACAATGTACTTTTCGGGATCCCGGTTTTTAGCTCCAGGGGCATCCCGCCACATGAGCACCTCGAGGCGGTCGAAGAGTCTTGAACGGAGTGCTGGGATTTCAAACTTATCTATGTCGTTGAAATCCCACGCCTCATCAGTACCGCAGACCGCGACTGCAAGCAGAGGAGCTCTCATTTCCTCAGCATCTTCTCCTTTGAGTTGGCTCTTCCAGAACGCTTGGACGTCGTCCCAGCAATCTTTCTCAAGAACGACCACAACGACGTGAGGTTTTTGACTTCTCCAAGAAATCCTTTGCTCACCGAGCTTGAGTGCAAAGTTTTTGACTGCCTTGGAGCTTTGTTTGCCCACCACCTTTAGTCGAAGATCTTCCTTCTCATCTGAGGCAATCTTTTCAATGGGACATGGGATGGCTTGGAAACCTGCTCTATCTGCCAGAACACGCAGCATTGCATCTTCCTCAAAGAGACGTCGACGATATGGGATACGTTTGCATTCCAATAGAGCCGTCTTCGCATTGTTCAGTATCTGTTTTGAATTCACAGGATCTCCTTCCCAGTTCTGTAACTCTAGCTTGTCCAATGAATCGCACAAAGTCTCATGTTTGGATGCATGTGTAACTGCATCTGCCTTGTCGCCGCCAGAATGCTGCAACCCACGTCGATGTGACCAGAACTGGCATGCGCCCAGCTTACTTAAGCCTGGGTTATGACTGGAAGCTTTATCGTTGCCTGCTTCTTCTCGGTCCGACTGGTCGTCGTCCGCAGTTGAATCCTCGGAAGAACAATGCCGTGGCACATCATGATCATTCCATGGATGAAATCGGGTATCTTCTTCGACAACGAAAAAAATGTGCTTCGCCAGCCCATCTTCTGTTGGGCCGAAGTACTCAACGGCAAAATGTAGTTCGGCGAGACAGTAGGGCCGGGAAAGTACGTCCTTGGTGAGCACCATGATGAAGCACTGCGACGAAAGCACCCCACGATGCATGCTTTCGAGGTTGATCTCAGTCGCATTCATATCAACCCAAGATGACATTCGGTGGCGCTCGAGGCCAGCTGCAAGGTCCTTGACGATTCCTGCGGCCTGCGACTGCATGTGTGACAGAAAAAAATGGTACGTCGGGAGCTCGATGAGCTCGTTGTGAGCACGTTCTTTGTAGAAGGCACTCGACCTTGAATTTCTGTATTTTCGGAACTCTGTCGTGCGACCGAAAAGACTGAATCGTTTGGGGATCACGCGCTTGTGAAGGCTCATCACACGGCGAGAGAAACGAAGAGAGGAGCTGCTTGCGCGTGCGCCCTTCGTGGTCTTCTTTCCCTCTTCGTTCTCATGGCTTGTGTTGCGAAGCGTCTCGAAAAACGGATGCTCGTCAAGGATTTGCTCTATTGTAATGCGCTCCTTCGCATCGCCGCGAAGGCAGAGTCGCACCAAGTCGCGCGCGGCCTCGATCTCATAATCTTTCGCATCAAGACCATCTGTCTTCACGCTATCCTCACCCCCAGTCATCTCACCGTCGTTCTCTTCCTCCTTCTCCTCATCTTTCTCATGACGACTCTTGATGCGACGAAGACGTTCGTCGTCCAGCGCAAGCCAATTCATGAGCTCAACCTTGTCGTGATCTGTCACTAGGTTGTCGTCAGACTCATCAACCATGAAAAGTTTCGTGCCCGAGAGCATCTGAAAAAGCACTACGCCGAAGCCCCAAACATCAATCGCTGGGTGAGCCGGGGGCCTCTTGTCCCTTTTTGCTTTGGGCAAGAAATGCCATTTGGCGAGTTCGGGTGCTGCGTAGCCTGTGCTCACCTTTTCTGTAACAGCACTTTCTTTCTTCGGCGTCGAAATCGATGCCGATGCGTCCAAATCAATAAGTTGCCAGTCTTCGTTGATGGTGACGTCCAAGAGCTCCCCCGTCACATTTTTTCTCCATTCGTCTGGCACCGTGAGACGACTTCCTTTTTTTTCATCGGAGAATGTTTGCAGTTTCGGATCGCTGACACGCACCATATTGCGTGGCTTGATGTCGCCATGAATTCGACCACTGTCGTGCAGACTTTTGACTGCAGAAGCAATCTTGTACGCGATCGTGCGGATCTTTCGCAGATCGCGGCCAGCAAAGCGCTCCGTGTTGATAGCTTCGAAAAGCGAACGCGAGCCTCTTTTCATCACCAGGCATAGCTCATTGTCCACGTGGTGAAGAAGTGGCAAACAGCCTTCAAGATTCGCATCTCCATCGTCTGCAACTGTGCGTGCAACAATCTCGCGATTGTATTGATCTTTTTTACGCATGATCTTGAGCGCCACTGCTTCGTTTGTTTGGATATCCGTCGCGTAGTGCACCGCACATGTTTTGGATTCGTGGACTGGAGGGCCTTCCATGACACTGTAACGATCGAGATATGTGCCATAAGTTTTGGCCCACGCTTTCGTGTTTTTATTAGTGAGCGCAAGTGAACGAACCGTCCGCCCACCGCCGTCTTCAGCCTTCATCAACAGTAGACCATCTTTGAGAGACAGGACCTTCATAAGAACTTCATCGCAAAATCGTCGCGGAAGAGAGTATTGCGTTGTTGTCGCGTGACAGTCAAACAATGCATGGATCAATGGAACATTGGAGTCTTCGTCTTGTCCCTCTTTCTCCTTTTCGTTCGCACCTACGTTCTTCAAAAGCCAGAAATTGGGCTTTCCGAGAGCTACTTGCGTCTCCGGGGTATACTGAGTGAGGACGATGAGAAAGACCGCAAATATGTGCGCCGATACCCCAGCCAACTCATGCGCGGCCGACGTCCATTTCATCTCCCCCGCGTCAAGAAGATACTCCCTTATCAGCTTTATCCGAGAATCGCCTTTCGAAGCTTGAAGCAACTCGCTCCATGTCAATGATGGTAGATCCGGTAGACCACTGGTTCCGGAGAACGGGAGAATTAGTATGCAGAAATTCAAATTTTCCTCCAAGGCGGGGGTAGTGAACAAACGAACTTACGATATTTCACGCAAGCCACCATTCTCCGTCAAGAGAATCTCTGTAAGTACCATCTGACCATCTGGGCCGATCTTGTTCGACTCAAGACTGTGCATGATGATTGTGGTGTGGCATAGCATCCATTGCATTCATAAAATGAGCGAGAAATGGCTGTCAGTGTCCACCCTCATGTCGCCGTCGCCGTCATCTTGGCGCAGTCCCGCCATTCTACTCTCCACCACGAACGCCCACCTGCCTTCCTTCACGCAG
>BGKB01000069.1:105633-117332 GCA_003116975.1 Aurantiochytrium sp. KH105 | reverse complement strand
CTGTTCTTGCCCAAGCCTTGCCCGAGCCCAACGGCGCCCGAGTCGCCGATGCCGTTGTATCCGAGACTGTGCATAATTTTTGTGGTGTGGCATGGCATTCATTGCATTCAATAATGAGCGCGAAATGGCTGTCAGTGCCCACCCTCATGTCGCCGTCGCCGTCGTCTTGGCGCAGTCCCGTCTTTCTGCAACCCGCCACGAACGCCCACCTGCCTTCCTTCACGCAGAAATCCGCGCATGCCGCCTTCTCGTGTTCTCAAATCCAAAGTCTTGCCTCCAATCAAACGCAGCAAAACACAGCCGAACCAACTTACTTCAAAGACGTAAGCGAGCTGTTCTTGCCCAAGCCTTGCCCGAGCCCAACGGCGCCATCTGGCCCGATGTTGTTCCACTCAAGACTGTGCATAATGATTGTGGTGTGGCATGGCATTCATTGCATTCATTGCATTCATAAAATGAGCGAGAAATGGCTGTCAGTGTCCACCCTCATGTCGCCGTCGCCGTCGTCTTGGCGCCATCCCGCCTTTCTGCTCTCCGCCACGACCGCCCACCTGCCTTCCTACGCGCAGAAATCGACGAATGCCGCCTTCTTGCGTTGACCAATCCATGGTCTTGCCTCCAATCAAGCGCAGCAAAAAACAACCGAACCAACTTACTTCAGTTCTGTAAGCAACTTGTTCTTGCCCAAGCCCTGCCCGAGCCTAACGGCGCCATCTGGGCCGACGCCGTTGACAGCAAGACTGTGCATGATGATTGTGGTGTGGCATGGCATTCATTGCATTCATTGCATTCAATGATGAGCGCGAAATGGCTGTCAGTGTCCACCCTCATGTCGCCGTCGCCGTCGTCTTGGCGCAGTCCCGCCTTTCTGCTCTCCGCCACGAACGCCCAGCTGCCATCCTTCACGCAGAAATCCACGCATGCCGCCTTCTTGCGTTGTCCAATCCAAGGTCTTGCAGCCAATCAAACGCAGCAAAATACAACCTGACCAACTTACTTCAGAGATGTAAGCGAGCTGTTCTTGCCCAAGCCTTGCCCGAGCCCAACGGCGCCTTCTGGGCCTATGTTGTTCCGCTCAAGACTGTGCATGATGATTGTGGTGTGGCATGGCATTGATTGCATTTATTGCATTCAACGATGAGCGTGAAATGGCTGTCAGTGTCCACCCTCATGCCGCTGTCGTCGTCGTCTTGGCGCCGTCCCGCCTTTCTGCTCTCCGCCACGAACGCCCAGCTGCCTTCCTTCACGCAGAAATCCACGCATGCCGCCTTCTTGCGTTGTCCAATCCAAAGTCTTGCCTCCAGTCAAACGCAGCAAAAAACAACCGAACCAACTTACTTCAGAGACGTAAGCGACCTGTTCTTGCCCAAGCCTTCCCCGAGCCCAACGGCGCCCGAGTCGCCGATGCCGTTGTTGTAAAGACTGCGCATGATGATTGTGG
This sequence comes from Aurantiochytrium sp. KH105, assembly GCA_003116975.1. NCBI lineage: Eukaryota > Bigyra > Thraustochytrida > Thraustochytriidae > Aurantiochytrium > Aurantiochytrium sp. KH105. The sequence continues at coordinate 115,891 of BGKB01000069.1, read as the reverse complement.
TGTGGCATGGTATTGATTGCATTTATTGCATTCAACGATGAGCGTGAAATGGCTGTCAGTGTCCACCCTCATGCCGCTGTCGTCGTCGTCTTGGCGCCGTCCCGCGTTTCTGCTCTCCGCCACGAACGCCCACCTGCCTTCTTTCACGCAGAAATCCACGCATGCCGCCTTCTTGCGTTGTCTAATTCAAAGTCTTGCATCCAGTCAAACGCAGCAAAACACAACCTAACTAACTTACTTCAGTTCTGAAAGCGAGCTGTTCTTGCCCAAGCCTTCCCCGAGCCCAACGGCACCATCTGGGCCGATGATGTTCGACTCAAGACTGTGCATGATGATTGTGGTGTGGCATGGCATTCATTGCATTCATTGCATCTATTGATGAGTGCGAAATGGCTGTCAGTGTCCACTCTCATGTCGCCGTCGCCGTCGCCGTCGTCTTGGCGCCGTCCCGCCTTTCTGCTTTCCGCCACGAACGCCCACCTGCCTTCCTTCACGCAGAAATCCACGCATGCCGCCTTCTTGCGTTGTCCAATCCAAGGTCTTGCCTCCAGTCAAACGCAGCAAAAAACAACCGAACCAACTTACTTCAAAGACGTAAGCGACCTGTTCTTGCCCAAGCCTTGCCCGAGCCCAAGGGCGCCCGAGTCGCCGATGCCGTTGTATCCAAGACTGTGCACGATGATTGTGGTGTGGCATGGCATTCATTGCAGTAATGATGAGCGCGAAATGGCTGTCAGCGTCCACCCTCATGCCGCTGTCGTCGTCGTCTTGGCGCCGTCCCGCCTTTCTGCTCTCCGCCACGAACGCCTACCTGCCTTCCTTCACGCAGAAATCCACGCATGCCGCCTTCTTGCGTTGTCCAATCCAAAGTCTTGCCTCCAGTCAAACGCAGCAAAAAACAACCGAACCAACTTACTTCAAAGACGTAAGCGACCTGTTCTTGCCCAAGCCTTGCCCGAGCCCAAGGGCGCCCGAGTCGCCGATGCCGTTGTATCCAAGACTGTGCACGATGATTGTGGTGTGGCATGGCATTCATTGCATTGACTGCATTCATTGATGAGCGGGAAATGGCTGTCAGTGTCCACCCTCATGTCGCCGTCGCCGTCATCTTCGCGCAGTTCCGCCTTTCTGCTCTCCGCCACGAACGGCCACGTGCCTTCCTTCACGCAGAAATCCACGCATGCCGCCTTCTTGCGTTGTCCAATCCAAAGTCTTGCCTCCAATCAAACGCAGCAAAACACAACCGAACCAACTTACTTCAAAGACGTAAGCGACCTGTTCTTGCCCAAGCCTTCCCCGAGCCCAACGGCGCCAGCTGGGCCGATGTTGTTCGACAGAAGACTGTGCACGATGATTGTGGTGTGGCATGGCATTCATTGCATTGGTTGCATTGATTGATGAGCGCGAAATGGCTGTCAGTGTCCACCCTCATGTCGCCGTCGCCGTCGTCTTGGCGCAGTCCCGCCTTTCTGCTCTCCGCCACGAACGCCCACCTGCCTTCCTTCACGCAGAAATACACGCATGCCGCCTTCTTGCGTTGTCCAATCCAAAGTCTTGCCTCCAATCAAACGCAGCAAAACACAACCGAACCAACTTACTTCAAAGACGTAAGCGAGCTGTTCTTGCCCAAGCCTTGCCCGAGCCCAATGGCGCCATCTGAGCCGATCTTGTTCGACTCGAGACTGTGCATGATGATTGTGGTGTGGCATGGCATTGATTGCATTGATTGCATTTATTGATGAGCGCGAAATGGCTGTCAGTGTCCACCCTCATGTCGCCGTCGCCGTCGTCTCCGCCACGAACGCCCACTTGCTTTCCTTCTCGCAGAAATACATGCATGTTGCCTCGTTGACCATTGTCAAGATACAATCAGAACTTACCTGAGAATTTGCAGCGATGTGTTCGTGGAGAGCAAGCCTGCGATTGCTTTGCCGCCAACCTCGCTTATGCCGTTGAAGCTGAGACTGTGTGTTGTCAGTGACACAATTGAGATGTCAGTCATGTAGTTCAAGGGTCTGGCGCAGGAGTGTCGTCATAAGCCCTCTGCACCTATCTCAAGCCGCCAACTTACTCCAAGAATGTGAGTACAGTATTCTCGCCCAGAGCATCAACGATCGCCAAAACCCCATCGTCTCCAATGTTATTGCGGATGTAGTTCGGGTCGCTTCCAAGACTGTCGACATCGTGACAATGAGCGAGCCGTGTAAGTCTTCGATCAACTCTTTTCCAAGAGACCTCTCTTTGCTTTGTGTCACCTTAACACCGAAATAATGGCACCGGGGCTGAGCAATCGACCAGAGGATCTCGGCGATAACTGCATAAGACCTTTCTTGTGGCAAAACAACAGATCGAGGCTCAACTTACTTCAGTGAGCAGAGCGTGATGTTCACGCTCAATGCGTGAGCAAAAGTAACCGCGCCATCGATACCAATGCTGTTGCTCTTGAGACTGCAATTTTTGAGAGTCTGTGGTTGTTAGTCTCTTGCTTGTTATATAGCGGCGTCGTTACGATGCTATATCCAGCGGCCTTTACCAGAGTCTCTCTTGCTGGTACTGTACCCTGATCGACCCCGCGACAAGCTTTGACTTACGAAAGCGTGGTAAGGGAGCAGTTCTTGTGCAGGGCTTCGGCCAGAGCAGCGCCGCCCTCTCCGTGGATCCCATTCCTTTCGAGACTGGGTTATGGCGACAAGCACACAAAGTCAGTGTCCTCCTGGCGTTGTGCAGTATTGCACTCAATTGGACCAGTTCGGTTCTTTCCTTGCGCAAAGATATGCGCGCTTAAATGCAACCAAATCCCGCACAAATGCTAACTTACTTCAACGAAACGAGTGAGGTGTTCGTACCAAGCTCTTCTCCCAGCGCCATGGTTCCTTCGTCGCCGATTTTACGACCGGTGAGACTGTAGATTATTTTGAAGAAAATCGTCAGTTGGCCGGATCGCATGAGGGTCATTCTTCCTTGCGAGAAGGTTTTCAACGTACTCAATCGTTTTGACGCCGTTCCGCATCAGATCGATCGTCTTTCTGACCGCCCGTTGCCCGCTGAGACCTTTCTCGAGGCCTTCTTCCTCGGGCGACTCATCCTCGCTCCCGCTACCGGCGCGGTCTTCGTCGTCGTTGTCCTCTTCTTCATGCCCGCCTTCACCGCTATCGCCGCCGCCGCCGCCGCCGCCATGATCATCGTGATCAATTTCGTCCTCATCGTCGTCATCTTCATCGCTTTCTCCTTTATCTCTCTCTCTGTACGCGTCATCAGCCATGTTTCCGTCATACGGCTCTTCCTCTTCGTCCCCATGATTGTCAAGATGCTCATGGACGACCTCGTTCACGTCTTCGTCACTGTCCGAAAAGTAACCGAGCGAAGCGTCATCTTGATCGGTGGCATCATGCGCGAGAAAAGGCGCATGATCATCACCCTGGGCCCAAGGCGCCCGCTTCATGCGGGCAGTGAGCTTCTTGACAGTATTCATCTTCTCGTCTTGATCCCCCGTGTGCGTGCACACGCTTGTCCTTTCTCCCCCTCTCTCAGGAATCGCTCGCCCTTTATGCACCGCGCTGCGATCGCTCGTGCCGCCGCGTCGCTCCTCCTTCCCCCCTTTCCCCCCCGCGCGCTACGCCCCCGCTCCGCTCGCTGCTGCCTCCTCCGCGTACGTGCTCCTGGACGCTCGTGTTCGCTTCGGTCGCCTGTCTCGCTTCGTTTGCGCTCTGCCTGCTGCTATTTCGTCGTGCATCCTCCTTGTCGCCTTGCGTCCCTTAGTTACACTCGCGCAGCACACTCGCGCAAGCACACTCGCGCAGCATGCGATGCCTTGCAACCGTACCGTCAACGCGAGAGGCGCGTCTCCCCCCGCTTCTTCATCGCGTGCGCCGCGACGGGTCCTGCCGGTCGCAGCCGCCTGCGCGCGACTTCTGCGCGCCTGCGTCGCTCGTCTCTTCGCAACTCTTCGCTTCTATTACACGCGCTGCGAGGAGACGGGGCGAGGGCGGTCCGGCCGTCGCAGTCTTCAAGTTGAGGCGGCCCTCGCGGAAGCTGCCTCACAGTCAAGGCGCAACCGACGCTACCGTCGCAAAGGAATGACACGCGGGGGCTCGAACGGGATGTGCGTAGCAGGAGCAGCGGAAGGCGTAGGCCCTAGCGCTGGGGCGGAGATGCAGTGGGGCACGTACGGAAGCGGGGTGGTAGGTGACATGCTTGGCGGACCCTGTGCTCCTCCGTTGTTGAAAGCACGGAGCTGCGCCACGACACGACGGCTATTGCCTTCGCACCTATAGTCCATGGAAAGACCAAGTGGCTTCTTGGCTTGGCGTCCGCAGCGGAGCGATCGTACAATCACATTCGCGAGATCAGGATGATGCCTCGTATCCAGCGATGGCCAAGGCGGGCAGATTAAAAATAGTAGTGCCTGAAAGAGAACCACAAGCGGAATGAGCAGATTCAGGTTAACGAAGGTCCTTCGGTTTTTGGAAGGCCCGAAGGTTGTGTCTCTTTGTGCCTGCTCGGAATACCGAGAGAGGCGCAACGAAATGTATAACTTTGTCTGCGGTGAGATTTGTCTCAAAAAGTGTGGGTGTGCGTACTACTCTTCTTCATTATTCAGAAACGCTCGTCAAAAACCACATACGAAATACAAAATTCTAACTGTAAGTAGTACTTGAAAGTCAAGCGACTGCGCGTATGTTGTAAAGTGAAAAAACTATCGAGGCACCATGCTCGCCAGATCATCATCAACATCAACAAAAATAACAACAACGAAAGGGTCTCCGGAAGCCAAAAAGACGACCTCTCTTTTGGCCGCCACGTCCTTAACCGACTGACTATTACGCTGCTTTTACAGGGAGTAACACTGAGGCCATTGCTCGGCCAAGCTTACAAGCGTGTTCAACGTTGTGGCCGGTCAATGCTGTCGTTCGCACTTACATTCGGCCATTTCCCACGCAAAGACCAAGGGTCCGCAGCCTGTGCTCACCTCCACAAATAGAGCATATCAACGCATTTATGCTCGCAGGGCGCCCTCGCCCCACCGGGTGTTTGCCTGCCTGATGTTTGTACATCTGGTCCTGCTCTGCCCAAAGGCAGCCAGCGCACCGCATCCCCAGCCTGCCATTGTTGCATCGCATTGTTCTTCACTTGGCGAGTCCATCGACCAATACCCGAACCTTTTGGCTGGGCCAAACTCGCGTCAGCCGCCAAGATGACGGAGACCGCGGAGGCGGGCGGCTCGGGCGCAGAGGCCTCGAAGGCAATGGCGCAGGCGCCGGCTGCAGGCGGCGCTACCGCACGAGAGGCCGGAGGCGGAGGGAGTGGGAGTCTCACCGCGAGCATGCTAGGCTTCCACAGGGAGATGCTCGAAGGCGCGCTCGAGGAGGACTCGCTCGTGGTGAGCGCACGCGGACTCGGACACCACGTGCTCATCACCAAACTCGTGCAACTGTACTGTCAAAAGGTCGATCATGCCCGCGCATCCGGCAAGTCCCGCGTGCCTCTCGTGTACATTGTCAACGCCTCGGAAAAGGCAGCAGCGCTGCAGCGCGCCGTTGTGGAGCGCGGCGGCGCCGAGGCACGCTGCACGCCTCCCGTCGTTGTCACAAACTCTCTTACCAGCGCCGCTCGCCGCGCATTGTATCTCGAGGGAGGATGCTTTATCGTCACTTCGCGCATCCTCGTTGTCGACCTGCTCTCGGCGGTGATTGACCTCGATCGCGTCACCGGCGTCGTGGTCGATGGAGCGCATCGTGTCTCGGACACTTCAAACTCTGGCTTTATTCTCAACATTCTCCGTACCTCGTCGCAATTTTCAGGCTTTGTCAAGGCCTTTTGCGACGCGCCCGAGGCCCTGGCAGCAAAATTTGGCTTCCTCGCGCAAGTCATGGGCACTCTTGGCGTGGGCAAACTTCATCTCTGGCCGCGCTTCCATCTTTCCGTACGCGCCACTCTCGACAAAGCCCGCCCCGTAGTGACAGAGTATGGTCAGCCGCTCACGGCTCTAATGGCCGGAATTCAGCGCGAGCTCGTGACGCTCTTGGAGATGTGTCTCACCGAGCTGCGCAAGACGCAAAACATTGATGTGTCCGGGCTCACGGTCGAAAATGGGCTTTTTCGATCCTTTGAGGTGACCTTGCGCCGCCAGCTCGACCCGCTATGGCACAAGGTGGGTCGCAAGACGAAACAACTCGTTCACGACGTTGGCGTTCTTCGCCGTCTGCTTCCGGATCTTCTCCGTCTTGATGCGGTCACCTTTTTGCGTGTCCTCGACGGCATTCGCGACGAGGTCACGGGCCATCAAGCGCCCTCACTTTGGCTGTTGACAGATTCTGCAGACCGTATGTTTCGCTATGCGCGAACTCGAGTCTTTCGAACGCCAAAGCTTAAAACCAAGCGATCCGCAGATAGCCTCGCAGTAATGGACCCCACAACCTTGCCCTCCACCATCGTCCTCGATGGCACAGGTCAACAGCAATGCAAACTGAAAATTGACGTGGAGGAGAATCCGAAATTCGGTCTTTTGCGTCGTGTGATTCGTGAGGTGCGGACGTTGCTTCGCCATCGACCATCCAGCAGCTTGCAGCGTGCCGCGGGCGGCGCCGAGGCCATCGTATTTTGCCATGATGAGCTTACTGCACGAGATATTCGTTCTCGACTCAAAGAGAATGCTCTTGCCGCCGTGAATCGCCGCCGCCTGGAAACCTATCTCGGGCTGCGATTTCGCCGGTGGTGCGGGGCCAACGGCCTGGCTCATTTAGCCGGAGGATCCGCCGCGAGGGGTTCGCTCCGTCTCACATCGGAGGACACGCGTGGCTTGCACGACCTTCTTCGCGCACTTTACTTGGGCCCACGACCCACTCGCGGGGATAATGCATTTTCAGGTGTTGACCGCCGCTACAGAAGTGCAGTGGAGGCCGCTGCGAAAGCCCCCGTGGAATCGAGACTCTTTCTTGCCGAGCATTTGCGCCGTCTTCTCGCTCTGGTCAAGAAAACCAATGTTCAGGAGGTGAGCATGGGCGAGGAGGCAGTGCACGAAGTTGTCGATCTTGACCAAGATCAAGATCACGAGGCGCCTTCCGGCTGGCCGCGAGCCGAGGTTGTCGTTTTCCCCGTGGAAGGGGGCGACGGTGCAAGCGAGTTGCTTAGTATTCTCGAGGAAATGCGACCTCGCTTCGTCATCATGTTTGAACCCGACGTGGAGGCTGTGCGAACCGTCGAGGTGTATGAGGCAGCGCGCGCAGCCGCGCAAAACGCACAACTTGCGCCCGAACCAATCCAAATGTTCTTCTTGCAGTATCAGGACTCGGTGGAGGAGCAGCGGTACCTTTCGGACCTCAAACGGGAACAGGATACCTTTCGAAAGCTCATTGACGAAAAGGCAGGGCTTGTTCTCGCATCTGCATCGCAAGGTCGGATGGGAGAGAGCAAAAATGCGACAGCGCTCCAAGATGACCTCACCGCAAAAAGTCGAAACATTGTGGGTTATAATCTCAGTACTGGTGAACCTATATTTGAGAGCGCCATGAGTCGTCCTCGCCACGCCAAGGCTGCGGTGGTGCCGCGCATCGTCGTTGACATGCGCGAATTTCGAAGTGCGCTGCCCTCACTTTTGCACAAGAACGGCGTCCATGTGGAACCCGCAACCTTGGAGGTTGGAGACTATATATTGGCGCCCGAGATTTGTGTTGAGCGCAAAAGCATTCCTGATTTGCACGGATCTTTCAACTCGGGCCGGCTCTTTACACAGGCAGAGGCCATGTGCAAATACTATCAGCGCCCGAACCTCTTGATCGAATTTGACGAGGGGAAGCCCTTTTCGCTGCAGGCCGTGACCGACATATCCTCGGACATTTCGCATTCGAGCATTTTGTCAAAAATGGTCCTGCTGACCATGCATTTTCCAGCATTGCGTCTGCTTTGGTCGCCTAGCCCGCACGCTACGGTGGATCTCTTCAAGCTCATGAAGACCAACTACGATAATCCCGAAGCTGCTCTCGCCGCTGCGATTGGCATGCCCGATAACCTCGACAATGCTCTTCCACCTGCTGCACCTGCCAGCGTGCTCGATGCCTTTACGGCCTCTTCTTCTAATTCTTCGTTTGGATCACTTCCCCGGACAGCGACCTCGACTGTGAACGACCCTGCTCGTGATGCGCTGAAAGCTCAAGGTCAGCAACAGCAACAACAGCAAGAGGGCAATGTTGCCGCGCATGAAGTCCTGCGCAGGCTTCCAGGAATTACAGTGCATAATGTCGGAGCCATCCTGAGCAACGTGCGGAACTTACGCGAGCTCAGCTTAATGTCTCAAGAGGATCTCATGCCACTCGTCGGACGCGCGGGCGCTGTCAAGCTCTACAAGTTCTTCAATCAAGACCCTGACGAGGATCCTGACGCCGCCGCTGCAACAAGGCCTGGTGGTGCGGCTGGATCTGGTGCTGGCGCTGGCAGAGAGAGATACATGACAAATGTCGCCGTCGCAGAGGATTGATCGATAGAACGAGTTTCAAACACCACCAATTCCTTGGTTAAGCTCGACAAACGCATAACACGGGTTATTCTTTCTTCGAAAAGGAGATTATCAAGAAGTACATTGTGAAATTATATTAGACTCTTCGAATGAGCATAAAGTCGTAGATTCGGCAGGCGTTCTGAGGATTTGAGGGTTCTGCCTCCTTGTTTGTGGTCACGTGACGGTACCCGGGATAGTCCCGAAAGTGAAAGGGACGCAAAGCGACGAGTCCGAAACCGCTTGGATCCGCTTGGTCCTCGATTTGCCATGAGCTATATGGCGGGCCATCCTTCAAGGTGACCTCCACGTGCCCGCCCGGCGCCAAGACATGGCGAACACTAGAAAAGAAGTCACGAAGCAGAGCTCGGTTGTCATGAACGCGCTGCAAGCCCGTGTGCGGGAAGTTAAAAATGACGCGCGAAAACAGACGCCCTTGAAAGGACGACGACAAGTCCGTGGCGTCGACGCCGTGAACGAGTTCGCAATGGGCCATTTCCTCGAGCGTTTGAAGAGCTTGCGTTGCGGATTTGCCGTATTTCCGAGCAACCTCGGACCGTTTGTCGAGCGACGTGCAGACCACTTGGATGCCATACTGTATTCGTGCAGACTTTTTGGCCAGGGCCTCGGAGAATGAAAAGTTGCCGTCGCCCACGACAAGAATACCTGGTGGAGCAGGCTTGATCGTCTCGTCTGCGCGGTCGGAGCGTTCGGCTTTACTCCGAGACCTTTTGCGTTTCACTGTCGCCTTGGCATTGTCTTGCGCAATGGACGTTCTTGGGACCTCCTTCTCGTCGACGAGGTCGCGGCCTCGTTTGCGTTGGACCCCATTCTGGCTTGCCTGAGCGCGCCGCGCCTCTTTGGCCTGTTGGCGTCGAGCCTTTTTGGCGCGTTTCCTCGCGTCTTTCTTGGCCGCCTTCGCAGCAGCGTCCTTCCCAAGGCCGCTGCTGTTGCCGCCGCCGCCGCTGCCGCCGCCGCCGCTCGTCTTCGGGTCCTTGCCGCTCATGGCTTCCACGAATGGTTTTGCTGGTCGTCATTATGTCGAGAGGTGACAGCACCACCAAAAGGCGTAGTAGGTGCTCTGCATGCCGCAATGAACTGCGTGCAAGGCGTCAATCGAGCTGCCTGTAGAGCTCGGCTTGTTTTCTCCAAGACGAAAGGCTTTCGTGTGTGCAGAACAACATCATGATGTTGCGTTCGAATGACGCATTCTGAAAGCAAGATGCCTCGTATGGATTCTATGGTGACTGACATGTGAATGCAATGGTGATTAGGCTCAGCGGGTCTGGCGTTATTGCGATTCCGCTCCCCCCTGATTCGCCCAGAACAAGCTCTTGTCGTCGGATCGTTCCATTGCTGCCCACGAGATCCTGAAAATCGTCGTGCCCTGCGTAATTTCCATCTCGAAGCCAGCCATTTGCGTCTCTTGCAGCTTGACGACAGCGATGCAATCTGCAGGCCAACGCTGGCTGCTCCTCGTTGCCGGCGCCGACTCCGCATTTCGTCGCCGCCGAAGCCTTCACAGCGGTGGCGACGGAGAACCACGGCCGGGAGAATGCAATCAATGATGATGAAGATGAAGATGAAGATGAAGACCCAGACGAAGATGACGACGATGACGGTGCAATGAAGGGGCGATCAAGAAGGCGCCGCGCCTCAACTCGCGCCGCAGACCCCGAGAGCGGCAGGCCCGGGCCGCCGCGCGCGCGAGGCTGCCGGCATGGACGCGGGCGGCGGCAACGGCGGCGGCGGCGGCGGCGGCGCGGG
>BGKB01000069.1:0-105617 GCA_003116975.1 Aurantiochytrium sp. KH105 | reverse complement strand
GGCGGCGGCGGCGGCGGCGCGGGCGGCGGCGCAGAGGCAGGGCCCGCCTCGGATGCCGCCGGTAAGCGGGCCCGCGACGAGGACGGGCCCGCCTCGCCGCCGCGCGCCGTGAAGCGGCCGCGCGCCGAGGAGGACGAGGCGCCCGAGGCGGCGGCGGCGGCCGGGGCCCAGGCGCAGGCGCAGCCGCAGCGGCAGCAGCAGAAGCAGACTCCGGAGCAGGACGCGGCGCCCGAGTCCAAGGCCGGCGAGACCGCGGGCGACGAGCTGGCGGCGCCGCCGTCGAAAAAGGCGAGCAAAAAGCAGCAGCAGCAGCACCAGGACGAAGAGCTGACGGGCGAAAAGCTAGCCGAGGTGAGCTTCCTGGACGACAACTGGATTCGTGCTTTCGGGCTCTCGGCGCACAATGTGCTCGACTATTTTGCGTGCAGCCCATTTTACGATACGAGTTGCAACAACGAGATCCTGCGCATGCAAAACCTGGGCCTCGAAATGCTCGCCGACATGCCGCCTGGCATCGAATACAGACTCTTGCCGTCAGGCCACGAGCCTGTGCTCTTTATTGTTGTCAAGCAGGAGCGCGCGTCCAAGACAGTCGTTCGCAGGCAAGCGCTGTACTATATTCTGGACAAGGTCATCTATCAGGCGCCCTCCTTGCAGCGCCTTATTGCGACACGCCTAAGCAAGTCGACAAACCATTTGCAAAATGCCTTTGACCAAATGGTCAAGGCGGCGCGCTATGCTCCCTCACAAGGATTCACCTGGCACTTTGACGGCGACGCGCACCGTGCATGGCGACAGTCTGCAGAGGGCGCAGCTTACGAGGCTCGTCGTCAGCGCCGTGATGAACAACTCGAGCGTCGCGCGGGGGCCGAGATCGGTGGTCTCCTGAACGCGATTGCTTCAAAGTTTCTTCCCGCGGCTCCGGCACAAGCCGCTGTCTCGTGCGAACGGCCTGGCGCGCCTCCTTCCCGACCCGAGAATGCGCGTCCGTAGGGGCCACTTGACCACACGTGGGGGCGAAACTACGCAGAAGCTAGTGCAGCTCTTGCGTATATGCTTGACTCTTCTATGTGGATGAAGCAATGAATCTTGAACGAATAGAGTAAATCATGGATGTCCATCGTTTCATCGATCTCCGCGTTACCCTTCGGTTTCTTGACGTTATTGTTGCTATTGTTGTCGTGCGCAGACAATACGTCCAAAGCAAACAAAGGAGACATCATTGCAAGCTTCAGGCTATATCCTGACTTGATACCTTTCCCGCACGCGGGCGCTTCGACCCGATCTTTACAAAATGTCGAGTCCTGCTTCTAAACCATTAGAGACACTGCCCCCCCCCCCCCATCTCACTCTCTTTCATTCGCATCGCCTTCTTTAGAATCATGGCTTTCCAATGCGCGCAGCATCTCTGACTCCATGTGCGCAGCAAAGAATGATCCATTTACAGTTAGTGACGATGAAATCACATCACAATACATCACACCGCATTAGGCCTACGTGATGGTGACCGCCACATTGATGTGAGTGAGAACCCGCCACTTGTTTTTTCTATCTCTTGGGGGGACCGACGGCGCGATCAATCGCTCAACGGCGCTGCGGCCGGTTTTAATTTTCGAGCGCCCTTGCGCTGGAGACAGACTCGCTCGCTAAGTCGTCAACTCGTCGGGGCGACGGCAGAGTGGGGGACGCGAACGTCAAAAAGAGCACGGGCTGCGAAAGCAAGAAAGAAAGATGCGGCCCAAGCTCCGCCTCATCGGAGCGGTGCTGGTTTTGGTTTTGACGCTGGCCGCCACAATGGGCCGGCGAGTTGGCGAAGCAGCAAATGTACGAGGAGACGCGGCGGACAAGGCGCCGCGGGAGTTTGATTGCGCTATTCGCAAGCTGGCGGTCGAGTTCGCCTTGAAGATTCAACCATTTCGTCCTAAATCCTTTTTCCAGGAACTCGTCAAGGAGCTCAACACGCCAGGCGGCCTTCCGGATGGCGAAATGCAATGCCCAGAGGCCGAGGTCCCCAAGGACGCCCCGGCGAGCTTTCAACCGCGCTTCGAGATTCCCACCAAGCGGCGCTCCTACTTTGTCGATGCCAATGGCGGCTCGGACAAGGACAACGACGGATCGATTGAAAAACCGTTTGCCACAGCAGCGCACGCGCTCGACGTCATCCGTAGCGTTCGAATGACTGCCTCTGAAGATGCAATGTATGGCATCGTCTTTCGACAAGGGCGCCATTATTTCCGTGACACTTTGCAACTTGGCCCACGCGATTCTCATTTGACGCTGCAAAATTACAATGGCGAAGAGGTTTGGCTCTCGGGCGCAATCGCCGTGCCATTTGGCGGAAAATCAAACAGAACCTGGCAGCAACATCCCACGCAGGCAAATGTATGGACGTTGGATGTTGCCGGTCTTGGCATTCGCGAGGCGACGGGTCTACGCATTAATGGCGAACGTGCTGTCCGCGCGCGCTATCCGAACGGATGCACCTCGGACGCGCCTCTTCCTTCAGGGTATCACTGCAAAGGCAAGCAGCAGGGCGCCGCAGTGGTCGATCCGCGCGACGGTTTTGGAAGCAATCTGGTGGGCACGTGGATCGAGCCGGAACAGCCAACCAAGCATCAGGCCAACTGGCGCCAGATCACAGTGGAAAGCCCGCAACGCGAGGTAGGGACTGCATATCACGAATATCAGATTGGCGTCGGGGGCACGTGCCGCGATTATGATCCACCAGCTGGGTACTGGTGTGGACTTGGGTGTTGGGGCGGCACGCGTCCTCCGCCGCGATGTTTGGTGCGTTTTCCCGCTGGCATCGAGATCAACTCTGAAATGCTTCCGAATGGGCCGTATAAATCGCTCGATGGGGCCATCGTGCATGCATGGCACAAGGACCACTGGGCATCATGGGCCTTTGAAGTGGACGCCGCGAAAAGCAATGCGTCGCATATCATGCTCGGTCGCGGAGGTTTTCAGGATGCGCGGGGAGGGAACACGGGCGAAGCGTTTTTCGTGGAAAATCTGCGGGAGGAGCTCGATGCCGACAACGAGTTCTTTTGGGATGCAAAAACACAGCAAATCCTGTACGTGAGCTCCGCCGGTGCGCCGTCGGCCCCTGGAACGGTAGAGATTCCCACGGTGCGTACTCTGGTGGAGGCCACGGGAGACCAGGCCAACCCGGTAACGGACTTGCACATCTTGGGCCTCGGCTTTCGCGACACGCGACTTACATATCTCGACAATCACACCATGGTGTCTGGTGGTGACTGGGGCCTGAGCACGCTTGCAGCGGTCATGCTCCGAGGCACGCGCGACACCAAAGTGGACTCTTGCGTGTTTGAGAATTTGGACGGAAATGCAATCCACGTGCGTGGATTTGCGCGAGGGCTGCTGATCCAGAATTCTGATTTCCACCTGCTTGGAGGTAACGCCATTTCGCTTCTTGGCGAGACGGAAGGCGAAACACTACCGAGCGCGTGGGGCATGGGCTGGAACGGAACTGCGGGTAACCAGCCACGCGGCTCTGTGCTGCGGAACAATGTTGGCTATGGATGCGGACTCTTTATGAAGCAGACATCCTTTCTTTTCCATGGCAAGGCCATGGAGTCGCTCGTGCAAAACAATGTATTTTTTCGCGCCCCGCGCGCGGGCATCAATCTGAACGACGGCTTTGGCGGCGCCAACGTTTTTGAGGGAAATCTCCTTTTCAACACGGTCAAGGAAACAGGTGACCACGGACCTTTTAACGCGTGGGATCGGCAGCCATTCGCGCATAGTTTTGACGCGGCGACGGGCCGCTATGTATTTAGCAAAAAGGCGGCCGATGAGTTGCGGGGTAACTTTATGCTGGGTAGCTACTACAGTCAGGAAGCTGTCGATACGGATGACGGCTCGCAAGGCTTCAACACGCACCACAATGTGTTTGTCTATGCTGAAAACGGGCTCAAGACGGACTTCTTCGGGCACTCGAATTCGCATCACGACAATCTTTATGCGTACCTTCGTGGAAAGGGTGCAGTTGCGGGGCAAGATGTGACGCAGGCGGGCGAGCAAGACCAATTTTTGGGCAATACAGTTATTATGCTTCGAGACGACGCGTACGTTGAGTTCCCGTGCGGGTGCAAGCTCGAAGAAAACACATGCACACGTCTCGGCAACAATCGCATCTTTACCCCGCAGGGGACAACATCTGCGCAGGCCTGTGGGATGTCGATGCCGGATCTTGTACGTCTCGGCTATGATTCGGGGACCGCGTACGCGTCTTGGCCGGCAGTACCTGCGGTGATTGACCAGGCGCGCAAGCTTCTAGGACTCGATGATGGACCCTCGATCGAGCTCGCAATAAAGTAGGTAGGAGAAAACTTCGCTCAGAACATGATATGCTTTGGTTTCGTTTTCTGATATCCGTATTCGAAGGGCCCTTGCACTTCAAACTGCAAAGTACTGCTTCTTCCTATCGAAAAATCGGGGCAGAGCTTCCTTTTGAACGACATAGCAGCGCAGACGGGTCTTGCTTGGCGTCGCGAACTCTGAACAGCTCACATTCCCCCCACCCAGCAGCGCTCAACGGTTCTCTATTTCTTCATCATTTCTTGCCGGAGCAGCGCGCGACCCCGAACCCGAGCACGAGAAGAGAAACTCCTGCGCGCAAGACAAACTGCATCAATAGCCGCCCGAGCAAGACATTCGCCCTGCGACCGGGAGTTCCCCATAGCCGAGCGGGGCGTCGAGGAGGCGCCTTGCTCTTCCGTGCTGCGCGTGGGCGGGCGCACGCCGAGGAGGAGATGGAGCGCAGCGAACTGCAGCGCGAGTGGGCGCTGCACAGGCTTGACGGGCGAACGAGCTACGCAACAACGGTCGGAAGCGGCAAGAGCGTTGATCACGAGCTCGCGACATTGCCAGGCGCGGGGCGCGCAAGTCGGGAAGTTGCTTCGACGCGAAACCTTTTGCACGGTGGAAACCAGGCTGAAGACGCCTTGGCGCAACTTCGTCCCGAGGATGTAGACTGGGCAGGAAATATGGTGCCTCTGAATCGGCGCAAGACTTTTGCGAGCGACTCGAAACAAAGCACAAACGTGCGCGTCGAAGACGGCTTTCTTGTAGGTCAAGACGCACGTACAACGCAACGTCGGCTCTCGCAGCAACAAAGTGTTCACAGGTCGTCGAACGCAGTTCTCCAAGCCTCGCCAGGAGGTCTCGAGCCATCGCAATGGCGAACCTCGTACCAGGACGGTGTCAGCGGAGTTTCGGCGCCGACTTCTGGGCGCTCCGTGCAAAAGGTTGAACGTCTGCAAGAGAATGCCGCGGCACCGTTTGGCGGGCCTATTCCACAAGGCAGCATGGCGGTTCGCCCACGCGCGGTGCCGACATTTGACAAGGAAAAGGGCGATTTCGCACGTGGGCTTGACACTCTTGCGATTGCAAAGAGTCTTAAGCGGTCTGGTCTTGCGAGCACGCGCTCGCGCGCCTCGTCCGCGAGCAAGTCTACAGGTGATGACGTGCTCATTTTGCAAAACTTTAAACAGCACATGCCAGGAACCACACTTTATACTACGCATCGGCACTGGCAAGCGTCGGGCGCGCAGCGACGATAGGATGATCCATAAGAACAAGAAACGTTTCTGTGTCAATTATTATTCTGCGCACTCTCACACAGTCAGCGTGGCTGGATATGGCATGGCATAGACACCACAGAGCCAAAACAAGAAGATGAAGAGGAGGAAGAAGAACAAGACTTCGTCTCATCGATGAAATGATGTGGTGGATGCATGCTTTACTTTAGGCCTCTCTATTGCATAATCAATGAAACATAGGATCTGGAACATTCGGAAAGCAAGGGGGAAAAAAGAAAGAGGATACAACCTGAAAGTTAATGAACAAAACGTTTACCAATGGTGCCGCAGACTTTCACGGCTCAACCATGCTGCAAGATGTGAAGAGGAGATCAAGCTCGCCTCGCAAGGAGCTGATCCAAGCCACTTCTGTGTCCATGTAGGATTGCACTTTTTCTCGATAAAGTGCGGCATCGGAAGCGGCGGAACTCGTGGACGTTGTGGAGGACAAAGAGTCTCGCCTACGTGTGCTTGGAATGACAAAGGACTGGCGTGCGTTGTGATGGCTACGCGTCTCGTCGATCTCTACGATACAACCGCTGAGCGTGGTGGGCGCCCCGGAGTCAAAGAAGCCTCGAGCGACGCCCGGCTTAGCGGGGTCAATGTACAGACGGCCTGACTTGCTAAAGCTTTCAAGGAGGCAATCTTGAAGAAAGATGACAGCGACTTTGCCGTTTCCAAGCTTGCGCTTGGGAGCGTTGCTCACGTGGACAGGGACCGGCGCACTCCATGCGCGTGAGGCGTGAAGCCGTTTGAGGATGAGGCCTCTGTGCGTGTACTCTTTTCCGGCGATAAAGTATTTTCGCGACTTGCTCGTATGCAAAAGAAGCACGGCCTCTGCGTCCTCGACGGCCTCCACGGACCCACTGGGTGCTGCGGTACGGAGCTGTTGCACCGCCTTGGCGAAGGACTCCATCGTCTGCAGCGACCAGGTCATGGCCGCGCGGGAAGGAAGGCCTTTCTTCTCTCGACCGTCGCTCGCTCGCTCGCTCGCTCGCTGCTCGATCTCGCGCGCGGAGATCTTGTCTGTGTTGCGCCTTTGTTGGCGGGGCAGCCTCTTCGGGCCGGCTGACCGCCTGCTGCTGTGCTGCCTATTACATGTAGTATGTATGCAAGGATAGTACCAAAGGCATGCTATGCTGTAGTACACAGTGGTGGTGTCAAGTCAAGCCTCGACGGTGCCACGGACGCGGGCAAGCGCTCGCAGTCAGTCGCGCGCTGGGAGCGGCGGAAGGGAACGTCCGGCGTCCAAGCTTGTGAGTTTTCCGCGACGTCCGGGCCTCGCCGCCGCGCCCGTCTACCCGCGTGCCGCATCCTGGCGCCCCCACCTTCGAGGCGGACGGTTCTCGCGTGCTCTCTGGCGCCTCCCAGGCCGTGCCGGCACTTTGACGCAGGGCGCTTCTCGAGGTCCCTCGTACGGGCCGCTGTCCCGGCCGACCCCCCTTTTCTGCATTCGTTGTCTCCCCATGATGATCGCGAAAGCCGACATTGTACGTGGCGGAGTACGTGGCGAGCAGGACGCGGCGGTTCTTGTCTCCCTGGCGTGGGTGGAGAAGAAGTATATATAGACCTAGCCTAGGCGCGGGAAACAGCTAGAGGTGAAGTAATAGAACCAGGTTAGTTCTTGCACCTATACCTTCGAGCGAGGCCGAAGCGCGTATTCGGCCTCGAATTCGCCTCCCGGCCCGCCCGGCCCGCAACCGCAGTGCCTCAAGGGCGCGCCCTGAGTCTTTCTGGGGCGGCGAGGCCTCGTGCGGTGCCGCCCGGCGTGCGAGGTTGCGCCGGCGTTGCGCGCGGCACGGCGGGCGCGCGCCGTGGCGCACGGCTGCGGCTCGCTCGCGCGCGGTTCGGGGGCGGCGGCGTGGGCGCGTTGGGAAAATTGGGATCCAGCATGTTCCACAGCGGCTTCCACAGTGTGGTGTGTAGCTGCGGTTTTGCGATGTAGCTGCGACGACTTGATCGCCATCGACTCCACGACGGCACGTGCACGTGGGCGCGTGGCCGGTCACCGCGCCGCCCGGCTGTCGTCACGACCGCCGTCACGATCATCTACCCTGCTGCTGTCTGTCTGTCTGTTTGTCTGTACTCGGCGCGCTCCTTGTCGCTTGGTTGCTTGGTTGCTCGGTTGCTTTGCTTGATTGCCTGCAGAACGCACGCACGACTGCTACGACTGATCGGCCAGCGGGATCGGCCTTGGCCCCTTTCGTGCTGGCTGCAGCTGCCCACGATCAACAAGGATTGATCGACTGCGATCGACCATCGAATTTGAGTGATAGTTCGGTCGATCGATCGATCGTTTGATTGATTGGTGCAAGCGCGAAGGTGCGAATAAAGCAGCAGCGCGCACCGTCGTGGACGGACCGCGATGTCCAGCCTTGGTCGCACGTTCGCCGCGTCGGTAGGTAGGTAGGTTGACGTAGCACGTAACGCCGCCCCAGATCACTTGTCCGTTGGTGTTTGTCTCGCTCCGCATGCTGCAGTAGCTTGCTTGATCGGCCGATTGGCTCGACTCCACTCCGAACCGTCGCAGCGGCCGCACGCAGCACAGCGCTGCCTGCCCGACTGCCTGCCTGCCTGCAGCTGCATCGCCCGCCGCGTCGCGTCTCGTTTCGTCTCGTCTCGTCTCGTTTCGACCCGCGGCCTCGAGAAGCCCGCCGCGCATCCCAGCGTTCGCCCGCGCGCCGCACACACGCGCACGCACAATCGCAGCCAACAGACCGCACCCTGCCGCGCCCCGCCGAGCGCTCACAGGCGCGACAGCACCCGCAAGCCTCCGGCTCCAGCTGCGCCATCGCCGCGCGGCGGCTGACGGCGCCTTCCCGCGCCCTTGCGCGGCGCCGCGGCGTTCGTCTCCAGCGCGCTCTCCAAGACGGGGCCATCAGCGCCAAGGGCCCCCGGGGAGGGAGGGGCTGCGGGTAACTCTGGCGCGGCTCGGCTGTGTAGCTGCCTCCCGGCAGTCGCGGCTGCTGTACTTGTCTCGATGACGCCAGCGCAGCCGGGCAAGGTTCGGCCGCCGGCCAGAGACCGGACGAGGGAGGAGGTGAGGCGTTGCGGCGGCGGCATGGCTCGGCGAGCGAGCGAGGGATGGAGCGAGGAATGAGGAGGCAGTTTTGGACGAGGGCTGCTTGCTTGCCTGCTTGCCTTCGTGCCACTAGCGGCAAGTTGTCCACGGTGGCTGCTTGCTGCGCGATGCACGCTGCGAGCACTGCTCGTTCTGTGTGCAGGGCGGCGGGGCCCACAGTGTGACCTGCGAGGCGTGCTGGGTGGGAATCGCGCGACCGCCTTCAGATGCTGCAGCGGCGGCTCGCTTGACAGACAGACAGACACCACGCGCACGCGGTGCACAACAGACCGCAGCAGCAGTGCGGCCGGCGGCGGCGCCTTACTGGCTGCCTGCCTGCATGCCATTCCTGGCTCGCCGACCCGGCCGGGCCAGGCCAGGCCCACAAACCGACCCTGCCTCTCACCAGCCCTCCCCCGCGCCGCCGACCGTGCTGGGCTCGGGATCCCCCGCCTTGAGCTCGCGGCGTGCTGGTCGGCGGAGCGAGGTGAAAATTCTACATCGCGCGCGCCGTGCTTGATCAGTGAGTCAGCGCCTCTCCGTCATCGCCCGGTCAGCCCGACCATCACAGCCAATCACAGCCAGCCTGCAGCGCAAGCAAGCTGGCAAGCTGGAGTAGGCGAGGAATCCAGAGCCAGCAAGCAAGTACAAGCAAGCTGCAGCAAGATGCAGCGAAGCTGCGCAAGCTAGCAAGCAAGTATTCCGCCCGGGAGAGAGAGGAAGTGTAAAGCAATCGTCGGAGGCAAGGAGGCCTTCCTTCATGGACAGAGTCAGACGGAAGGCCGAGCGAGACCGCGCGAGCGATTCTGCTTGTTGATGTGATTACGTTTTCTTTCTGAAAATAGCTGCGACGGGCAGGTCAAAGGGAGCTGCGCTGCGCGACGCCGAGCTAGCTGGCATTTCCCGGCCGGGAGGCCATGGCTGGTGGCCCGCCCACCTTCCTGGAGCCGCGGGCACGTATACATGCGTATAGTTTATCGTTGGTTGGTTGGTTGGTTGGTTGGTTGGTTGGTTGGTTGGTTGGTTGGTTGGTTGGTTGGTTGGTCGATTGCGCGATTGGTCTGGCTGCTGACGCGCATGCGTGCTTGGGTGCACGTTTTACGCGGGCGACTCGCTAGGGTTGGAGAAAGCGGCGCGCGTTTGGGTGTGTGTTGTGTGGAAAAAAGGAGACCGTTATAATCAGGCAGCTAGCAGCAAGCGCACACGCTGACGTTAGTCGGCCTTCCTTGGAGCAAGGGCAATGAAGACCATCGCATACACTCATTCTGCCGGCCGACTGAGCTGCAGCTCGGCCAGGCTGCTTGGGCCGCTCCGGCCTAGCACCAGGCCCCGCTTCCTGCCAGGAGCTGACCGGCGCGATCTGAAAGCTGTACGCCAAGCAGATTGCTTTCCGCGAATCCGCTTGTGGGGAGCTACGCCAAGCTGATCGCGGGAAGCCCCTCCTAGGTTCCCAAGCTAGATGCGGGAGGCTTGCAAGCTAGCCCTCCACAGTCCCCCAAGAACCAGCCCCGCACAGCTTGGGGTTG
This sequence comes from Aurantiochytrium sp. KH105, assembly GCA_003116975.1. Taxonomy (NCBI): domain Eukaryota; class Bigyra; order Thraustochytrida; family Thraustochytriidae; genus Aurantiochytrium; species Aurantiochytrium sp. KH105. The sequence continues at coordinate 95,427 of BGKB01000069.1, read as the reverse complement.
AAAGCTACCTCTCCCGCAGCGTGCGCCTCAACGAAGCTGGCCGTGAAGCAGACCCCAAGCTATAGCAGCTTCCCGGAGCCTGGTCGGGCGGTTTCCCGCGGGCCATTTGCCCCGGCCTGCCCCCCGCGCCGCCCTCGCTTCGTCGTGCCCCGGCGCACTGCCCTGCCCTGGCCGGCGAGGCGCGGCCGTCTGCCTCCGCGCCCGCCCCGCCGGACCCTGCGCCGCCTCGCCCCGCCCCGCCCCGCCCAGCCGCGCCGCGCCAGGCTCGCGGCCAGGCCCCCTCGCACTGCGCGTGCCGTGCGTCTGGAAGTCTGGAAGCCCTCTACTTGTTTATACCACCAAAACAAGCAAATAAATCATCGCTAAACTTTTTAGCAGCAGGCTTAGACAAATAGGGCTCCTCGCGCGCGCCATGGTGCGTCGACTGCCACCATCCATCCATCCACCCACCCGGCTGCGGCCGGCCATCGATCGAGGCTCGCCGCCGCTTTCCGAACGGCCCCCGGCGCGCGGGAGCGCACCGCGCGCGCACGCGGTGCAGGGACACGGGCACGGTGGTCGGCGAGGCGCGAGGAGGCGGAGAAAAGTGAGGAGGCGGTGGCGAGACTTGCGACGCGACGACGGTCTCCAAACGAACGTGCGCGAGAGCGTCACGTGCCCTGGGGCGCTTGGAGACGGCAGCGATGGGTCTGCACTGGCGGCGCTGCCGACCCTCACAGCCAACGCTCGTACTTTGTTTGTCCACGGTGTGCCCCGCGGCGTTCTCGACCAGTGCGCACTGTGGTCGAGCCTCGCCGCGCCTCGCCGGCCACGGGTCTGTTTGCGCGCCGCGCCTCGCCGCGCTGGCGCTCCGCCTCGTCCCTCCTCTCCGCGCCTCGCCTCGCCTCGCCTCGCCCTGCCCCGCATCGCGACTCAAGCTTTGCGGTGCCGTCGCAGCCGGCCGCTGTCGCTATCTATCGCCGTCGCTCCCGGCAGCGGCGTCCGGGCCTTCGCGATTCCTTCGCCTGTTCGGCCTGCCTGCCTGCCTGCCTGCCTTCCCGCGGTGCGGCCCCGCAGCCGCCCGGGTGCGGGGCATGGTGCGGGGGTGCCGGCTCCCGCTGTGCCTCGAGGCGGTTCTCTGAGAACGCCTGTCGACCGGCGGCAACAGCGGAATCGAGGCGGAAGAAGTCGAGCGTCAGAGGGACAGACGGCAAGCAGAGGCGGTGCAAGGGCTCGCTTCCTGCTTGCTCCACCTGCTTTCCCCCCTTTCCTGCCCTATTCTTTCCTTGCTTCGGCTCGCTTGCGCGAGGCGCCGCGCGGAGAAGGCAAACCCCAAACCAGAAACCAACTCGAGCATCCACGCACGCACGCACGCACGCACGCACGCACGCACGAGGACAGACAGACGGACGGCGAGCGAGCGAGGCAGGATAGACTAGACGCGACGGCGAAGTAGAGCAGAGCAGAGCAGAGCAGAGCAGAAGACGGAAGAGAGATGGTCGCGCTCGTCGGCATGGCGCGAGAACAGCAGGGCGTCGCCGTGGCCAAGGCCATGTTGGCGCAGCGCGCGAGGCAGCTGGAGCAGCAGCAGCAGCACAAGAGGATGACGGCGGCGGCCGCAGAGCTGGACGAAGAGGTGGCGCGCAGCGAGAACGCAAGCAAGGTCCCCGTGCCGCCCCGCCCCGCCACCGGGTACTTGGCGCGCCTCTGGGACAACGTGTACGGGGAAAACGCACAGCCCCAGGAGAACTCGAAGCGGACGCGCACCCGCCGGCGCTCCACGCTTCGCGAGGACGTCCTCGAGCGCCTTAACGACGGCGCCCAGGTGACAAAGATGCTTCAGGAGGTCCGCGACCTCCTCGAAGGACCCGGCGCCTCCGTCTCGCGCTCCGGCAGCACCGCAAGCGCCAGCTCGGTCGCAAGCTTTGGCGCCAGCTTCGCAGCAAGCTTTAGCTCCCGCTCCGGCTCTAGCGCGAGCAAGTCGCAGGACGAAGACCCCGTGGTCATGGCGAACGGCCCGCTCAAGCGTCTGCCCCCCGCCAGCTCTCCCAGTAATGCCGCACAAAAGGCCCGCCGCGCCGTGCCCCAAGGCCCCAAGCAAACGGACTTTGTTGTGACCGCGTCTGCGTCCCAGGCCGCAGACGCAGCAGCCATGGCAGGTACCGTCAACGGCAAGATGAAGCGTCAGTGCGTCTGCCCTGATGCCCATGGTTCACAGTGTGAGATGCGCTCCTCGCGATCGCTTCTCCCAAAGTCTTTTTGGCGCACCATTCGCCGTCGTGTGCTTCTCGCCTAAGTTGTCTCCGCTGCTGTGGCGGCATAAGACTACTGTAGCGTTGCACATGTTGGCCATTCACCCGTTCTGATTCGTAACCGAATCGGTCCCTGTACATCCCACCCAACCCTTTCTTTTCATTCTATCGTTGCGATGCTTCGGAGCGAAAAACGTCAAAGAGGTCAAACTCCCTTTGCATCAAATCGCTCGCGTATCGCATCGCATTGCATTGCATTGCAAAAAAGGAGAGCGCAACTTGCGATTCTCCTTACCTTTTTCCAATCCCCTCTTTCTGACAGACGACAAGCACTTTGTGACGAACCTCATTGCCGTGAGGACTTGCGCTCGCTTGCCTGTCACCATTTTTGGCAATATGACCAAACTCTCTCTTTGCCAGACGTCTTCCCCGCAGGCAGGCGTCTCGGTTCTTCTTTTTTTTTCTACTCTATACATTTTGCTCGCCAACTCATCAGTTGGCGTTCAATTCCGATTTATCGATCTTTGTCGAACTTTTTTCATGTTTTCCTTTACTGTGTATGGCCTTGTTTTAGTTTTGGTGCACAGCACATTTTCTTCGTCTCGCTGTTGCAGCAAAGTTTCACTGCATTTAGTGCAATGAAGAAAAAGAAAGGAAAAATGAAAGCAATCGTTTAATTTTTTGGGGTCAGCACATGTGCTATTTCTGAGAATAAACGCGGTTTACCGCATATTCATCGTATCGAACGGACACCTTCACATACACACACAGGATGACTCTTGCCGCTTCTTGTTCGTAGCTCGACTTGCCTGAGCTCCAGCATTGCGCCTTTTCTGAGCCCCAGCATTGCGCCTCTTCTGAGCTTGTGCTCTGGCTCTAGCTTCTGCTTTAGATGCCTTGCAAAAGTCACTATACATCGCTTTGCAGATACCCTTTGGCACGCCCAATCCGCTGAGGTTGGACGCGGTAAGTTGTACTCTTCCGAAGTCGTCATACGACCGAATTCCGCGCTTGTAAAAAGTGTGAATGACAATACGCCGCTTCGCGTCTGAAGACTTCAGATGGGATGAAATCACCTTGACGATAGACCCCTTGAGAAAATGCATGGCTTGAACAACCGCTCGGAACTCCACAAAGCCTCGGCGCACCGCGTTCTGAGCAAGATCGGCGCCGTCACCGAGCGCAGAGCCAAAGGCATAGCAAACCATAACGCAATGAGCTCGGAACTCCCCAATCGACTCTCCTCCAGTTTCAACAGCCGGGACCGTAGCACAACACGCGATCTCCAGCGCAGTGTACCCCCTCTCGCGGGCTGTTGCATGCACATCAGCCTTCTTATTGTGGAGCAGAGCATGCGCAACACTTGGGAGAGAGTGATGACAAGCGTACATCAGCGGGGTCCATCCTCTGTTGTCGCTCACGTCTGTTTTCACGCCGAGCTTAACAAGATGGTTGGCCATATTTTCATGGTGGCTCATGCAAGCATGCATAAGTGCTGTCCGGCCATATTTATCCTGAGTCCCGAGCTTGCTCTGGAGCCTTCTGTTGACCATTTCGTCCACGATATATTTGGCAATTGCAAAATTTGTTCTCCGGTGAGAAGACGCCAAACTGGACATCAAAGGCGTGTTGCCCGTGTTGCTAGCGCTCAGGTAGAGAGCCTTGGGCTGACGCCTGACCACTCGCTGCACACCACGCAGATTCTGGTTTCTGATACACGTGAAGATGTTGTCGCCCATCGTCCTTGCTTCTTGTCCCTTCTTGCTCTCTCCTCCTCGTAAGGGTTGCAGGTTTGCTGGCACGAAGCGTCCGCCGCGCGACTCGCTCGCAGAATGTCCAGCGAGAACTTGCAGCCACGAAGCCGGTCGCCGGAGAACTGGCGGCGCGTGCCGGGAGTGTGAGCGCTGCTGATAGTAGGCCTAAAAAGCGCGGTCCCTCCCCCGGCCTATTTTGATTCTTTTCAATTTTAAAGTGGTCCAAAATAGGCCTGAAACTTGAAGGGGCCGCACTGACAGTGAGGCGGGATCGATTCTTGGGCGAAGAGTTTCGTTTTGCCAAAACATGGGGGCGAGCTACCACGCCGCTGGCGGGTCTTGCTCTGTCGGGGGCGGCGTAGTCGTCGAGAACGAGGTGCTCAAAAGAGGGCTTGGGCGAAGGTGCCGAAACCTGACAAGAACATGCGAGAGGCGGCGCCAGGCCTGGGCAGCCTCCCGGCGGTCTTTCGGGCCCTCGGCGGCGAGCAGGGAGCGCGTGAGACAAGTCTCGAGCTCGGCGGGCGCGATGAGAGGAGCTGAGATGTAGTATTATGAGGCCGAGTTAGCTGGTACGCCTAGAACCTGAGCTAGTTCGAGTCTACTGTCGCTTCTTGGCGGCGGTGAAAGCTCTTTTGAGCTGGTCATCGTCAGATTCCAACCCGCTGATGCCGACCAGGTCTAGGAAACTCTCGCGCATGGCCTTGACCATATCCCGGGGTTTGATGTTCGGAGTGGCACTCGCACGCTTGTTGAGGAATCTTTGGACTTCGTCTGGCACATTTTGCTCTTGCGATCGTGCTTGCCGGATGCGATGCGGGTAAAAACCGGACAACTTCACTTTCTCTCAGAGCAATACACTCAAGGTGTCCCCTCGCTTGCAACCAGTACTTGCCGTCAAAATGGCCCACAACGCGTGTCACAGTTATGAAGTATGTGTAATCAAATGGATTGCTGGTGATGTCACGTACGCTAAGATCGCTTTAATGGTTTCGATCCTACTGCGACGAATTAGAGTCTCGTAGTGGAGCTCGATGCTTCTCCCCACCTTATATGTCGTCTAGACTAGAGGATGTAGTGAAGAGCTTAATGATCACAGATCTCTGGCCATGCTGGTTCGTGCTCCACGCGATGTTAGACTTACTGTCTTAATGTCGCATGAACGAGTGGCTGCTGAGTTCGAATGGTTGTTGGCACGGCAAGTCTGCAAGAGACTTCCTATGGGCGCCAAGTCGATTTCACCACTTCTGTGGCGCTGCTGTCTGCTCACGTCATTTCCATTTCCCCAAGGGCAGCTGCGAAGTCGATAAATCAAAATGACAACAACAATAATCTTTACTTATTTACATGCACACGCAGCGGGACGGCTCGCCGGTGCTATTCTTGGATTTCGCGGGCCCGGCTGAAGCCGAGACTATGTTTCGTTCAAAAATACATGTCTCGCGATAAGTGTGAACAATATCATGAACCAAGTCCTCGCACAAGCTCGAAGAGACCCCTTGCAACAAAAAGTACTCTGCGCCAAGGTTGATTCGTGCACAGTCCTTGAAGCTGCGAACACGATCACGAAACATTGTGCAGAGAACGCTGCGCTTCTTGGGCTCGCTGGCCAAGTCTTTCAAAACGAGCGCAGCCAGTGGGCTCTTTACGAACCGTATGAAACGAGCAACCTCGTCAAAGTCGAGATGGCCTTGCGCGATCGAATGGTGAACCAGGTCACAGGAGCGACCCAGGTCAGCGCCATTTTGCCAACAGATTGTGAAGCAATCGCGTCGAGAGCTGCAAACGTTTTCCGAAAGCAAAGCTGCTGGCAGGCAAGCTAGCTCGAGAGCGGTAAAACCGTCCTTTGAGCTCTTTGCATGAACATCGACCTTGCCCTGCTCAACCAACCGTTTCGCCGCGCGGCCGAGAGAATGATGGCAGGCGTACATGAGTGCAGTCCAGCCTCGCTTATCTTTGGCGTCAAGATTGACGCCGCATTGCTGGAGGAAGGCTGCCATATCCTCATTAACGTGCTTGCACGCATGAATCAGAGCGGTGCGCCCCTCGAGATCAACGGCGTCGAGGGCGTCTCGCATTTGTCGTTTCACCAGCTGCTCCGCAAGCCACGCAGAGAGCGCGTTATTTTCCTTGCATGCAACACTGCACATAAGAGGCGTCATACCAGTGACTGCGTCCGCAAGGCACAGCATTTCTGGTGCTCCGAAGACAGCGTCTTGCACGCCCTGTACATCTCCGGCCCGAACGAGGCCAAAGATGTCATCGTGAGCCGACATGGGGGCTGCGAACGGCGAGCGGGCGGGGCAGTGCGCATGGATTTTCGCCATTTGCGGTTTGTAAAGCTGCTCGCATCTTTGTCGCATGTTCCTCCACCCGTACCTACACGATGGTCGCTTTGCTCGGACTGCGCTCTCGGAGAGGGTCCACCCCGTCCCCGCTCTTTCTCGGGCCTGGTTCCCATGCAAAGGCGCCTGGTTCCCATGCAAAGGCTTGTTGAAGGAGAACAGGTTCTCGCACGATTGCGGAACCCCTGCGGAACTCATGTGTTCTCTGACAGTGAAGTCAAACGAGCGGACGAGCGCGCAAGCGAGTATGACTTGCAAAGAGACGGGTTGAGCTAAAACCCGGGACGGGTCAGACGCGGGAGAGCTCGAGGAAGTCGGGCCGCCAAATGAGTTCTCCTTTTCCTTTTCTGGGGGAAGAGAGGGAGGCGAGGGTATAGAAATGAAGCCAAAAGCAGAGATTGCCGGAGAACCTTTTCGGGAATGCAAGAGCGAAAAGAAGGAACAAAAAGAAGAATAAGGTGCAATGATTTGCAATTAGACGCCAAGTGCGTCACGAAGAAGAGAGTAAGCGCCAAATTGAATGGCAGAATTCGGCACCATGCGCACGAGGTACGGAGAGATGCCGTGGAAGAATCGACCAAGACCCTCGGCGCGGTACAGCTTGATGTAACAGTCCAAGGCGCTAGTGTACTCTGATGGCTTTCCGTTGTGACCTTGCATCTGCATGATGCGACGAACCGTGTCGTTGGGGTACATGACAAAACCGGCGCACGCGCCACCAAAAGCACCCGCTACGAGTTTGTTGATAACTTTGTTCTCGGGCTGAATCGTTTCGAGAATGCCAATTGACGCGTCAAAAACGGCAAACTTGATGCCCTCGTACGGAATGGCGCCCAGAAGCGTAGGCCCTACGCCCCGATACCAAGACAGAATCCCCTCCGTCTTGGCCATGTGGGCTAGCGTGCCAAACATGCGATTCTGCACGCCATCTGCGCGAACTAATTTGCCAGACATGCGCGTTCGCGCAACGTCGAGCGGATACGTCAGCGCGCACGCCGTCATTCCAGCCACCGACCCAGACGTGAACGACAGCCAGAAGGGGACTTCGTGGCGTTTTTGCGACTTGGCCGACACGAGAAAACCGTCTTGCAGCGTGATACTATCGTCCAAGAAGCGTTGGGCTAACGCAACCTTGTACATGTCATTAAAACTAAAGAGAATGCCACGCGAGGGAAACACGCGGGCGCAGTTGACAAAGTTGCCGCGCCACAGGCCTTGAACGCCCTCTTTTTCTACAATCATTTGGGCCGTCTTGAACATGCTCTTTCGCGCGTACCCCGTCTGCGCCATGATGCGCACGCGCTCGAGCGGAGCTACCGTCGTCTTGGCCACAGACCCGGCCACGCCACCGAGAACGAGTCTCTGTCAATGCAAATCCATGTTCACCTCGTCAGTCTTTCAGCTTCCGGAGCGAGACGCGATGCGCCAGCACGTCCGGGGCGGTCTCCGCCCGGGTTCTGCGCCCTCGGGGGCCCGCCCGCTTCGGCTGGCCGGCGCCCCTTCTTGTTCTTCTTGCCGTTCTTCGGCCTGCCATCTTCACGTACCGTCAGCTGTTTCTCGCGGTCTCCGCGCGGCCTCTTGCGCGCCTTCTCGGCGTCCATCGTCGCCGTCTGCGCGGCGGAGTTGCCCACGAGGGCCTCCACGCCGGAGGGCCCTTTGGGCGTCACCACCACCCCGGCCCCCGAGGGGCTCTCCGACATCTGCTCGCCGCCAGGCCTGCTCCTCGCCGGAGAGGCCCGGCCGAGGTCCCCGCGCTCCGCCGCGATCTCGATCTCCCCGGCCCGCGCGCCGCCGCTCCCGCGCGCGCTCTCCGCGTCCTCCTCGGCGCCCTCCGCGAGCGCGAACTGCACGCGCGCTGCGATTCTGGCTGGCCAACGCAAACCGGTCTATCCCGCCCGCCTTTCCGCTATCAGGCCCAACGGTACGGCACGCGCAGGCCCGGCTCGGCTCGACTCGACTCGACTCGACTCGGCTCTCAGCTCGCCCATCTCCCCTCGCGCATCTCGGCAGGCAGCCTCGGCGACGCGAGCCTCTCTCTTCCCGCCTTTCCGCGCAGAAACCGCCGGCAGGCAGGCAGACGTCCAGCGGCGGCACCGCGATTCCTCTTTCCCCCCGCGGGCATCGATGCGATGGAAACGCAAGAGCCTAGGCCTAGTGCGCAAAGGGCTTAATTCCCCCGCGTGCAGGGGAGAAGCGCGCGTTTGCCCCGAAGCTTAGTCCCGGGGCTTAGTCCCCGGCCTGCCCTGCTGCAGCCGCTCGTGGAGCCGCATAAGCGCAAGGACGGGGACGCGGAGAGCGGCAGCGAGCGCGAGCGGCCGAGCGGCAGAGCGAGCACGCAGGCACGCCCGGAGACGGCGGCAGGAGCTTCTGCGGAGACGCGCGGCCCGCGCTCGCCCTTTGCTCGCTCGCTGGCTAGCTCGCCCGGCAGGCAGCCTCGAGAGAGACGCTTGAACAGAGAGACATCATGTCGACGCGAGGTACGTGCGGGCGCGGAGGCGGGAGGAGAGGGAGGAAGCCGGGGGCGGGGCCGAGGCGAGAGCGGCGAGATGGGAACTGACGCAGCGAGACGCTGTGGATTGCGACTTTTTGTGTTTCTCGACGATGCGCGAAAATCTTGGCGAAAAAAACAAAACCAAATGAACGAACGAATGAACAAATAGAGCTGCCCGTGGACCGTGAGGAGCTTCGCCGCTACCAGATTAGCCTTGCGAACCGTGACTTTTGCTCCCACCTCCTCATTCCGCTCGAAAAGTGCCGGCGAGAGACCGCATTTTCCATGAGCAAGTGCCATCATCAGCTCCACGCCTACGAGCAGTGCCAGTATGACGAGTACCAGAAGTCTGTCAAGGCGGCCCTGACGCAAAAGTAAATATGGACCTTTTGGGTCGTCTCGCTTTGGCACCGCCATCGCCACGACCACCACTTCCACCATCCATCATTTTACCACCAACACCACCACATCAAGTACAACAACAACACAGCCAACGCCATATCCCATGCATCTTCCTCCATCTCTGCCCGCCTCCAGACTCGGACCTTGATATCGCAGCCAGCTGGACTGACTGCAAGCATGAAGTCATTTCCCTCGCACGCAAGATCATGACAAAAGACACACTGTTCATCTGGAGACGACTACAACAGACCGGGCGCCATGCTCACACCTAGTCAACTGCTAAGCACGATTGTGAAAGAGATCTTTCTTCGTCTGTCAATCTTTCTTCTCTGATTTCTGTATTCCATCTCTTGTGTGCGTGCCGCGATCGTTAAATTTATGCTGTCGGGACCTTCCTCAGGGCGGACTTCGAGGAAAGGAAAGTAAAAGAGTCTTTTCGCAGTCCCGCAGCAAGAAGGGGGAAAAGTAAGGGGCGAGAGAATGCCCAAGTCGGTCGTCCCAACGCAGCCGCGCAGCAAGAGGGGAAAAAGTAAGGACCAAAAAAATGCCCAATTCGGTCGTCCCTGCGAACTTGAAGCATTTGTATGAATTCTTCGTGTCGTGAATAAATTACTTTGTTTTAACGAGAGGCAGAGTGGCGCCCATTGCTGAAAACGGCGCACGAGCGCGAATGTCGCGCGACGAAGCTCCCCAAAGCCATTCATGAGAGCACTTGGTCAAGGTGCCAAGAGACCAAGACCCACTGCCATTCCACTCAGCGACGTCAGCAAAGCTCACATGGATCGTCACTAGCTTGTGCTCTTGCGCCCGCACATGCACACGTTGGAATTGAGCAAGCTTCTTCAGTGGCCGCGTCACATTCGATGCAGCGGTCACGCACGCGCTGTCTGACTGGCCCAGGTACACTTGAACAACTTCAATCGCGTCCACCTTGCCCTCATTGTGAAGAGTTACCTCCAGGTCCCAGCCGCCATGATGCGACGCTCGCGCACTAGCATTTGAAAATGAAAATTCCGTATAGGTGAGTCCAAACCCAAATGGAAACGCCACGTCAATCTTGTGCTGGTCAAACCAGCGATAACCAATCATGAGGCCTTCCTTGTACAAGGCACGCGCGTCGCCAGGGTACTCATCGGGAGCAAACTCGATTTCGGCGCCGCGTTTGGGCAGCGTGATCGGGAGACGACCGGTCGGAGCGGCTTGCCCGAGTAAAACTTGAGCAAGAGCATCGCCAAAGGCCTGGCCTGGCATAAAGGAAAGAAGAGTGGCACTCGCTTGCGATGTCATGGGCATGATTACTGGCCCAGGCGCGATTGCAACGAGAATCGTTGGCACACCAAGCGCAAGCGCTGCGTCAAGGACCGCAGACGACAGTCGCTGTGCCGGCGCGTCAAACTCGAGTGATGCCCGGTCTTCGCCTTCGGTTGATGAAGTCGCAATTACCACCACCGCCACGGACGCGCCAGCGGACTTGGCTCCATCCTCCATGGTTTTCACCGCTTCGCTCACGTTTGTACCGCTTGTATACACCAGTTCAGCGGACGCCCACGCCTCATTCATTGCGAGCGCATCTGCGAGTCCACGTCGTGCGGTGACTGCATGCGGACCTGCATCGACGTGACCCGAACCCCCACCTGCCAGAACTGACACGTCATCCGCAGCACTACCGATTAAAGTGATGCGACGGATACCACTGCTAGAACGCAAGGGAAGCGTTTTGTTTTCGTTGCGCAAGAGTACCATTCCGGCTGTCGCAAGGTCAGCCGCTAGACGCCGCCGCGCAGGAGTCGTCACATCCACGTCAATTTGGCATGGCAAACGGTTGATTGTTGGGAGAAGTCCTGCGCCTTTCATGGCGTTCAACACGTGCTCGACTTGGTTCGTGAGCTGAGCTGCCACCTTTGGATCTTTGGCAGCAAGGCGCTCCAGCTTGGCACCGTAGTGCATGCCCAATGGCATTTCTTGATCCAGACCAGCATCCATGGACGCCCGGACTGAGTGGGTAGCCAGCCAGTCACTCACCACAAAGCCATCAAAGCCCCAGTCTTCACGGAGGGTTTTGCCGAGAAGTGAACCTTGCTCGCATGCATGCACGCCATGCACCAAGTTGTATGAGCACATGATGGACAAGACACCGGCGCGAACGGCAGCTTCGAAAGGGGCCAGGTACACTTCGTGCAGCGTCACGTCGTCCACTTCGGCGCTCACAGTGAATCGGTTTGTCTCCTGGTTGTTGAGGGCAAAGTGTTTGGCCGTGGCAATCATGCCAGGCACAGACTGAATTCCTCGCACAGCTGCTGCGCTCAGCGCCGCACCGAGTCGAGGATCCTCTCCTGATAGATATTCAAAGTTTCTTCCATTGCGAGGGACGCGCATCACGTTCAGACCGGGACCAAGCAGCATGTTGGCTCCCTTTTCCGCAAATTCGTACGCCATTTCACGACCCCATTGCCTGGTGAGCTCGGGCGAAAAGGTGGCTGCCATGTTGAGGGCGCTGGGGTATGCTGTCGACGAACCGTTTGGTCCGCCACGAAAGCCCTGAGGACCATCGTTTTCACGCAGTTCAGGAATGCCAAGGCGGCTCACGCCCCGCGTGCGTCCCGTGTACGGGCATCCCAGCGCAGATCCGTGCACGAGACGGATCTTTTCCTCGAGGGTCATGAATTGCGCCAAGGTTGCAGGCGAGATATCTGCGAGTTCGCCGTCGTCGGTGGTCCAGAGTGCCCGAGCTGCAGCTTCGTCATCATCCACTCTGCTCTTCGTATTTTCTCGCTGCTCGTCCACCAGCTCAAGTTCTCCCTTTGCGCCGAGCGTTGCGTTTAGCCCCGCCCAAAGCACCGCAAAGGCTGCTGCAAAAGCGAGCGCCGCCTTGGCATGGCACAGTCGTTTCGATCTTCTCTCCCAGGTCTCCATTGCTCTCCTTTTCCCAAATGCTCGACTCCGCGCAAGCTTCGGATCCTCTTCGCAGCGGAGAATTCCCCTCTTTCACTCGGCGCCGAGCCACGTTGAGCTCCCCGTCTTTGACGGCGTCCTCCTCGGCCAAGTTGACGACGTCGCGCGCACCGTGGGGAAGGAAAGATAAGACCTTTTGTGGCGCGCTCCGCGGCGAAGACAGCCGCGCGCGGGGTCTCCTCCTCCTCCGCGCTCGGCACAACTCGCAGCAGCAGCGGCGGCGGCGCCAGTAGCAGCAGCGGCAGCGAGGCCGAAGCGGGTCTGCTCGGGCGAGAGGGGGCTGGCAAGCGTCGTCCTCTTCGACCTGCCTCGCCTTCGACTTGCCTTCGACTTCGACGCACAAAGCGGCGCGACGCGGCGGCAGAAACTATCTATCGATCATCTTGCTGGCGACGGCGGCGCGGCCTGCGCGGCGCGGAGGCGGCGGGCTGCGCGGCGCGAGGCGAGGCGCGGCGGGGCCTCTTCTTCTCGCGCGAGGCCGGCGCGCCGCGGGCCCCGAGATGCAGCCGCTCATGCCGCCGCCGGCGGCTCCGGCAGCAACCGCGGCGGCGGGGCAGCAGCAGCAGCAGCAGCAGCAGCAGCGGCGGCGAGAAGCGGCGAGGCCGGCGGCGCCAACGACGTCGATGGCGGCAGCAGGACCAGCAGCAGCGGCAGCGACGCCGGCTCAAGTAGAATACAGGGCCGGAGATGCGGCAGCAGCAGCAGGAGCAGCGCAAATAGACCCGACTCGACAGAATCCAGCAACGGCGGCAGCTGCGGCGACGGGGCAAGACGCAGCAGCGCCAGGACGAGGTCAAGAACATCAGCAGCGAGCCAATGACGACCTCGAAGAGCTCGAGGCAGGCATGGAGACGTGGGCGGTGAAGAAACCAAAACGAGCGCTTCAAGCTCTGTCCGAAACAGCAGCGCCAACACCACGCCGCAAGCGTGCCAGACCGCAGTCTTCTTCGTCAGACCCCTTGAATGGGTTTGAGGACGCGAGCTTTCTGCGGCTGTGCGGCCCGGTGTCTGTCGAAAACGCGCTCGAGTACTTTGCGCGTTCACCCTTTTACGATCCATCGTGCAACAATGAAAGGCTTCGCGCGCGAAACCTCGATGCCGACGCCCTCGTCTTTATGAAGGGCGTCGAATTTTCTCTCTTTGAGGCTTCATTCGATCATCTTTTTATTATCCTCAAGCAGCGCCGCTTCTCCTCGACGATGGTTCAGCGGCTTGCAGCATATTACATTCTGGACAACCGCATCTACGAGGCGCCCGCGCTCCGCAGCCTCTTGGCCTCTCGTCTAGGTCAGTGCGCCATGCATCTCGAAAAAGCTGTCACGAAGATGGCCGAGATCCATGCTGCAACACCCGATCGCCCGGTGCCGCCACTTTTGCGCATCGGGCCAACTTCGGGGGGGCTCTCGGGAGGAGGCCCAGGCGGCGGCGGTTTGGGGACGCCTCACGGATCTTCGGCCGACCTCGACGTGAGTCGCCGCATGCGTTCCGATTCGCTTGCCCGGGGCCCGTCTTCGCCGTTGCATCCATCTGTGCACACAGTGTCCTCGCTGGCGCAGCAGCCTGCGTACCAGCATCAGCAGTATTATTCGCCACATCAGCAACACCACCAACAGCCACAGCGTCGCCTCGGGCCGCCGATGCTCAAGCGCGCAAGGTCCGTCGACGACCAGGTCAAAGGTCTTTTACACGTTGTCGTATCCAAGTTTCTCCCTGCAAATATCGTCCCTGGAAACCTTTCTTCGCGCCCGTCCACGGCGCATCGTAGTAGCCATGGGCTCTCCACACCCACGAACGACTAATAGTAAATTTTGCTCTTCACATTTTTTCTTTTCTCCCCAACGTCAAGTCATGTCATCTCACAGTCGGTCATCGAACGTTTTCTCTGCAGCTCTCTGAAAGTGGCAGTGGCTTGCTGCAGCTGCAGCTGCCAGGCTTGGCCACAAAGATCCCGCTCCACGGCCTCCCCGCCACCGTCGCCGCAAGCCGAACCCAGGGAAGCCCGATCCACATTTCCAAGGCAACAAGCAGCCGGCCGAAGACGTCATCCCCAGCAGCGTCTCCTGCCACCGAGCTCGCTCCGTTCCGGCATCGCCGCGAGCTTCGTCTTCGGCGCCGGCCTTCTCGTCTCCCAGCTAGCTCCTCCTCGCGCTGCTCGCCATCCACAGCGGGTCCGGACCGCAGGCGAAGTAGCTCACGTCGCCTGTGAACTGCTTGCGCTCGAAGGAGCGCCAAGCAAAGCACAAAAGCAGCGCTCAGCGCGACGAGGGCTTCCCGCCCAGTCGACGCCGGCCAGACGCGCGAAGCGAGCGAGTCTGCGGGCCTCGCCAGACGCGCTTCGAGGACGAGGTCCGCGACCGTCGGGCCCGCGCGGAGCAGCGCGCAGCTGCGCAGAGCGGAGTGGACGAGAGCAAGCAGATCGGCTTGGACGCGGAGCGCGAGCTGGCTGGCTGGCTGGTGTTCTGTTCGGGCGGGGTCCATTTCGACCACAGGCGGAGCGAGAGCAAACCCGAGTCCACTCGGCGAGCAAACCCGCGACCACCCGCGCGAGGCCGGAGAGCGGGCGGCGCGCAGGAGCGACGGCGACGCGCGCGCGGGCGGCGAAGACAGACGACGCGCGGACGGGCAGACGGGCAGACGGACAGACGGACAGACGGACAGACATGCTGCGCGAGCGCGACATGGACGCGCGCGAGGAGGACGTCGAGCAGGGCGCCGCGGGGAAACACTCGTTCGGAGACGCCTTGCGGCGCGACGCCGAGCAGACGCGCGGCGGCGGCGGCGGCGGCGACGACGCCGAGGTGGAGGACGAGGCCGAGAGCGGCCAGAACGCGTACGCGGGCTCGAAAGACGAGGCGGAGTCGCCGAGCGAGGAGCTCCTGGCGGCGAAAAAGAGCAGCGGGAGCGGAAGCAGCGACCGGGGCGCGAGGAATGGCCCGGAAAGCGCAAAGGAAAAGGCCAAGCGATGGGCGAAGAAAACAAAAGCATGGCTCATCAAGTGGCATCTCCCTCTGCTGCTCATCTTCTTCATTATCATCGGCTACTTCCGACCCATCCCCGGCAGCAAGGCCAACGATCTGGACCTCGGCGGCGCTTGCTTCACGAGCAGCCTCTGCGTATGGGACTCGATCGGAGCACTACTGGTAACGGGAATCTTTGTCATCTCGGGTCTCAAGCTCAAGACGGAGGCCATCAAAAAAGCTCTCAAGGTCTGGCCGGCAGGTCTCTACGGTTTTATCAGCATCCTCTTTGTCACCACCTGTATGAGCTTTGTAGTCGTTCTGGGCAAGTATGGCAACATTCCCGAATTCTCGATTGGACTCGCGCTCTTTTGCAGCATGCCCACCACGCTATCGAGCGGCCCAATTCTCGTCGGTCAGGCCAAGGGCAACGTGGCCCTTGCGCTCATGCTCACCGTTTCGACCAACATTATTGGCGTCTTCACCGCTCCTCTATTTGTGTCGTCCTCGCTAAGCGTATACCAAAAATATCGCGGTGATATTGGTGGTGGAAGCTCCGATATCGATGTATCCGTGGACCCGGTGCCCATCATTTTGCAGCTCATCTTTACGATTCTTGTCCCACTGGCAGTGGGAAAGGTGCTTGGCATGATCAAACCCGTGGCTGCCTTTGTAAAGCGTTTTAGCCTGGAACTCAAGCTCCTCTCTTCGCTCATGCTCGTGCTGATTCCATGGATGAAGATTTCCTCAAGCGCCGAGTCCTTTTCGCAGGTTGATGGCATTTCTTTCGTGCTCATGTGGGTTACTTCGATTGCGATCCATGTTTTCTACCTTGCTTTTAATTTTGTCTTTGCACAGTACGTCCTACGCATGGCGCTTCCTGAAAAGACAGCCGTCGTCATTGTCTGCTCGCAAAAAACGCTTCCTGTGGCGATTACGATTCTGCAATTCCTCCCTACGGAGGCCATTGGGTCGGCTGGCCTCGTTACCATTCCTGTCGTCGTGAGTCATCTCATGCAGATCCTCATCGATGCCGTCGTTGCCTCGCGAGTCGCCGTCATGGTCACTAAACAGGAAGTCTTGGACGCCGCAAGCTCGTCCACCTCAGGTTCGCGATAGTTTTTGGTGTCTAGCCCATACCCACGCACCCACCGACGCACCCAATCAATTGGAGGAAAAGCTCCCTGACCTTTTGACTCGATCATGTTCGAAGAGACAGTGAATTAACATCTTGTACCCTTTTTCTTTAAAGTTTTGTTCGACGCAGACATGGTTTTTGCCTTGTGGTTTGCTTGGGCTCGAAAAGAGTTTATTTCTTTTTCCAGACGCGTCTCTTTTCTATACATACGATAACTCACTCGTATGCACAGTTCAACGCGATGCCTTCGTTATCCCGTCTCCTGCCACGTCGGCTGAAAGATGATGTAGAGCCTTCCCCCTTCCTTCCCTCGCCGCCAAGCTTTGGGTAAGCTTTGGGCAGGCAGGCTTTTGGGTTGTCCTTGCAGTTTGCAGGCAAGCAAACCTTGACCACTCCTCGCTCGAGGCTGCTTGCCTTCTTGCTAGCGACGCGAGTATGCCTGCGAGTGGGAAGCGCGAGGCCGCAGAGGATGCGGCGGCGGCCGCAGCGGCGGCGCCCTCGGCCGCAAAGCGCGCCCGACTTGCCAGTGGCGAGGCCGGTGAAGCGGACGTGGTCTCCCAAGATGGTGCTGGAGCTGCTGGAGCTGCTGGAGCTGGAGCTGGCGCTGTGCCCCAGGCTTTGAGCGCCGAGGAAGCGCGCGCGAAAGCCGAGGCGTTGCGCCAGCAGATGGAGCTCTTGCGGCAGCAAAAGCTTGCCAAGAAGAAGCTGAAAAAGACAAAACGCAAACTTGAAGCTTCGCACTCGCAGCAGCAGCAGCAGCAGCAGCAGCAGCAACAAAAAGAGCTACAAACTGGAGCAAAAAGCGAAACAGAGCTTGCCCCGTCGTCGTCGTCATCGCCGCCACCGCCAACGTCGTCGCCAGGTGGAAAGCGCAAGAGCACAGCGGCTCCTGATACTGTCCCGGAGTCAAAGAAACATCGGGGAGGCAACAACGTCGAAAGTGCCCCAAGGGCCGCTACCGCGTCAACCAGAAACCCTTACCTTTCGTATGCAGACGATGAGCAAGACAACCAACTGGCAGGCATCGAACCTGGCGAGAGCGCCGAGGACGTTGCACGCGACTGGGAACGCAGGCGTGCCCGAAAACAGAAAAAGGCCTTCCAAATTGTACCGCAGGGAAAGTACATTGAGGAGGCCAAGGCGCAGCGCGAGCACGAAGCACGTCGCGAGTACATAAAGAACCGTCGAGACCTTGACAAGCGTAGACATTTTCGTCAATTGCTGGGCGGCCAATCAACGACGTCGCAAAAGACCAACGCAACGTCTGGGCCCGCAAAGAGCGAAAATGCTATGGACACGTCTGAAGACGCGAGGACATCACTTGTGCAGAGAGCCCCACCCCCAGAGATGGAGTGGTGGGATCGAAAGGTAGTGTCCCGTCGTCGCCTCGTCAATCTCGCGCAGCAGAAAGAAAAGAACACTAGCCAGACTGCCGAGGATGGCGGTACACCTGATGAGAGCAAAGATGAAGCCAAGACGATGACCGAGAAAACGGATGGTGACTCGCCTCAAGACAGCAAGCGTGAGGACGTAGATCCCGAGGATGTCGCCGACGCTGATGACGAGACCGACAATGTGCAAGAGAGTGGCACCAACAAGGACGATTCTCGAAGTATCGAGTTTGGCTATGAGGATCTCAAGGCCAACGCGATTGTGACACTAAAGCTCGTACAGCACCCTGCGCACATTGCCTCGATCGTGCCGTCACGGCCCGCCCCTCCCATTCCGTTGTATTTGACCAAAGAGGAGCGGAAACGGCTTCGACGACAAACCCGACGTGAAAAGCAGCAAGAGCTGCATGATCGCATCGCAGCAGGCCTCATCCCGCCACCTCCACCCAAGGTGAAGATGAGCAATATGATGCGCGTATTGGGTGAACAGTCTGTGCTGGATCCGAGCAAGATGGAGGCCGAGGTGCGCAGACAGACGCAAGCTCGAATCCGCGATCATGAAATGCGCAACCAGGCCAACAAGCTGACGCCACAGGAAAAATGGGACAAAAAGCTGCGCAAGGTTGCTGAAGACTCGCAAGGGCCGCCCCAGGTTGCAGTGTATCGCGTATCGGAGCTCACGGAGCCGGCGACGGTCGCGGCTGGGAATCGTTTCAAGATGGACGCCAATGCGCAGAAACAATTGCTCACGGGGTGTGTGGTGATCGTGCCAGAAGCTGTGGACATTGGCGGTGGTGAAAAGAAAAAGTGCAATCTTGTTGTAGTGGAGGGCGGCGCCAAGCGACTGTACCAATTCGAGAAGCAAATGCTCCGACGCATCAAGTGGGACCCTGATGGAAGCACTGGCAACACATGCGTCAAAGTATGGCAAGGCGTGGTGTCGACCAAGACGTGGCCGCGAAGGTTTGAATTTCAAGAGTTTGCCTCGGCCAGCGAAGCCAAGACGTACTTGGATTCTCTCGGAGTGGGCCACTATTGGGACACAGCTCTTCGTTTATAATGAACGGCGTCGCATGTTGACTGTTACCAATATGGATTTTAAAAAAGGGTAGAGGAAGTAAACAGGGAAGATGATAAAATAGACGAGAAATTATTGAAAGGTGGTGTGAGGGTTCGCAGTTTGGGACGACGATGTGACGGAACAAGAAGTGATTGATTCCACGCGCTGGCGTCCGCCAGTGCGACACCCGTTTCCCAAAGCGACGAAGAGAAAGAAATGAATAAAGAGAAAAGAGAACATGTCTGCGGCGGAGACAGCGATCGAACATCGAGGCATGCATCGATGCAGCAGAGCGCAATACGCACAGCTGGCTTGCGCTGCGCACACCTTACTCGGAAACCTTGCGACGCTTTGTCGGAGACGGCGAAGAAGAGTTCGTGCGAGCGAGGCCGCCTTGTCCTTGCGCATTGCTGAGCAACGTGGAGATGAGAGCGCTGACGCTGCCATTGCCGGGTTCTTGCTTTGCAGGAAACGAGGACGCAGCGGCCGCAAACGGTGAAGACGACCGGTAAGCAGCAGAGCCAGCGTTTGCATGCGGTTCGGTGGTGGCCTGAAACTGGGCCTGCTGCGCCAAGAGCGCCAGTGTGTCGAGGGTGCGGGAAAGAGAGAATGGAGTCGATTGACCATGGAAGAGAGCGCCGCTGCCATTGCCAGCCAAACCCAAAGTTGATGCAAAACCTGAGCTAGAGGGGGGTTCCTCGCTCGACGTGGAGTTGTCCTCAGAATTGTAGGCCGATTCATCATTCTGCGTATCGACATGACCAGTGTACAGACTTGTCCTCCCTGCTTCGGCAGAAAGAGCACTGGTGTTACGCCCAATCACCGAAGATGCGCCGAATGCAGAAGATGAATGCGAAGAAGGGTCATTGATCGTCGAAATGGGGACGTTCTGGTATATGTTGGCGCGGTCAAAAGCATTTCCAAGCCAGTTGGTACCTTTGGTCTTTTCGAGGAGAAGATGGCACTGCAAGAGCTGTTTGTGAAACTCGGGCGTTGCACTAAGCTGAAGCAGTGACTTGGGAATGAGTTGCTGCGCTGCGGCACCCTGCATCTGCCCAAATTGCGCAAAGGGAGACTCTGCTCGTTCAGGCGGCTTGGCATGTTCAGTCTCCTGGCGCGACCGCGTTTGGCTGCCTGGGGAGGGCGGCGACCCGGGACGAGAATCATTTGCAGAAGAGGCAGCGACAGCAGCTGCGACGAGGTGGTTAATAGACATGGACGGAATCGCACCTGCACCGGCACCTGTCCCGGCACCACCAACCCCGTTGGATGCATTTGCTTGAGCTTGAGCCTGTGCCACGGCGGCGGCTGCGGACTGGGCGATGCGAAGAGCCTCTTTGGCATGTGCTTGGGCTTGCGCCCCGATATCATCGGCCTTGCGCTTGCCATGCGTTGCGCCGGCTGCGGCCTTTTGAGTGGCCTCGAGCGCAGCTGTGATGGAAGCTGCTGCAGAAGATCGAATTGCCGCGTCGTTGTTGTTCCCTTGCGCTTTCGCTTTAGTGGCACTGTTCGCATTCCGGTTCGTGGTGGTGCTGGCGGTGGTGAGACCAGCAGCATGAGGGCCCCGCTTGATTGCACGCGTGCCTGGGGACGAGGCCAACGATGGAGACACCTTGTCTTCGCGGCCCTTGGCAATGTTGTCGATGGCGCGGAACTGCTCCTCGACGCCCTTGATGGCAGACCTCAGCCAGGGATGCACCACAAAGGGCTGGCAATCCACGAGTTTGAGCAGAAACTGGTCCTTGGTCCGAAATCCAGTCGTCTTGTCGTGCTTCTTGAGGATCTTGGTGAAGCCAGCATAGTTGAGAACGGCATAGTTTTCCAGCATGAGGAGCTCCATGTGCATGCGCGTGCACATTTGCAAGAGGTCGTAGTAGGCGGAGCCTTCCGCGGTAATCTTGCCCATTTCCTTGGAGTAGTCTGCCTTGAGGTTGACGAGTTTGCGCAAGGCGCGATACTCGAGATCCTTGAAGCAGGAGGCGACCTTTTTAAGTTCTTTGCGCAGCAGGAGAAAGAACCTGCGTTCATGCTCGGAGCTCTTGAGCATTTTCTTTTGGTCTTCATTTTGTTCCTTGGATTCGCGCACCCCCTCTGGGATGCGTTTAATGAGCTTTTTCAGCTGTTTGTAGTCGAGCCACATGTCCTCGCTGCATAGTGTCGCGGACGCCGCGGAGGCCTGTGCATGCGTGCGTGAAAAAGTCCACGACAAATTCACGAGATTGGTGGACGTGGTCGAGACGTTAGTTCATCGGGTCGTCCGTCCAGAGATGCTGTGTCATCCAGCGTCCGTGCTCCGCGCACGCAGGGCTTCGCTGCCTCGCTCGGTCCCCATTTCCTCTGCTCCCGTCTCTGTTCGTTCGCCACGACCTCCTTGCTTCTCGCCCCTCCTCCTCCTGGCCGCCCTCCTGCCCGCGCGCGCCCGCTACGTGCCGCGCCCCGTGCGCCTCGCCGCCCGCGCGCCGCTCGCGCCTCCACTCCGCCCGCCCGCCCGCCCGCTACGTACCGCGAGTATCTGCTTCCCAAACTTCATGTCCTCCTCGCCGTCGCCGTCGCGGTCTTCGTCGCGGTCTTCGTCGCCGCCTTCGCCGTCGCCGTCGCCGTCGCCGTCGCGTCGCTCGCGCAGCGCAGCGCCGCGTCGAGCGTCGCGGCTTTGCTGTTCTGGCGCTGCGTTTGCTTGCTTGCTTGCTTGCTTGCTTGCTTGTTTGTTGCTCTTCTCTGGCTGGTTGTTTCTTGCTTCTTGGTTGACGTTGTGGCTTGCCTGGTTCGCCTCCTTCCATCCTTTCTTTCTCGCATTTTTCCACTTTTTCTTTCTTTTCTTCTGCCTCTGGCTGGACCCTGCACACTAGCCACCAAGGAACACCCACCACTGCCAACCCGCGCCTATTCCGCACTTGCGCCGCACCGCTGCAAGTCGCGCAAACCGCCCCCACACACCTGGATACTCACACACCGACCAGTGGTCGCGCAAAGCGGTTTAGCCCACTTGCGCAGCCGCTTTATCCCTGTTCCCGCCCGCGCCTTTCTCGTTTCCCGCCCCGCGCGCGCTTTTTCTTTTCCCCCCCACCGCCCACGCACCTCCCGTCCACTGCGGGGCAGGTGCACCCGGCGCTGCGGCGCGCGTGTCTCCTCTTGCTTGCTTGCTTGCTTGCTTGCTTGCTCGCGATCCTTCCCTGGCCGCCCTCGCGGCCTTCGCTCGCGATCCTTTCCTCGCGGCCTCGCTCCTGCGCGCGCAGAGCAGCAGCGCCAAGCCGCGCGGCGGTGGCTGGAGGGCAGGTCGGCTGGCTGGCTGACTGGCTGGCGCGGTAGAGGGCGGTCGGCAGCGGCTCAGCTCGGCGGCTGAACCGGGCTGGCAGGCCGTCGTTCGTTAGTTTTCACCGACCGCCTCCTATCCTATTCGTAGTCGGCCCGACTGTTTATGAATGGACGCCGCACGGGCAACTTTGGCCTCGCTCGCACTCTTCGGCGAGCTGCCGCGACCCTCGTCGTCTTCTCGGCGGCCGGAGAAGGCAAGAGGCGAGCGAGGGCGCGATGCCGCGTGCGGTGGCACTGCTTGCGGGGGCACGCGGGAGGAGTGCTTTCGCTGAACTGCCCTCGCGGCGCCGTCCAAGTTGGTCCGGGCCGTGCGCAGGTAGCAAAAGCCGCGTGCAGTGCAGCTGCTGTAGCTGCAGCGCCGTCGGTCTCGAGACGCCGCTTTGTGAAAGGTCGCACTCGCCATTATCCATCGGCATCCATCGGCAGCGGGACTGCAGCGCATCCTGATTGAATGATGCTCGCGCAGAATGTTGGTCCCAAGCAACAACATTCACTCGCGCTGTTATTTGCAAAACCAAGGCCCCAAAGTCCCGGAGCGGTGGCCACTCCTCGAATGTCGACCTGGCTACATGCGCCGCAGTCCAGCCGTGCGGCTTGAAAACAGCGAGGTTGGTGCAGCTGCGTCTGGCGTGGGCGGTCTTTGCGCCCTGCGACCTCAAGCTTGCCATTTTATGCCTTCTCAAGGATCGCCTCGGTCAAAGACGCGCGACTCGCACATGCACGCTCGCTCGCTCGCTCGCGGGCAATGGACGGTCAATCACGCGGAGGCTGTGGTCCACAGTCCCAATACAGCACGATATTGCGGATGAAAGCTACCGTTCGAGCAGGGATAGTCGTCGCAGTGACGGTGTGGGGGCAGGCGCCGCGTGCGGCTACTACGGCGCTCTGTTGCTGCTGCTGCTGCTGCTGCTGCTGCTGCTGCTGCTGCGGCTGCTGGATCCGAGGAACGAGCAGCAGCACAGCAGCGCACAAGATTTCCTCTCAGTCGCAGAAGCATTCGCGGTAGCTGCTTCCCTTAAAGTTTAGCAGCTGCAGCAACAGCACCGCGATCGCATCTTCGTGCGGCCCGGAGCAACCCCCGTGCCTCCGAGCATCCAGCGACCGAGCGTCCAGCGGCCGCAGCGCGCCACCCTATAGAAAGAAGATGGAGGAACAAGCAGCTTTTTGAAAGGTGGAAAAAAAAAAGGAAAAAAAAAAAACGCGCACACCCTCGCACGCGCCGCGGACCATTTCGGTGTGCGGCGGCTGGTTGGCTGCGAGATGTCGCTGTCGAAAGCGCCACACTGTCCGTTAGCTGCAGCTGCAGCAGGAGCCGCAGCTGCAGCTGCAGCTGCAGCTTCAAGTCGGAGGCTTTGCGCGAACTTGAAGGTAAAGCACGTAGGTTTTACTACCCCACTCTCTGCACATCCAAAGCATGCACCGCCTCCATTGGCAGTAGCTGCAGCTGCCAGCCAATGAATGGTCGTGCGGGCCGCAGCAGCTTAGCAAGAACCAGCTGCCTGAGCAAAGACATGGCTACAGCATCGTCATGGCCGGTGCAGCTCCAGCTCTAGTTACAGTGGCCAGCCCCGCAACTTGGTGTGAATGATGGATGACTGATGACTCCGGTTCACCCAAGTTGTTTCTCCTGCAGCTGCTCGCTGTCGCAGACTATACTACTGCATAAAGGCCCCCGACCCACAACGACCTGAATTTCTTTCTTTGGCCCCAGGCATTGCAATTTTTTGCTCTCGACTTGACCACCTTCCCGGTGCCGAGTTGTAACCAGCCAGACATGCACAGGCGACGCCTTCGGTGCACACATAGCCTCCCTGCTGCCCCAAATCGAAGGGTCGATTCGACGCTCAACCACCACCAGCACCAGCAGCTGCTGCTGCAGCAGCAGCTGCTGCAGCAACGGTCACAATAGCAATCAGCCCAAGGCAGCATGGAGCTCAACAGCATCACTGTCAACGCACGCATCGACCATGGCGAGCTCGAGCTGCCAGGCTGATTGAAAAGAAGTATAAAACAAGGTAAAGGGAAACGAAAAGAGAAACCGAGGGCGAGATTCGATTGAAGATTCGTTCGCCCACTATACTAGCCTGCAGAGCGTCACTGCACTGCGCCGCACCGCACCGCACCGCCGTCGCGCGCGCGCATCTGCACTGCCCGGTGCTGCACTACCGCCGCAGTGGTCGCTGTCGCACGCGCCGGAATGGGCCGGCCGTTCTTCTCTCTCGGGCAATGCGATGTCTGCTCGCGTTGAGCTGCTCGCGTTGCGCGGTGTTCTTCCACGCTCGATCGCGAGCAGAGGCCGGGCCTTGCAAGAGGAAGGTTGCTGGTGAAGGAAGGGCGGCCGCGGCTGCGGCTGGCGTCCACCACCCATTCCGGGGCGTGCATACCTTCTGTGATGAAGATGCAAAGGTTATGCGCACGGCAGAGAAAGTATTGCCAGTGAGAGAGAGCCTAGAGTGTGGATAGAGAGATTGAGTTGAGAGTGTGTAATGTTGATAAATCTCGTGAGGGCCGACGAGATTTGGCTGCGAGAAGGGCCGACGCATCTAGGATTGCGGATGTTCAGATACACGTAGCCAACCTTGGTAATATCGGCCCGGCCTTAGCTGTCAATTCGTCTCAAAAACTCTGACCATGGTCGGGGGCCGATCGATGCGATAACGAGTAGCTGAACATAGCATCTGTTTTGCTCTTGCCGTTAATTTTACTGTTAGGCCTCTGGCGACCCTTCTATTTCTACTCTTTGGTCGCGAGAATTTCGCCATTGACGTAATAAAAGCAAGCTCCAGGCTTTTCGGCCCAGGCTGCCCAGTCGTCGCTCATGCGCTGGAGCTCTTCCTTCGAAGCATGGCCATACTCTTGAGCCTGTGCAGAGAAAGCGCTATGCAGCGCGCGCTGCTGCCAGCTTTGGCCCCACTCGCGACACTCTTCAAGGGTGGTGTATGACACCGTAGAGAAATCGAGGTCCAGAGCGCTCTCTCCAAAACCCGCTTGCATAGCCCAGTGTCGCAAGTATCGCCCCGCATCAGGTTGCGCCTTGTTCGAAACGCAGGTCGCGCGGTACACGCGACGCCACATGTCCACCGCCGCCATCTCTGGAAAAACCAGCATGGAGCTGTAGTCTGCCTCACGGACTGCCACGACTCCGCCAACCTTGAGGACGCGACGCATCTCCACCAGCGCCGCCACGGGGTCCACGAGATGCTGCAGGACCTGGTGCGTGTAAACTACATCAAAGGTCTCGTCCTCGAATGGCAGCTCGTAAACACTTGCTGCTTGCACGCTGACCTTGTCGGCTACATGAGCACGTTCTGCCTCTGCGCGGGCGCGCTCGACAATTTCTGGCGCATTATCGAGAGCATCGACCTTGGCGCAATACTTGGCGAGCCCGGCCGTGATCGTTCCTGGTCCGCATCCAACGTCCAGCAGTCGCGTCGAGTTCTCTTGACAAATGTTTCTGCGCAAAAGGAAGGCCGCGCACGACTCGGCCGTCCGCTTGGCGTGTGAGTTCACCACGCTTGCGTGGTGTCCGTGCGTGTACACCTCCTTCATGCCTCGCTTCATCGTGTCTTGCCCAGCAACCTCGTAGATATCGCACAAGCTGCCTCCACGGCCAACTCTTCTTGCCTTGCAGGCAGGTCTGCTGCACCACACAGCGTGCAGCCAATGCGGCGTTGCCGACGGCCTCTGCGGCACACGGAAGGATCGTCGCGCTCGCCGCTGCCGGCGCCTCGCGCAGAACGTTGCGTCGCTGGGTGCTTTGAGATTGGCTCGTTGCGACGATTTCCTTTCGCTGCGTCCTGAGACCTGGGACTGAATCTTGCACGCGAAGTGACCTAACATTGGCGAGGGGTGGGGTCCGGTGCATTGAGATTGGCCAACAACGAAAGCAGAAGCTAGGATCCCGACGGGGATCACTTTTCTCCATCGCAAAAAAAAAAGCTCCTCGAAACAAAGTTGAACGAAACAAAAGGCGCTCACTGCCTTGGTCCTCACACACCACAAGGGTAAGAATAATGTGCGTTCCCGATCCGTAAAAGGCTACTAGCATCAAGAAAAAAAGTATCGAGTTCATCAGTCGGTCAATCAATCAGTTTTAAAAAAAGTATAGACCTTCTCCGGACGAGGCCTAGGACGAGGAAGAGGACGAAAACGGCGGCGGCGGCGATGGCGCAACGAGCGACGACGGTCCAGCGTGCTTGTCAGCAGGATGCAAACGCACACGAGCTTCCGAGACATCATTGCGCAAAGAACGCGGCTTCTTTTCGAGCTCGCCACGCTTGATCGAATAGCTCGAGTGCCACTGCGTCCAACACGAGATGCGCTGCTTTATGGAATACTTGATTTGCTTATGCAAAACAACATTGCAAAATTCGCAATGCTTGCGCGCAGCTTCGCCACAAACAACACAGCGTCGCGCCTTTGCCAGCGTTTGTTCCTCGTGCATGTTGGCAGACAGGCGCAGTTGTCGTACTTGCGGGTTGTTCGCCATTTCGATAACACCGCGCTTCTTGTCCGGAAAACGAAGTTTTGCATGTGTATCCGCAGAAAGAGCTGGCGTTGGCGTCACCTCGTACATCTGCACAGGCCCCATGCCCATGGAAGCCCCATACGAGGAATTCAGCAAGGTTCCCGACGTTGTTCCACCATGCGCATTGTTGGATGCGCCTTGTCCGGCGTCCAAACCACGATCTTCACGGAGTGACGCCGCCCGCGAGAGCAATTGGAGCGAGAGCTGCTCTACAAAGTCTGCACATGCCACACCCATGTCGCCGTACAAAAACTTGTACACACCCTCGAGCTTTTCGTCCCTCCACGCTTGATTTGCGTGCCAAAGCACGGCACTATTTGCCACCGTTGCCAGGAGTTTGCTGGTCACTACTGTGGACTCCCACGAGACGTCCTCGGGCACTTGTGCGCGAAGTTGCGAGACGAAACGATCGAAAGAGGTCTTTCCGCGACGCGAGCTTGCATACGCACATTCGGCAAAACTTCGCAAGCTGTCGAGCGGGGCCACCGGACCTATCTCCTTGCATCGTCTCTGCAGCGCTTGCCAGACCCTCAGCTTGCTCAATATCGCAACGCGAGCCGAACCCTTGAAAACGCCCGGAACGTCTGCGGCCCTTGCCGCGGCATCTTCTTGGCCGACGACACTCATCCAGGCCCACTTGGCAAAACGCTCGGCCATCTCCTCCTGGCGGGCCATCCATTGAGTCCGTAAGTCCAACGATATACGCACCAAGACTGCATAGGTCACAGTGCCGCGTGATGCGGCGCAAAAGAGCACACATGACGTGCCGAGAACTGCGGCCGCGTGGAAAAGCCGCGGTCGAAACGGAGCCGGGATTAGCTCAAACCATCTCTTCGATCCCGCCGTGCACTCTACGTATGCGCCATTTTTCGCCGCTGCAGCTTCCGCGGCCATCTCGGCCGCGTCAAGAGTGCACATAAAGATTTCAACAGGGCACAAGATCCGATTTGTTCGGAGGCGCGCCAAATGACCTGGCCCGTGCACAACGCAAATCGCAGACGGTGCTGTCCCAATTGCAGGCTGGCCTTCGAGATGCAGAAGACCTGGCAAAAAAGCAGCCTCAACGAACGGGAGGTCCTGAACCAGCTCCAGCGCTTCTCGTGGCGCCCTCGATTTCGGGCGGCGGATCCACTGGTCCACAAAATGATCAGCGATCACCTCTTCTGAAGGTTCTAAAGCAGATTCTTTCTGACTGCGAACAAGATTTTGTAATTGCAAAGGCAAGGCGTGGGTGCAAAAGCCAGCCGTGTCCTCTGTAAGAATAAAGGCCTGCATGAGATTGAAATGCAGGCCACGATAGCCCACCTTTGTGATAGGCTCGAGACGTTGGCGCACGATTTTCTCAAGTGCTAACGTTGTGACCACCTCATCCGCAGCGAGCGCTCCTGTTTCGAGCGCATTTCGCAAATCAGGCTCGCCACCAGCAGGAAGTTCGCGAACGCTTGTCTCTACATCGTGAAGTTGGGAACTCCACTCATATTCATCGCTATATGCAGACCAACGTTGCGATCTCGCCGGCACTTCAGTCTTGTCCGCGTTCCCGACGTCCTTTATTGACAGCACGTGCGGGCCACTTGTCCATTCGGGAATGTGATAATCCTCTGCAAAGAGGACTGCGCTTCCTCGTTCTGGGCGCTCGGGGTCAGCCACAAGCAGCTCATTAAAGGCCTTTAATTGAGATCCGCGCTTGGCTGTTGTTGACAACCCCGCAACGTCCTCACTGAGGTCTGCTGTTTGTTGCTGCTGCTGTTCCAGCGCGATGTAACACTCAACGTCACTGCCGCCGTGCTTCTGCATTGGCGAGCGTATTGCAACTGCGCGAGCCTCGAACGAGACGTGGCTCAGCGATTTGACCTTGAAATTTTCAAGACGGGCTGTCGCAACGCAGGAATCCCCGCTCTGGCAAGCTGGAATTAGAAAAGACGGAAAGCTTGCCGTATCAGCGTTCGCCTTGGCGACAACGCCACAGCCCATGATTGCACAGCGAAGCAAAGATTCCGTGCCGGAACCCTCGGCCTCGAAAGAAACGCGGACGTCGCTGAGCGTTTCCAAAAGGCGAGAATTCTTCATTTGACGAAGGGCACGAATCAATAGGTCTTCCGGGCGCGCGCGCCCAAGCGAATGCACACTGAATAAATGAATTGGAAAGACGGCATCGTAACACGACATTGTAATGTTTTCATCGTTGGTTACGTCGCTGCTCTGGCCTCGCGGGGAACACAATCCAAGTGTGCTGGGCATACCCTTTGACAGCGCCACGCAATGCTTTCCAAAATCGAGACGTCGCATCATAAATTGGGATAATGAGAGTTCGAGCGCCTCGTACGGGTCGGTGCTATTGCTCATGGGATGCTCGTGGTCGAACGCACTGAGGTAATATTGAAGTTCCGCGAATCGATCCAAACTAAGAATGGCGTCGACGCCGCTGCGTCTAGACACCACGCAGACGCCCTCGAGAGCACGGAAGGCGTTTTCTGCCGAGGTTCCGCTCAAATGAAGCCAAAACATCATGGCCATGAGCGAAAGCAGTTCCCACTCCTCTGGTGGTTTGGCTGCTTGCGCGGAAATCATGCGTTTGCGGGTCCATTCAAATATTTGGGTGCGGGCGTTGCCAATTACATAAAAGAAGGCATCGAGGACAGATACGCTGCTGTCAAGGCCCAGTGTCGCCTCGGGCCAGATCACGTCGAGCTTCTGCATGACGCTCGTCACGTGCTGATTCGCTTCTCGTTCGATTGCCTCTGCCTCCGAAGGCAGAATCACTCGGAGCTTTGGAGCTTCAGGCATCATCTCCCAGACGATGCCGGCAGAAACGCACCTTTTCGGGTTGTCGTTCGCGCCATTTTGCGCGTCGTCGCCATTTTCCCTCGCAGCCACGGACTCCTCCGGCCCTGGCTCTGGCGCCGAGGCCTCTAGGCGTCTCCTCTTCGTTGCTCGGCCCGCCTGATCGGAGTACTTTTCGCACCTTTCGTCGCTGGCATCCGCATGGCCTTCTTGGCCGCACGCCGGGCAGCTCTCCATCTCGTCCTCGCAGATCTCCGGCTCCTGATCTAGATCCCGATTCTTCACCACCTGCTCCACGACCTGCTCCACGACCACGTCCTCGTACAGCACCGCGAGCTAGCGCCGGGAAGGCCCGCTCGCGCGCCCGCCCGCCCGCCCGCCCGCCCGCCCGCTCGCTTGTAGTGCGTCTGCGGCTTTCGTTTTCTTCTCAGGGACGACGTGGAGGCGATGTCGCTTCTGCTGCTGCTGCTTCTTCCGCCGCTGCTGGTCGCCGTCGTCGGCGTACTCGTGGACGGCGGCCTCCTCGGTCACCTCGTACACCGGGTTCGCGACGGCCTTCTCGCCTCGCGGCCGCGGCCGTCGCCGCGTCACAGACTGACGGGCTGCCGCTGCGCCTCGCGCCGCCAGCACGCGCCGGCCGGCCCGCGCGTCGCGCCCCGGTCGGTCGGTCGGCCGGGCGCGGGGCGCGGGGCGTCGCGCCGTCGCGAGCGAGGCCGGGCGCGGTGGGCTCGCCGGGATGGCGATCTGCGCCCTGCGAGATTTCAAATCCAAGGCCCCGATCCGATCGGATCCGATCCGATCCGATCCGATCCAAGGCGACCGGTCAGCCCCGCCGGCCCACGCGGCGACCGGCGCGGCGCTCCCGCTCGCGCGGCCTGCCGGCGCGCAGCCTCCCGACCTGCTGCTGCTGCTGCGAGCCGGCCCCGGGCGCGGACGCGGTCGCGGGTCTGCACGCGGCGGCGAAGCAGGCGCGGCGGCAAGCAGCGGGACGGGCTGGAAAAAAAAAACGTGCGCGAGGATAAGACCGGGCCTCCAGGATATCCTGGGACTCAACGGATCGCTGGGAAAGGGCGGGGAGACGCCGCGGAGAGCGAGCGCGCGAGCGCGCGGCAGAACTCGTGCGCGGAGAAGGAGGACGCGAGCCGAGGCGGGGCGGGCGGGAGGGAGGGGGGGGTGGAGATTGCGCGGAGAGGAAAGAGGAAGGATAGTTGGGAGAAGAGGTGGGAAAATGACGGTCACGTTGATGGTGGCCTCGGCCGCGCCGGAGACGGCGGCCTCGTACGCGGACACCGTGGCGGTGCGTATCAAAACAGAAGAGACAATTGCGACGCTAAAAGCGCAGATATCGAGCGCGAGCAAAACTTCGGCAACGCCGATTGGAATCGAAGTGGCTGCAAATCTTAAATTGGTTCTCGGCGATTCGCTCCTTCTTGATGATGATTCGAGGACGCTTGCTTCATATCTCGAGGACCTTGGCCCTTGCCAAGCACCGAAAGGATATGCAGGGGTAGTCTATATTGCCAACGAAGTCGTTGGCGCCCCAATCTCTCATGGGCACAGACGAGGTCATGGGCATCATTCACGCAGACATTCAGAGCTTTCTACTTCAGGTAGACACTCAGAGGTCTAACAGAGTCTCGAGGTCCTACACGTAAGACGAGGCAGACAACGCAACGTTACGTTCATCACACTCAGATTCGAATGGGTAGAAGCCAAAGGAGATCACCTTATCATCTGGCAGCAGCACAGCATAGCACTTAGAGCCTTTTGTTCTCCTCTTTGCGTGCTCTGTTCTGCTCTGCTCTGCTCTGCTCTGCGCAAGTCTGATTTCTCCAAAACCATATCGGCCATACGTAAACAGCAACGTCGCCTGCTGCATTCTTGTCGCCAGACTGACTTTTTTTTATTTCTCGCCACGCCCTCGCCAATCTTTTCCCCACGAAAGTGCCACGAGAGAGAATGAACTTCGAGCAAGATCTCGTAAGATCATCCAACAAAACTATTCCCGCCCAGACAAAGGCAAGTGGTCGATGGCGAGGCGTGACGGCGGCGCGGCGCCGCGTCCTGGCGCAGGCGCAAGGCGGGGCGGGGGCGCAGGCGGCGGAGACGGCGGTGACGGCGGCTCGCGTCGACCACTAGACGATCGTGTGGTGCTCAAAGATCCGGAGCTCCTCGAGGCAGAGATTGAGCGCCTCCGCGCCAAAGCGCAAGGCAACACCAGCAAGGGCGGTGGCAGCCGCGCCGAGGACCGCGAGGCTGCCGAAAAGGATGCAGGCCGCCTCAAGATGCTCCTGGTCCAACGAGCAAGACTCAAAGAGCGCGATGCCCGGCGGCAAAAAATGCGACAAGACTACGAGGCGAGAGATGTGCGACCAACCGGCCCTGCACCGCCGCCATCGCAGCGACGACGCCAAGGACGCGGTGGTGGAGCGCGTTCGGACGAACGCATCAAGTTCGCCAACCTTCAAGGGCGCAAAATCGCAATCGGAGGCCAAGGTGGTGTTCCCTTGCCACCCAAACCTGGTCAAGCTTCGAGCGCAGCGTCAGCCTTTCGTGCGCCATCTCCACCGCCTTGGCCGCCAGAACCGCTTCGTCCTATACCACCTCCACCACGCGAGCCCAACGCGCGCTTACGACCGATTCCGCCGCCCCCGCCAAACGAAACGCAAGAGTCTCAACCTCATAAAAAGCATCGAACGGAACCACAAGAGACGGCCTCGGCAGCGCCCGAACACCAGGATCCTCGCGAAGCTTCAGTAGTGCGCGCCAGCATTGATCTGAGCAAGTACGACCGCGGATCCTCTTGAGACGTACGACGCGCGTATACGTGTGTTACAAAGTCGCTGCGTTCAAACGCACCGTATCGTCAGATCTCCATGTAGTATAAAATAAGAATTGCATTTACTCTTATGCACTTTGCGTGAGAAGCTTCGGCACAAATAGTGTGATGCGGTGCTGCTGTTCAATTTACTTTTGCAGCTGTCTCGAGACGAGGCAGACCCATGGAAGCTTTTTCTTTTTGTAAAGGAAAAACGCATTGCAATCCTCATCTGACAGAGTAACTGCTAGCAAAAGGATAACGCGCCAAGCGTGACTCCAAGCGCGCACGCTCTCGCTTCAATCAATTTTCGGCTCGGTTGATTGCCCGCTCTAACGCTTCCTCCCTTCTCTTTCTGAGCGGCTAGGAGTTATAAGTCATTGGAGCGCACCTCCGCAGTATCTTCGAGAATTGTCTTGTTTCTTACAACTGCCCGCAAAGGGCAGTCTCTCTCCCCACTTCAACTGGGGCGTTCTCTCTCTTTTTTTTGTCTTCGAGATTGTGGTTCGACGCACGACGCGAGCCGTTTCTTTTTTTCCCTCTTCTTTTCTCTCTTTTTCGGTCGAGCCAACCACGCGATCACGCCTTTCCTAGATTGATTGCTCGTTTGGGCTCGGCGGCCAGTATCTTAACGTCGCTGTATAGCACGGAGGCCTTACGAGCCTGTGCTGCACTCAGACAGACTGACAGACATGCGGCTGGTGGCAGCAGGGGCCGCGGCCGCAGCTGCGGCTGCAACGGCCGTGTACGCGGGAACGCTGGAGTGCGGCTTCGTCTGGGACGACGTGCGCGCGATACGCGGCAACCGCGATGTCCTTGTTGGCCTCCGCGGAGACCTCTGGGACCTGGACCTGCTCAAAAATGACTTTTGGGGCGATGCCATGGACCACGACAAGTCGCACAGGAGCTACAGACCCTTGGCGGTATGGACCTTTCGGCTCGACGCGTACAGGGGCAGAATCCTCGACGGTCATGGCAACGCCTACGTAAATCCGCGACCCTTTCACGAGACCAACGTGCTCCTGCACGCGCTCGCAAGCGCCCTCGTGGGCTGGCTCTGCGCCGTGCTGCTGCTCGTACAGAACGAAGCGCCCGAGCAGCGGCCAATAGTGGCGAATCCGAGCAATGGTAAAAAGGAACGAGGAAGACAGTCGTCAAAACACATTGTACAATCAGAGTCAAGGCATTCAGAAGAAGAGCCCATGGACGCTGTCGCCCTGCCCTGCACGGCGGCGGCCCTCTTATTCGCAGTCCATTCGATACACACCGAGGCAGTCGCTGGCCTCGTGGGTCGTGCAGACATCCTCGCCTCTATTTTCTTCATTCTTGCCATTGGTGTTTACGAAAGGTATCGGATCGCCAGTGTAGCAGCGGCTCTCGCGATTGTGTCGACGCTCTGCAAGGAAACCGGACTCACCGCGTTGGGTTACTGTATTTTCTCAGAGCTCTCGAGCTGGAGAGGCAAGCCTAGTGCTGCGCGGGTCGCCATGCTTGTCGCTGTCATCGCAATGGCTGTTCGTACGCGACTTGCCTTGCACCAAGGAAAAGGTCTTTACGCATGGACAGTAATGGAGAATCACATTGCGCTCGAACCGAGCCTATGGACGCGCATTTGTTCGTACGCCCACACGCACGCTCTGTATCTAAAGCTTCTCATTTACCCTCGAGGGCTCTCGTACCACCACGGATTTGGAACGGTGCCTCTTCACGAGACTCCTAGCCCACTGAGCGTTTGTGCATACGCCTTGCTCCTTTTGGTTTGCACTATGGCCATGGTGTGGCGGGATAAGAGGCTCGCACGTATCTTGGCGCTGTCTCTGTTGCCTTTTGTCCCCGCGTCCAACGTACTTTTCCCAATCGGGGCCATTCTCGCGGAACGTTTGCTCTACATTCCAAGTGTCGGCGCATGCGTGCTTCTAGCGCTCGTTTTGCATCGATCTCATCATGCTTCGAAGCGTACGTATCGAGTCCTCTGCCTTTTCCTTGCAATCTACGTCTCGTTTCTGTCTGTATGGACAGTCGAGCGCAACAAGGACTGGATGAGTGACGTGACTCTTTTCGAGGCTGGCTTGCGCGAACATCCCACCAACATCGGCGCGCTAAGCAACGTAGGATACATGTATATGCAGGATGATTCGAATCATACAAAGCTCGTAACGGCGCGCGAACTCTTTTTGAGGGCGACAAGTCTGCACCCTCGCTTTGCGACAGCGTGGCTCAATCTCAGCGTCGTGGCGCGAAAGTTGGGTAATGATACAGAAGCCATGCATGCCCTGCGCGAGCTCCTCTCGGTCGATCCAGAGCACTGCCGTGGCAAAGCGAGTCTTGCGGACATCCTTGCTTCGCGCGTGGAGATCGCGCAGGGAGGTGCAGGGCCTTCACAAGTACTAGAAGCACTGGAAGTGGCCGAGCACGCATCGAAAAATTGCCCGAAGGTTCCTCTTGCGCACTATGCGCTCGCGAGACTTCTCGTACTAAAGGCGAATGAATCCGGCGAGATCGACCACGCGAAGGAAGCTTTGGCCACTTTCGAAGAAGCGCTGCGACGAAGCGATGATTTGCCTCTTGATTCTCCGGAAAAGCTCGTGCACGGCAATGTGCTGAATGAAATGGCACTCTTTGCGCGAGCCCGCGATGACACTCAGACTGCTCTGACCTTGTGGGAACGAGCTCAGGCCATTCGCGACGTGTCCGGGGCAGTCCTTTCGAATGCAGCAGTTCAGGGATGGTTGCACGCTGTTCTCACCTATGGTGCTGACAATGTCAAGTTCACTTTTCCGAATGGTACCGAGGTAAGCGGACTCGAACGTGCCCAGGAGCTCATGGCACGGGCACTCGAAGCGGAGCCAAACAACGGGCTCGTCATGGCAAACGCTGGCTGGCTGCACGAGGTTCAAGGAAACCTCCTGGCTGCCCAAGAATTGTACATGGGCGCGCACAAGCTCGCCGGGGACCACCCAAGTATCATGGATAGTATGAAAAGAGTTCAGGACCTCTTGGAGGCAGAGGAAAGCGCACCTGTAGAGTCAGTCTGACACGTCTACTCTGTGACTTTGTATCCCAGGTGGCGAGTGAGCAAGTCCGTTCCGAAAAGTTCCGGATCCGCTTTGGCGTCAGGCGCCGCATATTCATCAGGGAGCACCACCCCAACGAGAAAGTTCTGTTCGAGCTCTTGTTTTTTCCTTCTCCATTTCTGCAGCTGGGCACGTTGTTCGTCTGCCTTGGCCTTTTTCTCAGCAAATGCCTCTTGACAAAATGTTTCAACTCTTTTCGCTTCCTTTTGGGCCTCAGCGCGAGCCTGCTGTCTCCGTCTCTGCTGTGCCTGAATATGTTCTGCACCGCGTTGAAGATTGCGTGCCTTACGTGACCGCATTTCCTGGGCCTCTGCTGCTTGTTGTTTCGCCTTCAATTCATTCTCGCGCGCTTTCAACTGCTTTTGCTCGCGTTTACTTTGCTTGAGACGGACAGTGGTACGTCGTTTCAGGTCCTTCTCCTTGGCCTGCACAAACTCCTCGAGCGAGAGACGTCGTTGAGATTGTGTTTCGATAAGGTCCTTGCTCTCGTTCTCTTTGGAGGAGTCTTCGTTGCCTTTTTTGCGGCCTTGTCGTCGCGGAACGTGCTGTCCGTCGTTTTGCTTTGAGCCTCCTGGAACCGCGCGTTCTTGTTGATCTTTAAGTTTTGGATCGCGTTTTTGATACAGTTTGCTTGGCGTGCTCTCACGACGGGACTGCGAAAAGCCCTCCTCGGTGCGGGCTTGAAAATGCGGAATCAAACTCGGACGATGCGCAGCGCTTTCGGCGTCATCGTCGTCGTTTTCGTCGTTGGCTTCGTACGATCCAAGCTCGCTGCCGCTCTCAAAAGACTCCGCATCAGAGATCGAACCCAGCCTCCCATGATCATCGTTTTCATTGCTATCGTCGTTATCTTCAAAGCTCAAGATGGCAGCGTCGTCAAGCTGCGGTGTTTCAAGTCGTGCTGGGACTCCAAGGATGTCTTTTGCGAGCTCAGTTCGATCATCTGCAACGAGGATACGACGACCGCCCACGCGCACAGCTCTGCTTTCGCGTTTTGCGAGCCCTCGCCGTCGCGCGGCTGCCTTTCCAGTTGTCGCAGCCGCGACGGCCTTGGCTGCAATCCTCCGGCCCGCACGCGGCTGTCTGCTTCGCGGCGATTGCGCATGCTGCTGCTCTCGCTGCTGCCGTCGCCGCTGCAGCGTCATGATCATTACGTCTCGATTGCAAATGCTCTACTCTTGGTACGGCGAGAGCTTCTTGCTGTCAAGCTGGAGCTTGTTATTTGATCCTCCTCCCCCTCAGCTTGCTTCCGGAAAAAACCTTGCCAGCGAAAGCTAGCGCACCCCTCATGTTTTCTGCGCTCGTGTAAAATCATACCGACACTGCAAGGCTTCACCTATACTACCAAGTGCGACTTGAAGCTTCTTCTACAATCTCCTGCCTGCGCCATAACGGATTCGTGCTGCAGCTCTTCGACCGTCCTGAGAGCGCGTAACCGCTACCCGCTCGTAACGCTTTACGCCGTTACATATGCTGTGCTTCGTCGCGGACTCTGGGGGCAGGCGTTTGCAGATGAGCCTCTCGAGTGGGCTCTTTCTGCACGCGTGCTGCGAGCACACTGTTCTGCATGCGGTCCCCGCGACTTGCGCAAAGCCTCAGAACCCTCTCAGGGCCTCGACAATCTCGGTAAACACTTGGCCGCGCTGGGCTTCACGGAGAACTTCACGTCGCGATCGTTGACGACAATGAAAGAGCGATATTGATTCCTCGGGCTTGAGGCAACGAGAAGGCGGCCGAGGCAAAGCAGAAGCAGAGGCGAGACGAGACGAGGCAGGCGCGAAGGCTAGGCCAAAGCAAATCCGAAACTCCCAAGCAAACTATCCAAAGCAATCACCAACAAGTCCACGCCTACCTACCTCGAATACCCGGTCAAGAAAAAAGAAAGATGCCGTCCTACTCCGTTTTGAACATCGACCCTCGTCGCAACGCCGACAAGGAGGCCCTCGACAAGGTCTTTGGCGAGGGCAACTGGACCCCAAAGGGCACCGGCGGTCTCCCCACGGTCGAGGCCACGGCAGAATACGAGACCTGCAAGGACGTTGTCGTCGCGCTCGAGGACGCCGGCTTGACCCCGCCGCCCGAGGTGCAGCAGCTGTAAGTAGAAAGTAAACCAACCACCATTTCTTATCCTTATTGTCCTACGATTTTCCTCTCGTTGTGCTCATTGGTTCTTGGGCAGCAGCTGCAGCTGCAGCTTCTCGCTCCAATGCTGCGCGATGCGGCACCATACTCCATTTTGCAAGCAAGACCATCTGTCAGTTGGATCAAATCTAAACCACACACGCTAAGGCTTCTGCAGCTGGTCCATCCCCAGAGAAAGGAGCTCTTGCCGGTCACAATGGCGCTCTTCTCTTGCTCGCCTGCGGCCAAGTCCCAGGAACCCTGAAATTGCGTTGCCCAGCAGCGTCCGAAAATGCGTTGTCCCTAGTCGCTCGCTCGCGCGCGAGAGGCCGTTCTAGAATTCTTGGCCATCGCTTTATTCTGGCTTGGTCGAAGTTTTTGCGGATGCCAAGCAAGCAAGACGAGTCGCGCGCAAAGCCGAAAGCGCAAAGCCGAAAGCGCAAAGCCGAAAGCCCCTGCGCAGCGCGAGCAGCGCGAGCGGAGAGACGAGGCAGCGCGCGCGAGAGAGACGATGCTCGGGAGAACTGCTGCCGCGCGGCTGGCCCGCGCCGGCGCGGGCGCCAGACTCGGCGCCGCGGGGCGTCTCGGACTCCGTGCCGGCGCCGCGAGCGGGCAGATCAAGGCCGAGGCCGTGCGCGCGCTGAGCGGCGACGCGAGCGGCAAGAAGATCGAAAAGTTCGAGTTCAAGGCAGAGACGTCCAAGCTGCTGGATATCGTGACCAACTCGATCTACACGGAAAAGGAAATCTTCCTGCGTGAACTCGTGTCGAACGCCGCCGATGCGCTCGAGAAGCTGCGCCACATGCAGACCGCCGGCGAGGACGGCAAGGTGCAGACGCCAGAGGGCGAGCTCCGCATCACGCTCAAGACGGACAAGGACGCCGCCACGCTAACCATTACGGACAATGGTGTGGGCATGACCAAGGAGGAGATGCTCGAGAACCTCGGCACCATCGCTCGCTCTGGTTCCAAGGCCTTTGTGGAGTCGCACGGCAAGGACCAGGACGTGGGCAAAAATGTCATTGGACAGTTTGGTGTTGGCTTTTACAGTGCCTTTATGGTCGGCAAGGAGCTCGAGGTGTACTCGCGCAGCGCCGTGAATGGCCCCGACGCTGTCGGCCATGTTTGGCGCTCCGCGGGCACGGATGACTTTAGCATCGAGGAGGTCAGCAACGAGGAGATGGGTGACTTTGGTACCAAGATTGTCATCCACCTCAAGGACGACCAAAAGGAAGAGTATACGGACGCCGACCGCATCAAGGGCATCATCCACAAGTACTCGAACTATGTCGGTTTCCCCGTCATGGTCAACGACAAGCAGGCCAACGAAGTCTCTGCCATCTGGGCACGCGACAAGTCGAGCATCTCGGATGAAGAGTACAACAACTTTTACCGCTTTGTGGCCAACGCCTTTGACGAGCCGATGCTGCGCCTGCACTTCAAAACGGACGCGCCGATCGACCTTAAGGCGCTCCTCTTTGTGCCTTCTTTCCACAGTGAGCGAATGGGTGCTGGCCGCATGAAGCACGGTGTCAGCCTCTACTCGCGCAAGGTGCTGCTTGAGGCTAACACTGACAAGCTTTTGCCCGAGTGGATGCGCTTCGTCAAGGGTG
The DNA here is from genome assembly GCA_003116975.1 of Aurantiochytrium sp. KH105. Taxonomy (NCBI): domain Eukaryota; class Bigyra; order Thraustochytrida; family Thraustochytriidae; genus Aurantiochytrium; species Aurantiochytrium sp. KH105. Next base: position 56,459 of record BGKB01000069.1, on the reverse strand, counting down.
TCGTCGACTCGGAGGATCTCCCCATTAGCCTTTCCCGCGAGACTCTCCAGGACCAGCGTCTGCTCATCAACATTCGCCGCGCACTTACGCGCCGCGTGATTGGCCTCTTCAACACTGAGGCCAAGAAGAACCCGGAGAACTACAACGAAAAGGTCTTCCCTGAGTACGCCAACTTTTTCAAGGAGGGCGCGGCTTCTGACATGGAGAATTCCCGCGATATTGCCAAGCTTCTCCGCTTTTCGAGCAGCGAGACCCCGGACGGCAAGATGACTTCCTTTGATGAGTACATTTCGCGCTGCGATGTGGCTCAGGACAAGATCTACTACCTTTCGGCGCCCAGCCGCGAGGCGGCCCTGGCGAGCCCTTACTACGAGGTCTTCAAGGACGCCAACGTCGAGGTGCTCTTCCTTTACAACGCTATTGACGACTTTGTCATGTCTTCGCTCGGTGAGTACGGTGACAAGCGCTTTGTCGCCGCCGAGTCTGGCGATGTCGACCTCAGCGAGCTGAAGAAGACGCGCTCTGATGATGACAAGGACAAGGACGCCAAGGACAAGGACGAGTCCAAGGAAGACAAGGTCGAGGAGCTCCCGGAGCTTGAAAAGGCCGAGGCCGAGGCTCTTCAGGACTGGTTCAAGACCGAATTGGATGACGTGCTGCTCAAGGTTAGCGCCAGCACGCGTCTCAAGAGCTCTCCCGCGATTGTCGTGGACCACGAGTCCGCTGCGCTCCGGCGCATGATGCGCATGGTGCAGCAAGGTCGCGACGGCTCGAACGCGGCCAACGACATGCCCAAGCAGCAGATGGAGCTCAACCTCAAGCACCCCATCGTCCACAAGCTCAACGCCTACCGCAAGTCTGATACGGCTCTTGCGCGCTCGCTCGCTCGTCAGCTTTACGACAACGCTTTGATCGCTGCGGGCCTTGTCGACGACCCGCGTACCATGCTCCCGCGCCTCAACAAGCTTCTCGAGGATCTCCTCAAGAAGAGCAACTAATTCGATCACTGTGCATGCGCGACAAAGGTTTGTAGAGACCAATTTCTAGTTTTATAAATGAAAGAAGAAGAAAGAAAGAAAAAAACAATCAGAACAAAAGAGTTCGTTCGAGTCACAAGAAAAGAGAATGGTTACTCTCCTCCTCGCCTTGGCCCCCAAACTTCTCCCCCCTCAAAAAAAGGGAAAAAGCTAAACTAAGGCAACCTGAATAATCGTGCGATCGGCCGATCACTCGATTTCGTTTACCTTCTTGCCGCAATGCCTCCAACAACTACATCGTCTTCAAACAAACAAGTGTTCCTGAAATATCTCAGGCAAAGTGGACACGCGTAAATGAAAGTCTTGAAGCTGCGTCGAGATCGCCTCGCGCTCGTCGCGCAGACGCTGCAGCTGTCGCGAGAGCTGCGAGGTCTCGACCTCGTGGACGAGTTCGCGGACTGTCTGTTCTACCTGGGCTCGCGTATGGGCTGCCTCGAAGCGCTCGCGGTTCTCGTCAGCCTCCTCTTTTTCAAGCTCGGCGGCTGTAATGATCTTGTCGATATCATCGCGAAGAATCTCATTGTTCACCTCGAGATCCTTGATTCTTTCGTCGGCGTCCGCGCGATACGTCTTGCCCGCTTCTTCAGCAGCCACTGCACGCGCGCGCAGTTCTTTCGAGAGGGCGCGCTCCTCCTCGAGGGCTCTTTGTGCATCGTCCAAGAGGCGCTGGCGCTCGGTCATTTCACGCTCTGCTTGCTGGAGCGCCTCGGCGAGTCGGGCGCGCTCTTGCGAGAGATTTTCAATCGTTTCAGAAGCACGTTCACGATCCTCGCGGGCCTGTGTCTCGACACGCTCTGTCTTGGCGTGCGCCTCGTCCACCCGCGTACGTTCGCGCTCGACTCGTTCAAGCGACTCGCTCAATTCCTTTTTCGTCTCAGCGTGCGCGGTCCGCATCTCGTCAATAATGGCTTTGGCATCGGCGAGGGCATCCCGAAGCGTGGAGGCCGAGGCTTCGAGCTTTGTAACTTCAGGGAGGAGCGTTTGAGCCACGACGGGGCCCGCCAGGTGCTCCTTGAATATCCTGTCTTGTTCCGGTCCGAGCACGGGATTGTGCTTTGTTGACGTTGCGATCGTGTCGGCGTCAAGCGCTGCCTTGGCATCAAGATTCGCCGCGCAGAATTCCTTGGACCGCGCCTCGCTTCCCATGGCGATGCGCCGCCACGTGTCTTGCATCAATTCAGCCGCGCGTGCGCGCAACTTATCCATGTAAACTGTTTTTGCAGCAGTGTCAAGGGCGCCCGGGTTGAGAAAGAGCTGCAGGGCTTCGGAGCGCGCAGCCTCGTGCAAGCGAACAAAATCTAGCCATGTCGCGACGGAATCCGCCTGAGCTTGCACAGTATCCCGATAGAGCGCCTCGGCTTCTTCGAGGGTCTCTGCGTACGTTTGCTCAGCGACGTACTCGAAAGTCTTTTTGATGTCCGGCACAGCGCCTTCGTTGAGCGACGTCAGACACGCCGAGAGAAATTTGCCGAGGACGGGCCCGTCGACAGGCTGACCGCCCATGGACTTGGGCTTTGTCTTTTCCCGAACAAGCTCGACGAGGTCATCAAGCTGTTGCGCAAAGGCCGGGCGAAGTCTGTCGCGAGGAAGGCCCGCGAGTCGCTGCAAATCGAGCTCGTCCGAGACAGGACGGACAAGTGTGCGACACTGCCGGTTGCGAAAGATGCGCCGCAACTCGGCCCGCTGCGCGTCCTGGCCGGGGCGACGTCCCTTTTCCTGGAGAGCGTCCTCAAAGTACGCGTTTGGATCGTTGTCGTACTTTTCAAGCGAGAGAGCAAAATCGCGCAGGACCCAGCAAAGACTAAATCCAATCTTGTTGCTCTTGCTAATGCGCTGTGCGAGCTTTCCCACCATGTAGAGGCGGTCAAGGGCCGACTCGTCAATGACACCGGTGCTGTTGTACAAAAAGTAAGACGAAAGCAAGAGTCCTAGACAAAAGATCTTTGTGTCGTGCGTTTCGTCTTGGTCAAGACTGGCAAGGCCCTCGCTGTCGAGGATGATCCAGTCTCCAGCCACGCACATCCAGATGCCTCGCGTGCAGCTCTCGGTCGTGCTGCCCACCTGGAACCCGGAGACGTCCTTTTGCTCCTCCTCGACGTGCCCATTCAGTCCTTCGTCGTCGTCGTCATTTCCGCCCTGAATGGCCTGTGTCAGATCTTCTTTTCCAGATGTCTCCGCCGNGCCTGCGCGCTCCCCGCGGAGAGCCCGCCGCCGCCGCCGCGCGGCGCCGGAGACCCGCGCCAGTCCGTCCTGGGCGGCGCGGCATGGCGAGGGCAAAACGCGAATACCGAGCGCAGGAACTCGACCCGAGCCACTCCGGGTCTGCGCCGCGACGAGCGAGCGAGCGAGCGAGCGAGCGAGCTCCGGGACGCGCGGGAGGACCAGAGACGCCGAGCACGCGGGTCGCGCTCGAGCTGCGGAGCCCGGACGAGGTCCGTCGTGGGTGCGAGGAAAGATGCGCGTGGATAAGCTCCAGCTCAAGATTGATGATGAGGAGGTGGCGGACCTGAGGCGCCGCCTCGAGGGATTCCGCATGCCCGATGAGGGCCCCGGGGGAGAGTCATGGGACTATGGTCTGCCGTTGGGGTTCGCGGAAAAGCTGCACAAGTACTGGCTTGAAGACTTTGACTGGGCAGCCGCCGAGCAGAAGATCAACTCGTTCCGCCACTTTCGGGCCATCCTCGGCAAGGACTTTCTCCAGATTGGCATCCATTTCATGTTTGCTCTACCGGAGCAAGACAAAGGCAAGCTTCCAATCATGCTGGTGCACGGTTGGCCGGGTAGCTTTTGGGAGTTTCATGATGTGATTCCCAAGCTCGTGGCCGCCGGATACCCCGTTGTGGTGCCTTCGCTGCCTGGCTACGGATTTAGCGACCCGCCCCAAGACCGTGGCTGGTCGACACTTCGCGTCGCGGCAGCCCTGGACTCCCTCATGAAAGGACTGGGATATCCGCGTTACTATGCGCAAGGCGGGGATTGGGGCGGCGTGATTTGCCGGATCCTTGGATCGAAACCGCAAAAGTTTGGCTGTGTGGCCATTCACCTCAACTTTTTCCCTTGCGGCAAGCCCAAAGGCTTTGACATGTCCACCTTGTCGAAAGAGGACGTGGCGCGTCTTGATCGTGCGCGAGAATTCGCGCGCTCTGGATCGGGATACCAGGCCATTCAGGGTACACGTCCGCAGACGCTCGCGTACGGACTCACCGACAGCCCCATGGGCCTTGCGTGCTGGATCGCAGAAAAATTCAGCGCCTGGGCCGACACCCAAGGAACGCGAGATTTGACCAAAGCGATTTCCCTCGACGATATGCTCACGAACATTTGTATTTACTGGTTTACCTACAGCATCGCGTCCTCCACGCGGCTGTACTTTGAGACGCTCGGTAGTGGTGAGCATGCCCCCGTACGCTTTGAGCCTGCTGTCGTGCCGTGTGCTCTCGCCGCCTTCCCAGAAGAGATTACACATTCGCCCATGCCATGGGTCCGCGCTGCATACAATGTACAACGTTACACTGCCTTTGAAAAGGGTGGCCATTTTGCCGCACTCGAGGCACCTGCGGAACTTGCTGCAGACATTTTGGCATTCTTCGACACAAAGCCGCAGATGTCCAGGTCATCGTCGACTGCCGCCAAGCTCTAAACTTCTAAAAAGCTAAGGGCTTCGGCCATTTTTATAAGGTTGCTCCGGACACAGATTGTCAGCGAGCCTTTTTCTGCCGCCATGGATGACTCGCAATTGCTAATTTTTAATTTCAAAGGTCTTGAATACAATCTCCGTTTCCGTTGATCGCCAGCGAGCCTTGCCCAGGAGCCTTTCGTGTCGGACGTTGTTCTGCATCGCCAAGCCGCCTTTGCTGTGCGCAACAACAGACCCTCCCTCCATTACGCCTCTCCTCGAATTGACGATCCCATTGATCCCAGAAGATCATCGACGTGCAGCCATTTTAGTATCATTGCGGCGAAGCTGGCTGCTGCATATTTATATCCACCGCGACGCGGCGTTGCGCGGGCCAGCGAAGAGCCGAGCGGTTCGTGGAGCGAACGCGCGCACGACCCGCTTGTCGTACCCAGTGGCTGAGTGGCACTCGCGCTGGCGAGGAAGAAGAATAAGAATGGAGTCCATGACGCAGGTCGCCCGCGAGGGCGCGCGCCTGGCGGCCTACGACGACGACGAGCCGACGGAGAGCTCGATGATGCAGGAAGACACTGAGCGAGAGTGCGCGCGGTTCTACGTGGACGTCGCGTCGGCGCCTGAAACCTTTTTGGGCGGCATGCGAAGCATGGGCCTCTTGCGCGGCAACGACGACGAGATGCACCTGCTCCGCGAAGAAACCATCGATTATCTGCGCAGAGGGCTCACAATTCCATTGGGGGCCTCGTACACGAGCTTGGATGCTTCGCGTCCGTGGCTGCTCTACTGGATGCTGCAAGCGCTGGATCTTCTCGATGCCTTTCCAAGCGATCTCGTTGCAGGCGTTCGCCTCGCCTTGAAGGAGTGCTGCGCGGCGGGAAGCCTTGGATTCGGCGGAAACTTCATGCAGGTGGGCCACACGGCGCCGACGTACGCGGCAGTGCTCGCGATTTGCATTCTTGATGATGACGAGGCTTTCCAGCTGCTGGACCGCGACGCTATCTACCGTTTCTTCATGTCCTTGAAACACCCGTCTGGGGGGTTTCGTGTTCAACCGGACGGAGAAATTGACACGCGCGGACTGTACACTGTCCTTGCCGTCGCCTCCATTCTCAACATTCTCACGCCAGAACTCACCGAGGGCTGCGCCAAGTTTATCGCGGACTGTCAAACATACGAGGGTGGCATCGGCGGAGAACCTGGCAACGAGGCTCATGGAGGTTATGCGTTTTGCGGCATTGCAGCGCTTGCGATATTGGGCGAACTCGACGCCATCGACTTGGACGCCTTTGTGCACTGGATTGCGGCACGCCAGATGCGTTACGAGGGCGGTTTTCAAGGTCGAACCAACAAGCTGGTCGATGCATGCTACTCCTTTTGGCAAGGCGCAACGCCCGCGATCCTTCGCGAAGCCGCTGTGCGAGGCGACCTGCACTCGAGCATTGGTGCTCTCGCAGGCGTGGAGGGGCTTATTTACGATGAGGAGCGAATGCAACAGTATATCATTCTGTGCTGTCAGCAATTTCAAGGCGGATTGCGTGACAAGCCGTCAAAGCGCCGCGACCAGTACCACACGTGCTATGCTTTGAGTGGTCTCTCGGTAGCACAGCTTGGGGGATCCAAGGTTTGGGGCACGGAAACAAATCGGCTTGTGGAGACAGATCCCGTGTACAACATTGAGAGGGAAAAGCTGCGCCGGGCCAAGGCACGGTTTGCAGATCTGCCGCCCCCAGTGCTCTCGGAGAGCATGGACTGAGGATTTGAGGTTGCTCATTGATTTTTCTAATTCACAAAAACCGACTGGCCATCAACATTTGCTTCACGCGTGGCATGGGAATGAATTACATGCAATGCATGGAGGGTGCGCCTTTTTTCGTTTCATCCATTTGATACAAATGAAGAAAACTCTTCCCATGTTTCCTTTTTAGATCGAGACTCTCCTTGACCAAGCCAAGCTCGGCTCAAATCGTGCTTGCCTCTTTTAAGCGCGACGAGGACAGCGGGCGGCAACAAAAAATGGCAGGAATGAGCCCAAGACTGAGAAAATAAATCTTTTCTTTTGAAGCGATTCAATTCCCTTTTCTGTACTAAATTTCAAACAAGCATTGCTTAGCAAGCATTTCAATGCAAGCAAGCATTCCAATGCAATGTAATGAAACATAATGCGATGCAGAGATAAAATTATGTATTGGTTGTATTTCCTTCTTTACTACTGTTACGTAGCCGTGTTTGCAATACTTACAACCTGCCTACAATGAAGAGACCTCCCGCGATAGCGGCAGCAGCGGCGAGAAAGGCCGTGTTGGATCCAGAGGCCGAAGGTGGGGGACCCATGGTAGGAACGTCAGAGGTGAGTCCGTAATCTTGTTTGATCATATCGGCGGCCTTTTCGCCAATCATGATCGTGGGCGCATTAGTGTTGCCCGAGATGACCTGCGGCATGATCGACGCGTCGGCAATACGAAGACCCTTGATGCCGTAGACGCGGCAGCGCTCGTCGACGACCTTGCCGATTGCACACGTGGTCGTGGGGTGATACAGGCAGGTGCCATAGTGGCGGGCGTACTCCATCCAAAACTCGTCGTTCTCGATGCCTCCATATTTTTCAGCCATATCGAGGGGGACCACAGGATCTGAACTCACGGTGACCTCTGCCAAGGCAGGGGCACGCGCGATTTCAACACATTTGCGGAGGCACTTTGCCAGCACAAGAACGTCCTTCTCCGACTTGAGAAAGTTGGACACAATGCGCGGCGCATCAGCCGGGTTGTTACTCTTGAGTTCAATCTTGCCCGTCGTTCGCATGTGCAAAAGCGTAGGCACAAACAAGAATCCCTCGCTGTCCGGCTCGTAGTGGCCCTTGAAGTGGTTGACACCGATGTGAACGTTCTTCTCGACGACGAGCTCGTCACCCGGAGAAGAGGAGAAGCCAATCTGAAGATCCGGTCCGCAGTCTGGGGCCTCGGCAGCCCACTCCTCGGAGGTGTAAAAGAGCGTAGCATCGTATGCAGGGGACGCAAGATATCCTGTGCCCCAGATAGCCCACTCGGCAAGCGCCTGAAGTGTGTCACCCCGCTTTCCATTGACACTCTTGGCCTTGTCCGTTCCCTTGAACAGAATGTAGCTGGCGACATGGTCCTCGAGGTTGGCTCCAACATCAGGGATGTCCTTGATGCAGGTAACGCCATTCTCTTCGAGGTGCTCACGAGGACCAAGACCCGAAAGCATGAGAAGCTTGGGGGTGTCGATGGCGCCACAGCAGACAATGACCTCGTTTTTGGCCCATATGCGAACCGAGGGACCAATCGCGGATGTCGAGTATGCGCCGACCTCGACGCCCTTGACGCGTTCATTGGATTCGTCGAGGATGAGACGCTTTGCCATGCCGTTCTTGAGAATGGTGAGGTTTGGGCGGCTCACCGAGGGTCGCAGGTACGCCGTGGCGGTATCGCAGCGCGCGCCGTCGCGAATGGTCTGTGTGAAGAGACCGACGACATTGTTCATGTTGCGTCCATTGTAGTCGCCGGGCGTGAATCCGACCTGGGTGGCGGCCTTGACGAAGCGGGCACACGTCTCGTTGGGCACCTTGACGGAGGTGGTGAGCGGTCCGCCGCGTCCGTGGAACTCGGGTTCGAGGTCGGCGTGCGGCTGGCCGATGCTGCGGCAGTCTTCCGCCTTGATAAAGTAGGGCAGGACATCGTCGTAGCCCCATCCCTTTGCACCCATGCGTTCCCAGGTGTCAAAGTCCTCCTTGGCACCTCGGACGTAGGCCATGTAGTTGATAATGGACGAGCCGCCGAGCGCGCGGCCGCGCGGCCAGTAGCCGCGATGGTCGTCAAGGCCCTTGAAGGCGAATTCGCCGCACACCTCTGCAAAGTAGCCCCAGTCCCGCTCGGAATTCTGCATTTTGGCGGCGCCGAGCGGAATCTTGGCGTCCAGCTCGGTGGCCTCGTCTCCGGCCTCGATGAGCAGCACGCTCACGCTCTTGTCCTCGCTCAGTCGCGCCGCGATCGTCGCGCCCGCGCTGCCTCCGCCCACGACCACAAAGTCATAGGTCTTGTTCGCCGCCTGGCTCGCCTTGATGCTCTCCATCCTTGCTATGCTTCTTCTTCTTTGCCCCTCGTTCGTTCGTTCGTTCGTTCGTTCGTTCGTTCGTTCGTTCGTTCGTTCGTTCGTGACTCGTGAAACTCACTGCCAGTCGGTAAGACAATCAGTCGACAGCGAGCTGCAGACAGGAAGCCAGGCAGATCCGAAGCGGTTCTGCTCTCCGCCGATCTCTGCGCTCCTCGCGACCTCGCTCGCTTTCTTTCCTGCTCTCGCCTCGCCTCGCCTTGTTTCGTCTCTGTCGTCGCAGTCGCCGCGGTCGCTATCTGCGCCTGCCGGCCCCTGGCCCACCGCGGCTCGGTCCTACCGGGGTGCCCGGACCGAAAAGATACCGCGCCTCTCTTCAAGATACCATACGCTCACCGCAATCAAACCAGAAGTCAAACCAATTGCAATTCCAATTGCAATCTAATCTAATCTAATCGCCACCGCGCCTTCGAGCCATTTCTCCTCCGCGCCGCGCGGCGTCGCGTCGCATCGCGTCGACCCTCGCGCCGCTTCTGCTCCGGGCTCCTCCGACCCTGCGCGTCCTGCGGCGCCGCGGCGCGGGGCGGATATCGCCGCCGCGTCCGACACCGCGGGCCGCGCCTGGCCCCGAGACGACGCCCCCGCGCGCAAGGCTCAGCTCCGCCCCGCCCGCCTGAAGACTTTCTCTCCCATGGAAGGCAAAAGCCGCACTGACGAGGGAGCAGAACGAGGGCAGCTTGAGGCGGAGTCAAGTCTGTCGGATCGGGCTCTTCCGCGGAGAAATGCTTGCTGCTGTTGCTGCTGCTGCTTTCTTTCTTGGGTTTGACAAAGAGAAGGAAGTTGGTTGGATCGTGTTGTCGTCCACGTTGATCGGTCGGGTCGTGTCGTCGTCGAGGTTATCGTCTTCGACAGTTTTGGTCGGCCTGATGACGAAGTCGGCTCGAACACACAAAGTAGATCCAACCTTTATCCGTCCATCCACCCAACACTGCCATTGGCTCCTCCACTTTCTCGAGTCGGAGCAGCTCCGGAGAGCAAGTTGCTGCGGCCAGACAAGGTCGACAGAGGTGTGCAGCTCGTTCCGTCACAGGAAAGGTTTCTCGCGTTGTAATCTGTATCGCCCGAGAGCGACTCACAAGAAAGCCGCCATGGGAACAGAGTTCGCCTGAGGTCTGCGCGCTGCTGCATTCATCATATATAGAGGCAAGGCAATGGCACGGCACGAGCGACTCTCGCGTGGTCAACGACCCCGAATGTAAAAAATGAAATGAAAATAAATTGATGCAAGAACATTGACAAATTACAGCTTGCCTGCGGCGAACAGACCGCCGGCGACGGCAGCAGCGGCAACAATGAGCTTCATGTTGATGGGAGACGAAGCGGACTCCTGAGGACCGATCGTGAGGTCGTCTGTAGAGAGACCGTAGTCCTCCTTGATCATGTCAGCCGCCTTCTCGCCAATCATGATGGACGGCGCATTCGTGTTGCCCGAAATGACCTGCGGCATGACCGAAGCGTCGGCCACACGCAGTCCCTCGATGCCGTAGACGCGGCAGCGCTCGTCGACTACCTTGCCGATGGCACACGAAGAAGTCGGGTGGTACAGAGTGGTGCCAAAGTGCTGCACGTAGTCCATCCAGAACTCGTCGCTGTCAATGCCGCCGTGCTTCTTGGCCATTTCCTCGGGAACGACCGGCACGGGGTCTGTGACCTTGTTCAGGCCCGGGGCACGAGCAAGATCAATGCACTTGCGGCACGACTGGGCGAGCGTGCGAACGTCACGCTCGTCCTGAAGAAAGTTGCTCAGGATGCGAGGCGCGTCAGCGGGGTTGCTGCTGCGCAGTTCAACGGTGCCCGTGGTGTGCGGGTGCAAAAGCGTGGGGACCATAATGTATCCCTCGCTGCTAGGCGTGTAGTGCTTTTTCAAGAATTCGTTGGCAAAACCGAGGTTGTTCTCGATAAAGGTCTCATCCGAGGGCGAGTTGAAGATGCCAATCTGAAGATCGGGGCCGCAGAGGGGCTCCTCCTCCTTCCAGGCGTCCGACTTGTAAAAGAGCGTCGCGTCGTACGCCGAGGAGGCGAGCGCGCCCGTGCCCCAAATGGCCCACTCGGCGAGCGACTGGATCGAGTTGGCCGTCTTGCCGTTGACAACGGTCACGTTCTTTGTCTTGAAGTACACAAAGCCAGCAATGTGGTCCTCGAGGTTGCGGCCGACATGCTGCATGTCCTTGACGCAGGGCACGCCGACGGCTTCGAGATGCTCGCGGGGACCAAGGCCAGAAAGCAGGAGCAGCTTGGGCGAGTCGATGGCGCCGCAGCAGACGACGACCTCGCACCTGGCGCTGACCTTGACGGAGGGGCCGATGCCCTTCGTGGAGAAGTTGCCCACCTCGACGCCGACGACGCGGGTCTGAGAGCTCCCGTCAAAGAGCAGACGCTTGGCAAAGGCGTTCGTCATGATGGTGAGGTTAGGGCGGTCCGCGGCCGGCTTGACGAAGGCCGTCGCCGTGTCGCAGCGCGCGCCGTCGCGGATGGTCTGGGCAAAGAGACCGACGATACCGTCCATTTGGCGGCCGTTGTAGTCGGCGTGCTTGAAACCGAGGCCCTGAGCGGACTCGATGAAGCGCATGGAGAGCTCCATGGGCTTTTTCACTGAGACAGTGAGCGGGCCGCCGCGGCCGTGGTACTCGCCCTCGATGGGGGCCTGCTTGTTGCCGAGGGCGCGGCAGTCCTCGGACTTGATAAAGTAGGGCAGCACGTCGCTGTAGCTCCATCCCTTGGCGCCCATGCGCTCCCAGGTGTCAAAGTCCTCCCTGGCGCCGCGCACGTAGGCCATGTAGTTGAGGACGGAGCATCCGCCGAGCACGCGACCACGGGGCCAGAAGCTGGAGAGCTTGTTGAGCCCCTTGAAGGCGACCCTTCCGCACGGCTCGGTAAAATAGGCCCAGTCGCGTTCAGTGTTCTGCATGGCTCCGCACGCGGCCGGGATCTTGGAGTTGAGCTCGGTGGCCTCGTCGCCGGCCTCCACCAGCAGCACGCTCACGCCGCGGTTTTCGCTCAGCCGCGCGGCCATGGCGGCGCCGGCGCTGCCGCCGCCCACCACCACGAAGTCATACGTGCCGGCGCCCTGCTCCACGCTCACGGTCTTCATGCTGCCGCGCTCCACTTCTTCTCCTGCTCCTTCGTCCTTCTTCTTCGTCTTCTTCTGCTCGGGATCGCTCCGCGCGTTGGGGTTCTGCCGCTCCTCCGCAGCCTGCCGCCCGCCGCGAGCGCCGTCTGCGCTGCGCTACACGCGGCACGCGCCCGCCGCTGCCTCCGCGCGAGGCGCGATCGGGACCGTAGATCGCAGTCTTTTAGATCGCAGTCTCTTATAAGAGCGCAGTCTTTCGCCGCGCAGCAACAGGCGGCCGGCTGCGGGCACTGTGGCCGCCGCCGGCAGCGGTGACTAACGGTGCGCCGCAGCCGCCTGGCTGGCCGCAGCCGAAGCCGCAGCTTACACTGTGGTTCACTGTAGGGGTTTAGGCTTAGGCGGGTCGGTAGGCCGGGGCGTAGTGGTGGCGGCTGTGGGTGGTAAGATCGCGCGGGTCCGAAAATGAACGCTCGCTGTGGGGACGCGTATGTTCCAGGTTCTACGCGGCTGCGGCACACTCCGATCATCGTGCTAGTATCTATCTATTGATCGCGATCTTGCTGCATCTGCCTGATCTGAGCGGTCGGCCGGGGCGACCGCGAACCGTGCCGCCACCGCGGACGGATCGCTCGCGACTGCGTGCGCCTGTCTGCCAATCTGGGTCGCCTACGCACGCACGCCCCTCGCTCGCACGCTCGCACGCTCGCACGCTCGCACGCACGCCTGCACGCACACAGAAGCTTGCCAGCGCGAAGACTGCCTGCCATCACCACTGATGTGCCTGTCCGGCAATCAATCCTCGCCAGCCAGCACACACTCTCCCGCTCACTTGCTCTCTCGCCCGAGCCCTGCCCGCACTCTCCATGGTCTCTGGCGCGGCACGGCCACGGCGCGCGCTCCTGCGCTAGATCGTGGACCGCCGCGCCGCTTCGCCTCGCCGCCGCCGCTGCCGCTCCAAGCCCTCGCCTCGCTCGCCTCGCCGCTGCAGAAGAGCAGCAGCGCAGCAGCGCAGCTCGGGACGCGTCGCGGCAGCCGCACCCGCCGCGGCCGGTTCAGGCAGCGCCGCCCGGCTGACGTGAGTCCGGCCGCGGTCTCAGACGGCGGCATGCCGTGCTGGCCGGCGGGTCGGCCGCCCGACTCCGGCCACTGCAGCTGGCAGGCGCCCCTTGGCTGCGCTGCTTCTGGGTTTCTGTTCGAGTCCACTGTTCGAGCTGGCTGCCGTCCCGGCGCGAAGAGGGGAGGAGAGGGAAGGAAGTAGAGGCGAAGCCGGACCGCGAGAGCCGCGCGCCCTGCTCGGGGCGTCGACCGAGCGGGGCGCCTCGGCCGCGTCGCACTGCGCGCGGTGCGGACACGGAAGTGGGAGCGCGGGGGTGGTGATGAGCAGCAGGGGGCAGCAGCAGCGGCCACATGGCGGCAGATGCAGATGCTCACGTGGACGCTGCCGCGCTGGAAAGGGGCGGTCTTTTGGGGGTTGGGAGGAAAAAGGCTTGGCTGAGGGAGGGGTGCGCGCGCACCCCTAGAGGCAGGGTGTGCGTGAGTGCACATTTACATGGGTGTGCGCGCGCACCCGGGTGCGCGCAGGCGGCGGTCATGACGAGTGGCGGCAGCTTTGCTTGCGTGGGCTTGGATGATCGAGGCGCTCGAGGGAGGGAGGGAGGGAGGGAGGGAGAGCCCGGAGAGGAAAACTTGAGTCTCGTGCGTGGCGCACGAGCAGACATAGAGCGGAGGTCTCAACGAGCCCATGGCGCAGACAGAGAACGCGAGCGAGGTTGAAGACGGCGTGGCTGGGACGCAGAGTGCCGCCACCACCACCACCACCAACACCACCACCACCGCCACCACCGGCCAAGTCGAGGCGACGAGCCCTGCGACCATGGAGGAGGACCCACTCATGAAGCCGGACTTCGAGCGCGGCAGACATCTCGTGCACTTCAGAGACAAACACCCGGACTTCTGGGTCCAAGAGCTCGACGCGCTCTTGGACCTCACGGCAGGCGTCAAGGACAGCGCTTCGGTCTACGATAAGTCGTCCATGCAGGAGGGCCTACCCTTTGTACGGGCCAACTTCCCCTCCGAAGAGTGCGTCAAGGCCATCTGCGCTAGGTCCATGTGCATCAAGGCCATCTACGAAGTCTGGGGCGCAGGACTCTCGCTTGACGGGGCCTTCGCGCAAATGTCCCACTGCCCCGCCGAACGTCGCGAGCCCTTCGCGCAGGAAGACAAGACTTGGTGCGTTCGGGTACGCGCCTACGGACGCAAAATCTCTAACACCGAAGAACAGGCTCGACGCGAGAGCCTGCTGGCCATGAAACCAGGTCTGCGCGGCAAGGTCAGCCTCACAGAGCCGGATTGCATCCTCTGGGTCATCGACTGCTACAACACCGAGCCCCTACGCAAGTCTAATCCGGTTAACCAGCAAACGTGGACACGAGAGGACGGCGAAGTCGAACTTATTTCCAAGCGAGAAAAGAAACGCCGCCAGCGCCTTGCATGGAAAGAGGAAATGCGAGCCAAGGGGATGACTCGCCGCAAAATTACAAAGGAAAAAATTGCGCGCCGAGAACGCGACGAAAAGACCGGCGGTCCTCCTAGCAAACCTCAGCCTCCGACGGATGCCAATGCCCAGGCCGCGCTCGAGCAGGAGCGCCTTGATAAACAAGAGCAATACACCAAAGCGCTTCACGCCGCGCGAGATCAACATCGGCCCACTCACGTCTTCATTGCGCGGGCCATCGCCACGGGAAGTCGCAGTCTCGCGGAATCCTATACACTAAAGAAACGCGCCTTTCTCGGCCCCACATCGATGGAGTCCACCATGTCGTTCATTATGGCAAATCAGGCCAAAGTCGACGCCGGGCAGCTCGTCATCGATCCCTTTGTCGGCACGGGGAGCCTGCTCGTTCCCTGCACTGTCTTCGGTGCCGTTTGCCAAGGTGGCGACATCGACTTCATGCTGCTTCAGGGACGCCGCGGCGTCACGGATGCCACTGTAAACGACACCTTCGACCAGTACAAGCTCCCTCGGCCAGATCTGCTCAGGCTCGACTTTTCTCCCCGGGGCCGCTCTCTGCGCGAGCCCAATGGGGGCATTTACGACGCGATTGTTTGTGACCCACCCTATGGAATCCGCGCCGGCGCGAAGAAGGTAGGTCGCGACGTGTCAAAGCGTCCCCTCATTGAGGATGTCGCTGCACAGGGTCGCGAAGATATCGCTTATATCGCCCCCGTGCAGCCCTACGAGACCATGGAGCTGATGGCCGATCTCGTCGATGCCAGTGCGCGTTTGCTCAAGGTTGGCGGTCGCCTTGTCTACCTTTTACCGATCGATCGTACTTGCTTTGTCGAAGAAATTATTCCCACGCACCCCTGCCTGACGCTCGTGGCTCGCAGCGTCGAACCGCTGCGCCCGCCGCTTGGCCGCATGCTCATTACCATGGAAAAGACTGCGCCTTACGATTATGATCTTGCTGACGAGTATCGGGCTGAAACTCGTCGAGCACTTGTAATTTCAGAGACGGCCCAAGCGGATAATGGGGCAACAGTTGACGAGCAAGCTGCGGCTACCGCCGCTGCTGTGGCCTCTATCGCAAAGCTTCGCGAAATTGGACGCTAGTTTCCACCTCGGCGACAGACATCCCTTGAGGAGTTCCACTCTCCCCATTTGCATACAATTTGACACTACCTCAGCACCTACTTTCAGAGTCAAACCCAACTCGAGAATCTGGATTTTTGCTGCGACGTAATGGTCTGCAAGCTTAACCGTCGGATGTTCCGGCACGTGTGTGCTTTTTTGTAAAGCCCCCAAAGTAAAAAAGAGGACATGGCAGTCCGCAGTCCTACACAATGACTTTACTTTTTGTGTTACACCTTGACGAGATCGAGATGTTGTGAACCACAAATGCACACAAAGATGCGAAAGTAGTTCATCGCCAGAATTAAAAAAAAGAGTAAATAATGCAATTGAACCAAATTGAAGATCATGAAGAAAGCGAAAAGGACTCGCGACTAGCGGCAAAATAATTTACAAGCATGGACAGACTACGTTGGCTAGGTACCACCAGCTCGGACCAGAATGTGGTTTACACGATTCATGAGTCGCAAGTCTACCATGGCGCGGAACGCGCGCTCGAGATGAACGGTATACGTGTCAACATCAAAGAGGGGAGACGAGGTCTCGGATTTGGCCAAAATCTGCTGCTTTAAAGCTTTTACCAGGTCTGGACGCTGGTACAGATCGACAGCCGTATCAATAAAGTCTTTGACAGAATGAGCCACAAGCATATCTGCCACACCATGAGCAGAAAGCAGGGATGCGGCTACTCGCGACGCAAAAGCACTTCCTGCTACAGTGAGCACTGGGAGTCCTCCCCGGAGAGCGTCCGTTGCAGTTGAATGCGCGCCATAGACGAGTGTGTCGAGGAAGATGTCGGCGCATCCATGACGCGCCACATGCTCCGCTTTAGGGGCGCGTCGCGCAAATCGCAATCGTGAAGCGTCGACACCACGGGCGCGAGCCTGCTGAATCAAATTCTCTCGCGTCTGCCCGGGCGCCAAGCGACGCGGAGGCTCTAGTAGCCAAAGGACGCTGCCCGGTGTCCGACGAAGAACTTGCATCCATGTCTCAAAAGAGAGTGGTTCGTGCTTATCGTTCTTGTTAAAGTTCGCAAAGACGAAATTCGAACCGTCGAGCTCATCAAAACGCTCGCAATAGTCACCCCATTCAGTCTGGCCTAGAATCCCGGGAACTCCCTCTGGCCCGAGAGTTTTGGTGTACGTGTTGACCTGGTACGAATGTGGCATCAGCACAAGCTTTTCTGAAAAGTGCGGCGCGAGTTCGGCGAGAGGACTGGCGATGCGGTCCCCAATAAAATAGTCTACAAATGCAGCACCAGAGGTTCCTGCAAAGACCAGATAATTAACAATGATGGGTGCTGGACGTGCCACGACGATCTCGGGTCGTCCTCCGCGCGTAAAGCCTTGCATATCCATGAGAATCTCGATGCGCAGCTCGTCGCGAATCACGCGTACACTCTCCGAATGCGACAACAAACTCAAATCCCTGAAGCCGGCGCCAGCATGCTCGATTCGCTTACGAAAATCTGAGCCGTCATCCTTGCCGAAGTTCAATGTGAATGAGTCGACGCGCCGATGCAAGGCGTGAAGGTCAAAAAGGTCCTCGCATAAGTGGGCCGTTGGGTGGTCGTTAAAGTCATAGGAAAAGTACCCGACGCGCACACGTTCTCCCGTCTTTGCGAGCTCTGGGCGATTGCCTGGTGGGCCAAACTGGGCAGCGTGAACTTCGGCAACGCGTCTGCGAAACTCCCATGAATACTCTCGCAAAAGAGTATCAAATGGCAGACACGAAGGGTCTTCGCCGTGCTGTAGCTCGCGTCTGTCAACGTTTTGCTCCAACCAAGCCGTATCGCGGTCAAAGTCTGACCAATTACAACCTATTCGTTGCGTGACCGCCACACTGCAGCGCACAGATAAATCAATTTCGTCCCGAACATCTTCGTTTGCCTCTTCTAGAGCACGCAGATAAGTTGTCACGGCTCGCGTCGCATCGCCGAGCTCCGTATAGACTGTTCCGAGGTTTATGAGTGCCATACGACGAATGTCAGATCCGGGAGGGGAAACATTGATGACTTGTTGGTATCGCATCGCCGCCACGTCCAGAGACTGGTGCTCGTGAAAAAGCGCAGCTAGATTGATGAGCGGAGCCACGTTTGTTGGGTTGACCTCGAGCGAGCGCTCATATGCTCGAAACGCGATATCGTGCAGACCGAGGTTCTTACTCACTACGCCGAGGTTAAACCAGGCCTCGCCATCTTCAAGCAAAGGATCGAGGGTGAGCGACCTTTCAAAGGCGACCTTGGCGAGATCATCGTGTTCTCGCCCTCGACGGTGATGCGCCAGCCCGATGTTATTCCACAAGTGTGCGTGCAGCTCGCGAAGCCACGAGACGCCCTCCTCAAATTCGTACATTTGACGGCATGACTCGAATCTTTCCATCGCGGTATCCTGGTCACCAAGATCAGACACCAGGCGACCCAGATTGTTGAGAACAACTGCGTGTACCTGTGTCGATTTAGAGAGCATCTGCAGGACGCGCTCATACGGCGCTCGCGCTTCTTCAAGGTCTCCCGCGTAATGGATATCTGCTGCTGCCATGGCGAGTTCTACGACCAAGGGGCAATGTCCGGTGCCCTCGGTCTTTTCTTGACATAGATTCGCGATGCGCAGGACTTCGTCGGCTCTCTCTGCAGCCGTCCTGCACGCTTTCATACGCGCAAAAAGCGCCTCTCCAGCGGCCGTGGTGCCGGTTGACTCGTGAGAAGTCGCGTCAATGGCTAATGCCGGGGCAACCGTCAGAGCCAGGCATAGTGCGAGCGTCAACGCGAGCCTCTGCACCACGTTCGCGCGGGACAGGCAAAGGTGGCGGCCACTTCGCAGGCCACGCTGCCCTTGCAGCATCGCGCTCCTTTTTCCACTTTCGAGATCTGTCGTTAGACCTAGCTGTGCCCAGTTGCGGCAAGAATCAGGCGCAAGATCAACAACGAGCGCAACGCAACTTTATCGAGCCCTGCAAAAGGGATGTCACATCAATGCACTGCAACACGGCAACGTTTACGGGGCAGGATAGTAGAACACTGGCTCGAAATACCTGACAAGTAGGAGGAGAAGAAATGAGACTTCACAGCTGAACGTTTGGTTTAATCTTTCTGCGAGCTACCCTAGCATTCCTGACGCCAAAAGACTAATTGAGATGACCACACGCGCACCTGAGACGTTTGCACGGACCCTACCTTGCGAATGATGTACGGTGTGCGTAGCGCGTTTCTAAGACCTGTCTAGCTCTCGATGTGGTAAATGGTGTTTCGAAAGGCATTGTCCTGGTTAGGGCGGGCGATGCGCTTCATGGGCTGGCGAGAACTGTCGATCGCGAGACGGCGAGTGTGCTGGTACGAAACGGAGATCACAGGCCCAAGCGCGTGCTCCAGTTTGAGCTCGCAGTACTCGTCCACGGGGGTCAAGGCCCAGGCACCAGATTGCGTCTGGGGATTGAACTTGAAGATTCGCACGTGCATCCATGGCACACCCTTGAGCATCTTCACCTTAAGAAGCTTGGCAGGTCGCGGGGGCAGCGCAGCCCCGATGGGATCGCCGATGCGACGGACAAAAATCATTGCACCGCAAGGGATGCGAATGTCCTGAGATCGAATGAAGCTGAATTGCGGCGATCGCGCGGTTCGAAGCTGTTCCCCGGCCGGAAGAAACCTAGCAGATTCGTAAAACATCTTCGTGCCAAACGACACCAGCTGGTTCGAAGAGGAGGCAGAGCTCGCGTCGCGTTGCATGCCTTGCGAGCCTGTGTCGCCACCTTCCCTGGACGTACGTGACCCCTTGTAAGGTGATTCGCGATTTTGCTTTTCCTCTTCGTTACAAGGCTGGAAGAGCCGAGAGGGAAGACGAAAGATTGCAAGCTCGCGTTCCTTTTCAGAAAGCGCGTTGCCGCAAATGAGACTTTGGATGACGATCTCGTACGTCATGAGCTTGCTCGTGAGCCCACGCTCGTGAATTTCATCGAGGGTCTCGCTGCACTCGTCCATGTCCAAATCTCCATCAGGGTCGCAGAGAACAAAGCCTGTGTCTGGCAAGTCCTCGAGGTTTGAGACGACCTCGGCACCCGCTAGCTGGACCGTAGTTGCCATGACGCGACGCCGGTAGCAAGGAAGCACAAAGAATGTCCAATTTTTCAAGACGCGCTCCGAGGGCTTGAGAAAGGGTGCCGGGAAAGACAAGGGCTTAGAAAGGTACTCGTAATTCCCCTTGCCAAAAACGCTGGGCCCTGCAGGAATCTCAAAGGATAGCCAATCACGTGGGACCTCCTCATGCTCAAAGGCATCGTGTACAAACTCGCACTGCATCACACGCGCCCCCGTGGCGATGATGGCCCACCACAGAGCCGTGTGAATAGCAGTGAGATTTCCAATCACCACGGGCGTTTGTGAGAGCAAGTCTTCGAGCTCCTCGACGGGTGGAAGGGCGCTTAGCTCCCAGCTGGCTGTCGATTCGATCACGCTGCCACCCATGGCCTCGATCTCAAATCGTACCTGTGTAGGAACTTCGGGAAGAAGAAGGAATTTGAAGTCCTGGAAAATGCGTGAAGACGCACCCGAGGCGGCGCCACTCTCCACAGTGAAGGCCTGGGGCAAGGCGGCGCCAAATGCGGGCTGTGCACCAGGCCAGCTGTTCACTCTCGCTTCACCGTAGCCGAGGCTGCCCGCGTGACTGAGGTACGAGGCAGCGCCCCTAGATTGACTCGCGGCAAGCTGCTGTTGTTGGTGCTGGTGGATCAGGGCAGCTTCGGCAGCAGCTTTTCGCGCGAGATCCTCCGCTTGCGCGGCGGATCGAGGCTTCGTTTCTTGCGGCTTGTGCTTTGCGTTTGTCGACGCAGAAGATGATGCAAAGGATCGGGGGTTCTTTCCCATGCCCGAG
Organism: Aurantiochytrium sp. KH105; assembly: GCA_003116975.1. NCBI lineage: Eukaryota > Bigyra > Thraustochytrida > Thraustochytriidae > Aurantiochytrium > Aurantiochytrium sp. KH105. Next base: position 36,091 of record BGKB01000069.1, on the reverse strand, counting down.
GACCGCCGCGAATTGCTTTTGCTTTTCTGACTTGGGTTATAAGACCTGCGTGCACCGGATGTGGAGCTGTCGTCATAGTCTGCAGAAGCTCCCGACTGGCCGAGCTCAAACGCTTCGTCAGATTCCGCCCCTTCTTTGCCTCCAGGCGAGCTACTGTCGGAACTGTCATCAGCGGCACCATATGTCGAGCGACGAGGCGCCTTGCCATCGCGCTTGCGCTTGCCGCCTTGCTTTGAAGTCGACGAGGACGACGAGAACGCGGGGGGCGTTCGCTTCTTGCCTCCCATGGATGCGAACTCATCGTCAATGAGGAAAGCGCTTGACTTGTGAGAGCTGGAATGGCCAGGCTCGCTCTTGACAGCAGCCATTCGCGAAGCTCGCGTTGGCGTTCTTTTCCGCGTTGATCTGCGTTTCCCCGAAAGAGAGCCACCGTCCTCATCCCCATCCTCGTAACTGGAGACCTTGAGGCGCTTCTTCTTGGGTTTCTTTCCAGAGCTCTTTGGACGTTTACTTGGCACCGCTCGCATTTGCCATGCGTAATTTAGGAACTCCTCGCGAAGATCATCCTTGCTTTTCACGTACTCGACCACTTCCTCCGAGGAGTTAAAGTAGTCCTCCATGTGCTTGCCAACAGGTCTGCCTTTTTTAAACTCGACTCCAGGTTTGACGTAATACCAATACACAAGACCTTTGCCTTGACGCGCAGTCCAACGCTTGGCCATTTGTAGCCAGGGATACATGATCTTGAACTCAAAAAGATCATCCTCATCCTCCTCCTCTTCGTCGTCGCTTCCGTCGCTCTCCTCCTCTTCGCTTGGGGATTCTTCTTCGGCTCCGTGCGCGTGACGCGATTTGCCATTCTTCTTGGCCGAACCAGCACTGAGCGACGTATTCTTCGCGCGTTGCACATCGGCCGCATGTGAAGATTTAGAGGACGACGCGCCCGCTGCAGAGGAGGCCTCGAGTGGCTGATCCACATTGGATCCGTTCGCGCCCAAGGGGATTACAAAGTCTGTTGGCTTGCTTCCGCTCGAGCGCTGCTGCCGCAAGCGTCGCTTGCGCTCCTTGACAATGTTCCCCGGTTTAAGTTCATCCAAGGAGAGCGAGTAGGTCGACTTTTCTTTGAATTCGGGAAGATCTTCCGCGCGCAGCATGGCGTTTTCAAAGAGTTCCGGGTGAAACCTCCTCACGTGTGCAACGAGCGCGTTCAAATCAAACCAGTCCTTGTCGAACTGCATGGAGGCCTTTTTCGCTTTGCTACTTCCTGGAGCAACAAAGTAGATGCGGCCGCCACCCTTTTTCTGACTCGATCGCGCCGTCCACCCGCGCTCATGCAAAACGTCCCACATACAGCGAAACACGGTGAGCACCTGGGCATGCGAGAGCTCCTTGGGCTGAGTCACGCTCACACTTCGCGTGACACCGCTTTCCTCAATCGTACGTCTGCGCAACTCTGTTTCCTGCTCGAGGCTTTTCCAGATACGGTCGCCTGCGAGAGCATCAACTGCCGCTTCCTCATTTTGCTGTTCCTCAACGTCTGCCTCGATTTCGCCGTGATCATCATCATTGGAGGCAGCGCCTCCCTCGTGGTAGCTTTGATCGCTATCGTCCGCCCTGCTCGTCGCGGCGCGAGATTTTCTCGAGGTACTTCCGCGAGTTGTGCGTTTTGGCACGTCAGATTCAGAATGGTCAAAGTCGAGACCTGCATTGTTTGGCTGTGCAGTGTTCTTTTTCTTCCGCCCGTTTGTGCTGAGCGAGATGGGCGTGCTGCGCTCGCTACCGTTCTTCGTTGACGATTTCCCTGTCCTTGCCAACGACGGGATCGGACTTTTGTTGCCTCTGTCCCTCGTTGACCTTCGTGGAGTAAATTCTTTCTCCACAGCTTCTTCGCTTTCCACAGCATTTTGGCTTTCGTCCTTTTCCACTTTGAGAACCCCCTTAACAGCAGCCTGTTCTTCTTCGTCGACGTCCATGGCGTCCACTGCAGCTTCGTTTCCCGCTTCAGCTTTGTCAGTTGTTTCGTCTTTCTTGGCGTCGTTGGGAATTGATTGCTTCGAGGTATCCAGGTTTTCCTCGTCGTTCGCCGGAGCCTGGATAAATTCAACCTTCGTTTTCGTGTTTGTTGCACTTGCGTCGGCATCGTTTGCGCCCGTATCGTCAACGGGTGCGGAGCTGCTCTTGTCGTCTTTCATTGCAACGTCGATTGTCGGGGTTGGCTCTGCACTCGAACCGTCATTCTTGGTGACTGCGTCGATTTTGGGCCGAGATTTTTCCTTGTCAGCATCTTTTTCGTTCACTTCGTCCGTCTTCGTCTCCTCCTGCTGTTTGTCCTTTTCGCCGTTGCTGGATGAGTCCTTCGCCTCCGTCTTGGGCTCGGGGTCCTCCTTGGGGTCCATATTCGCGTTTCGCCGGACCTTGGCACAGCAAGGCGCGTTTCGATCAGGTCGCGTGCGTTGCAGACGCAACCCTTGCGAGCGAGTGTACGCGCGTGCGTGCTCGCACGCACGCTCCTGAACAACCTGAGTTGAAGACGTCGATCACGAGGATCCCGCCTGCTTTGCCGAGGCGCCGACTTCTCCCCCGAAAGCGCGAGGCCCTCTCTTGCGGCCGTGCGCGTACGCCCGCACAGAGTCCGCGCAGAGCCCGCGCAGCCGCAGCAGCCGGGCGCGTGTCTGCGCCGCTCTACGCGCAATGGAGAATCACAAGCGGCAGCGGAAAGTCAATTGACGACCTAACGACCGGACGATCGGGGGAGCAAACGTGCGGTAGATTTTATGTTTTTCGTTTTTTCCTCCCCACTGGCACGAGGAAGATCCATCGGCGGGCGAAGCAAGCGAGAGAATGAGCAAAAGCGACGAGCAAGAGATGAAAGTGAACAGACGACGACCCCTGCCAGTCATGTCGTCTCGTCTTTCTTTTTTTCTCTATAAAAAAACAATTGATTGTCTACAGGTTGTTACAGCGGTGATAAGTTGGTGAAGTGGTGGTCATCCACATGCAGACGTTGGAACGAGCCCCAATATACGCGCAGCCGACGTCCAAAAGACACCTATATGAGCACAAGAGTCAGCGTCGCAACATTGCGACTCGCACATAGAGGACCGTGACGCAAGCTCAGCACGTGCCCTTTCGCGAGAGAATGCAGAAACAAGAGTGGCCTTTCGCGGCTGAACAAAAATGCCACGAGCATCCAGAGCACGATAAAGCAGAGCCAGCGCAGCTTCGTATAGCTCAATGTCCCACGCGTTGACGAGATCGAACCACTCGAGCGCTTCAGACACGTAGGGGGCATCACTGGCGCCAGTAAGGCTCACGCGATGAAAAAACGATGTCGCTGAGTTTTGTCGCGCGTGTGATGTCGTAGATGCTGCCTTTGGCAGCGTCTCGTTCCATCCCAGGAGCCGCGAGAACAACTGCATTGATTCAGTCATGTGCTCGAGAACGCCGACCGTGTCGAAGTCACGCTCGAGTCGCTCGAGTGCAATTTGTAAATGACTCTGGGTGATCCTGCCAAATGGGACACTGGCGCACTGAATACCGCAAATTGCTCTCACCTGCCAGTTGTCAGGGACACGCGTGAGCCAAGCAATGCGCATTTCTGCCTCATCGGAAATCGTAATGCCCCGCGTTCGCGACGCAGTGTTGAGTTCAAGTACACGATCGCTAGCCTTGCTTGCACAGTCGACTGACGACGTGCCCTGTGCAGCTTTGTCGCGCGCGCGGTTTTGCTTTTGCTGCGCAAATGCGAACTGGAAGTGCGATTCCGTGCGTTGTACAGGGTCTCGCAGCAGTGTAAAGTATCGAAGTCTCGGGCTGCGCAGGATCTCCTTGGGCAGGACCCACTCACTAGCGACAAAGGTAAGGCCTTCTGTAGCCGCCGCTTCGAAGACGATGCGCTCCTGATCATCTGGGTCTGCGGCCACAAGATTTGCCTGTGCATCTGAGCCGCGCAAGTTACAATTCATGCCGAGTCGTGAGGTCTCTCCGTGCCATAGCGCCTCCATGCAAACTGTCGTACCCCCGCCTTTGTGAATATGGAGAAAGAAAGCAATGAAGCCGCGCTCCCGCGCCGAGATGACGTTTCTCTCTTTGAAGTTGCCGCTATAGCCATTGGCACGACTAGCTTTGGCACGAATTCTGGCTCCGGCCTCGACGTCGGGTGCCCACGGGGTTTTGCGCGCTCTTGTCGCGACGGTCTTGGCATCCGTAATGGTCGTGGCCTCGATGACATCCAGCGCTTGTTCAGGTTCGTCATTTTCGGCATCCTCAATGTACATTGTGTCTGGAAAGCGCAGCACAAACAGCATGAAGATTGCCACGAGCGCCAGCGCGGTCAGCACTGCGATGGCCTGCGTCATGCGCTGAGGCCATGCTGCCGCTGCCCTGCTCGTACACGTTCGAGCTCTGGTCGTCGCCAGCGCGCCCTTCAGCTCGGACGGCATCGAGCCCATCCCGGCGCGCCCGGAGTCAGACGCCCGTTCGACGCGGGTGCGTCCCTCGCGCGTGGGGCTGCAAGAACCCGCCGCCGCCTCCCGGTGCCAGTCAGGTCGCGGCAGGCGCGGCGCTCTTGCCGCGCTTGGGCTTTGCTTGTTGCAGCAGCAGCAGCTCGAGCCGCCGGCGCTGGAGCTGCCGCTTCATGGCGCAGACCAGTTCCGCTTCGAAGGCCGGCGGCAGCGCGCGACTCGGGGCAGGGCGCGGCGGGGCAGGCAGGGCGCGGCGGGGCGCAGGCGCCACCCGGTTACGTGTGCCGCGACGCTCGCTCGCGCGCAGAGCCGGCGCGCGTCGCTCCTTTTCGCCGGGATCGAGCGAGGCTCGGCGCCATGGGCAACGTGGGCCTCAGCGTCGGGTACGTAACCAAGCTCTGGCGCGTGGACTGGGAGGACGCCGGCGAGGAGCGCGCGCCCAGCGGCGCCACCGATCCCAGCGGAGACGCCTCCGAGCAAGGCCTGGCGCTACGACGCGCAGAGCGGCGGAAATGGTGCGAGACCATGGCCTCGTGCGATCCGGAGGGCAAGCTGTACCATTGGATCATGGTGCGCCACTTTGAGAGCGGCAAGGTGGCCGTCTTTGTGGACGGCGCTTTTGAGGGAACGGGAACGGCCTCGTTCTCGTCGTGTGAGCTCAAATACCGCGTGGGCAACCGCGTGGCTAGCACGCGGATTGGCTTCAACGAGGGCGCGGCCAAGTTCGCCTACTCGTTTTCGACGTGTCTCATTATGCCCAACGGCGCAACGCTGCAGCTCAAAGAAATCAACGAGACACTCATGAGCAACCACGACCCCTCGGTTCTCGATGCCGACGTCACTGCGGCACGGCTCTCCCAGGTTCAAAGCCGCTCCGGCCCTCCGGGGGTCCTCAAGCCTGTCGTGCTGTATGAGGTGCAAGCTCAGGTAAAGGGTGGCGAGGTCATTGTCTTGCAAAAACGCTTTTCTGAATTTGTAGAGCTCGATAGGCTCGTCCGTTCTGCCTTTGCGACCTCGCACCTTCTCAGCTCGCTCCCGACGCTGCCCCCGCGACAGATCAAGGCCCTTGCAGACCACACAAACCAGGCCTTTATCGTGAAACGCCGCATGGCGCTCTCGGCATACCTTCGAAAGCTCGCCAAGATGCCGCGGATACCCTGCAACCCCGATGTTCTCGAGTTCCTGGGTATTTTGCCACAAATGGCTCCGAGCAACGTTGCGCCAGAAGTTGTTGTTTGAGAGAAAACGCTGGGTGTGCCCAAGACGTGAAAAAACAGAACAAAGATACAACTTGGCCTTGAGGCGAGCAAGCGTGGGAAGCGAGCGGTAGTGGGGAAGCGAGCACTTGCGCCTGAATTGCGTGCGCAGACTCTGACTTATATCCTTTTACAAGATTTTTCGTCTGCAGCAAAGCTCAACTCGAGAAACAATCTGCGATAATCTGATTTACGTTGCAATTCCTCACTCCAATCGCAAGATTTTTTGTTCTGCAACGAAGCTCGAATCGAGAACAATTTTCGACAATCTGCTTTACGCTTTGCATTGTTTTCCTGGATATCGCAAAGCTCAACTCGACAAGACTTTGCTATCCTTTGCGTTTCATCTCTCCAATGTCGTCAGTCCAATGAATAAATGTACTTGTTAAGTTTTGCTTTGCTTTGCTTTCAGGGCTGCAAAAGTCTCTTCAATATTTCGTACGCCGCGATAATCTGGTCATAATTTTCAATGCTCTTCTCAACTCTCGAATCGCCATTGACGCCAACGTGCTCAAAACGGCCCGAACCTTTCCCAAAAGAAATTTCGCGGAATCTCGTCCGAACTTGACGCAACGAGGCCGTCTCCGGCAGTCCGAGCGTTTTGAGCGCATCCTTCTTGGCGTACAGAGGAATCTCTGTTTGCAAATCCGATACTGTTTCGCGCAGACCTCGCGTGACGACACTCTCAAAGACCAAGCCCGCGGTCTCGGAAGCCAAATTAAGCTCGTTCTGGTGCGAAGCGACCCAGTTGTTGACAAACGTCTTGACGCGTATTGTACGCGAAGGGAGAAGCATTCCTTGCGAAGTGTCAGTATCTTTCCAGGTGAAGCTGGCAGATTCGTACATGGATACAAGTACAAGACAGAGAAATGCGACCACACCGAGATAGACGCGCAAAAGCCCAAAGCAAAAACCACAGCGGCCACCTGACATGCGAAGTCGACGCTTCATCTCCCGGTCAACGCGATTTCTACGTACGACAGTTCTGGCCTCAGCTGCGCTTGTAGTAATCTTGGCGACCTTGCTTGCAGCCTCCATTGCCAGAGCTTCAGCTCGGGCAGCTTCTTCCTCGTTATGTGCTTCTGCAAGCAAATCAGGTTTCCACTTTCTCGCGCCATTCATATGAGCAGCGAGAACGGCACAGAGCGCAGGCAGTGACGCGGAAGCCTGTTCAGGCATGTGAAAATGCGCAATACCTTCTTGGTTGTCCTCGACGGCAGCAGGCAAAAGATGGGTCTTGACAACACCTTGAGCCAGCAAAGCTCCAAACGTTGCACCTGTCAGCACATAGCCAAGCCGGACAAAGTCCCAGCTGATGCCACCAACCACCCACGCCCCGAAGGAAGTGCCAAGCACATGTGATACTGCGACAAAGAGTTCGCGGTAAAGTTCGCCGCCCGGAAACCTGAGTCTACTTGCTAAATCATCGGCAAAGCATCTAGCGAGAGTCGTTCCGACCAGCATGGCAAGGACGAGCATGGCCACAGCCTTTTGCCACGAAATTCTCGGGTGCTCCGGGTGCGTCGCGGCTTCTCTCGAGACCTTTGCGAGTTCCTGGGCCTCGCCGTTTGCCTCGCGTACATACCTTGGCAGACAAATTGCATCTCGCACGACCGCAAGCCCCGCGAGACCTCCCGTCACGGCGCACGCCCACGCCTGCCTCTCGCGGCCCACATACACGAGGTGCAGGCCGACGGGCCCTCCGCACGCGAGCAGCACGTACGCCACCGTCAGCGAGACCATCTTCGTTCTCTCGCAATCTCGCGCGGCCCGCCGCAGGCCGGGGTCCGCGCTCGCCGGGCCCACCGCTCGCAGCCGGCTCGCCGACCCGGCGGCGCCCCGCGCGCAGCAGCAGCAGCAGCAGCAGCAGCAGCAGCAGCAGCAGAGCGGCGGCCGCAGCCCTGCACGCCGCGGCGCTGGCTGGGACTCGCTCCCTCGCGTCAGCCAGCTCCGTTCGGAGTCTGCATTGACTGCCGCTGCCTCTCCGCGCCGAGAGTCTTCGCGAGCAGCAGCGGCGCGGAGAGCGGAGCTCGGCGTCGCGGCAGGCGTCGCGGCGGAATGTAGGCCTACTTCTTGAACGGTTCCATTGTGATGGCGCTCTTGGCACGACCTGCGAGATGATGACGGTGCGGCTGTTGATGATGAAGAAGGAGATGATGATGAAGATGATGATGATGATGTGATGATGAGATCGGGATGCAGATCGGCAACGCGGACTCGGACGCGGACTCGGCGAGCGGCGCGCTCGGGCTCGGCAGCGAGAGGGAGCCGCGCGCGGACGGAGGGCGGCAGCGGGCCGGGCCGGCGCGAGCGGGCGTCGCCGTCGGGCGGGAGCGGGAGCGGAGGCGGGGGAGGCGATGCGCGCGGCGATGGCCATGCGCGCGGCGCGGCGAGTGGCGGCGGGCGAGGCCGGGCTCGCGCGGCGAAGCCTGACGCGGCGCACGCTCGCGACGGCGACGACGGCGGAGTCCGCCGGGTCTGCTGCGACCGCGGCGACGTCCGTGCGCCGCCCGAACGTCGCGGCGGCCTCGGCCGCGGCATTCGCGGCCATCTTCTCGGCGGGAGCTCTCGGGTCGGGCTTCGGGCTCTTCGGCGGCCGCGCCGAGTCGGCGGCGGACGAGCCGCCCGCGGACGAGCCCCCTGCCGACGAGGTGGCGGCGGACGAGCCGCCTGCAGATGAACCGCCTGCAGATGAACCGCCCGCGGACGAGGAAGAAGTCGCCAAGCCGCCCAAGTGGGACTATGTGCCCAGCGAGGGCGACTACACGGCTGTGTTTCTGGACGAGGCCTCGATGGAGAAGCTCCGGGCACGCTTTCCGCCGCTCTTCCCGGCAAACCCTTCGTACGACCACATGACGGTGATCTTCGAGCCCACGCGCGAGCAAGTTCTCGACCACGACGACCTGCTCTCGGAGAACTTTACGCTCCATGTGATTGGCTACGCTCAGGACGAACATTGCCAGAGCGTTTTGGTCGAAATTGGCTCTCCGCATCTCGAGTCGGCCAACAAGTACGCGCACATTACGCTTTCGTACAAGGGCGGCGAGCCCTACGAGGCCAAGTATTCGAATGTACTCTTTCACCGACTGGCTGCCACCGACGCGAAGAAAAGTTTTTACATGCTCAAGAACGCCGAAGGACAGAACCTTTACTGGAACGGAAAGCTCCCGGAGGCCGGCTCGTACGAGCCTGTCCGCGCGAGTTTCCAGAACGTGGAGGACGAGCAAATGACCGTGACGGGCACTTATTGCCTAAAGAGTACATTTGACAAGGAGAAGCGCACCTGTGGGTACAAGCGCGAGAATGAATGCGCCTTTTGCAAGTTCATGAAGGGCGGACCCTGCCGCAACGAGTTCATTGCATGGGAAAAGTGCGTCAATGAGAGCAAGGATAGCGAGGACAAGGACGCCTTTGTGGATCGGTGTGCGCCGCAGACTATTGTTCTCAAGAACTGCGTGGACTCGCACCCCGAATACTACTTCATGCTCGACGAACCCTCGGATGCTGATGCTGCCGAGGCCCCAGAGCCTGCCGAGGCCGCGGAGTCGGTCGATGCATCGGAGGCCAAGGCATAGATTGGCTCCGGTTCATGACTATTTCGGTTTGTTTCTGGTCAAAAAGCGAAGAAAGAAATACTTAGCAGTTAGTTTGTTCATCTGTTTGCTTGTCCAGGGTTCAATTCAAGGCATGCAGAGTGCATAGATGCCCAAACAATTACGTTGCACCAGGAAAAACTAAAAATACACTTTTCGTGTCAGCCCCAGACCATATTGGGTCAGGTGCAACCTAACGAACTGAGAAAGAAGGTAGTAAATCTCTCCCGAACCCAAACCTTGTGCGCGCGACAAGCAAACAGACAACTCATATTTATAAAAGGAAAAAAAAGGAAAACAGAAAAGGAACACGGGAATTGCGAAGCTTATCATATCAGCCCATGCCGCCTCGAGTACTCAACTTGCTCGTGTCGCTGGACTGGCTGCTCGAGCGGGATCGCAAATCGCGGTGCAATTGGCGCTGCGGCAAACTCTCCTCCGTCCGTGGAGGCTCTTTGTTTTTGAAGAACCCAAGCACAAAAAAGAAGGGCGCGAGAACCACCCCGACCAGCATGGAAATAACGTGGGCAATCGTTCCTGCTCCCGAGAGAACTAGCGAGAAGCTTCGATGCATCAACGCATTAACGAGACCATCCACGAGACCATTGCCCTGACGATTGTTTTCGGAAATGTACTTGATGTTCTTTTGCACACGTTCAATCAAGCTGTAATAATCCTCCTCACGGGACTCGAGCTGTTTGCGCACCTTTTCCCGAATATCGTCCGTCATTTCGGACTTGAAACGAGTAAAGTGTTCGTTGATCTGCGCGTGCTTCTGGTTGACGTTCTTGTCGTAAAAGGCTAGTTTGCGCTCAAAATTTCGGATTGCCACTTGCAGATCATCGACCTTGCTTCGCGTGGAATTATGGACACGCTCAAGTTCAAGCTTGCGTTTCGACACGAGCTCGCGAAGTCTCTCATTCTCCTCTACCAGCTGCCTCACACGACGCTCGTTGGTGTGCGGGTCGGGAGGCTCTCCATCATTATACAAGGCGTCGCCTAGACCATTGTGAGCCAATGCGCTGCCGGCACCGGCCCTGTGCCCGGTGGGCGGTAACTTCCACGCTGTTTGCGGAATCTCCCACTCGATGAGCTTTTGTCGGACCTCGCCAATCCAGCGGTTTTCGCTCGAGGGCGCTGAGGCCCGAAGGCGGGCGGGCGATCTTTTGCTAGCATGCTGCGACTGTTCATGCGGAGTCATGCTGCGCGAGTCTGGACTCTCGTACTCGCTCAGCTCCCGTGGTCCGCTGCGCGCGATTGACCCGAGGCCATCGTCGCTCGCAGCATCTTCAGAATTACGATCCGTGGCGTGACTATTTGCGGCACCCGCGGCGAGACGACCTCCGAATGCCTGTAATGGACCTAGCGAGGATCTTCGACGTCGCGCCTTGTCCCTTCCCAAGACAGTATTGGAGGCGGCGGAGCCTTGCTCGAGTTGCTCAAAGTCGGACTCGTGCATGGCTTTCGAGTACTCGCTTGATTCATCTCCCGTAGGATAGTCTTGAAGAGGGGACTCGTGCGGTTGCTGCGAACCTTGCGTTCGACGGGCTCGAGCTTTTCGCATGGGGATGGCGCTCAGAAAACCCGTTCTCCCCGTCATCGCGTCGTCTCCAAAGATTTTAGCATCGTCATCATCCAGCGATATATCGTCATCATTGGTAGCGTTTGCAGCTCGCAGGCCAGAGCTCTGGCGCGGCCGGAGCGTGGTACCAAAGATGCGATGCTGCGAGGTCCCGTAGCGATTATCACTATAATCCTTGTCGACAGCAATGCCGGTGGAATACGGGCCTTGTTCTTCGTCATGGTAGTCCTCATCCGCGCCGTCGTCTTCGTCAGAGTGTTGCGTGACCTCATCGCTATCATGACCATATGGATCTCCGGCGAGATTGGATCCACTAAGCTTGGACCCTCTGCGCCGAGACGACTGAGGTCCGCGGCCCACTCGCTGCTTGCGTGTCATCATTTTGTCCTTGATGACGCGCATGGCGCCGCGCTTCTTTCGTTTACCCGCGTTCATGGTCGCGGAAGATGAAGCCTGCTTGGGGCTGTCAATGGAGTTTCGTCGAAATCCGGTCGGATATTCGCGCGAGTCAACTGACATGCCGGCGCTAAAGCCGCCTCCAATGAGGCCATGCGGACTCCCGCCCGTCATCGACTCGTCCTCCGGGACCGAGCTCGAGGCGCGCCTTAAGTCGAGGAGCACGGTGTCGTCCGCAGTTTGCCGGTTACGGGATCTAATCAGACGCTTGGACAAGAACTGGCGTTTTCGAGACTTGAGATGCATGAAGCGGGACTCTAATGACCGCGAGTCGTCGCTGGCCGCGGGCTCGATCACGTTGGCGTTGAGGGCTGCCATGGTGGCTCGATGTCGATGGAGTTGCTGCTGGTCGGCCATTTCGAAGGATTCCCTGCTGGAGGGGCTGGTTTTCTGCGACCTCAACACCGCCCGCGCTCTGCTGCGTCCGTCTGCGGCCAGCATCGCGGTCCGCGAGCCAATGGTCGGCCTCTGCCTCTCGAGCACCTCCTGCCCGCCGCCCTCGCCGAGCGCGCGCACGCCGTTCTGGACAGGCACCCCATCGTCCGAATGTCGCCGTTTCCGGTGCAGCATTACCCCAGGCCCTCGAATCCCGGCCGCCGCCCTGCCTGCCGCGCCCCGGCCCGCGGAGCGCGCGCGGCCGCGGCTCGCAGCGCGGCGCTCCCGCCGCCGCCGCCTCCGGCCCCGCGCCGCGCGCCGTCTCGGTCTGCGCCGCCTTCGTTCGCGTTGCCGCGCGACGCGTTAGTATTGGGAGCACTGCGAGCGGCAGCGACTCTTCGCAGAGGCAGTATGCTACTACGTACTGTCGCGTACTGTTGATTTTTACAGCACGGCGGCGCTGCTTGCGTGGAGCTCTTCTTCTGGGCCTGCTTCTGTAGTAGGGTACTCTGCATGTGCTCCGAGTCCGCTGCGGCCTCTGCGGGGAAAAGTCCGCACATCCTTTGCGGCGCTGCTCGACGCGGGACGAGGCGAGCAAGCAAGAACTCCTCGACGAGCAGTCAGTGTTCATGTTCTCGCTCTTGTACTATTTCTTCTTCGCTTGCAGTTCTTCTTGGAGCTCTGCTACTCTGCACGTGTCCCGAGAATGAGTCCTTGCTGCCGCTGTCTGCTCAGCAGCCTCTCTGGCTCGAAGCAAAAGGCTGAAGAGGAGGTGGACGCGGCATCGCAAAACTTGGGGATTGCATAGTAACATGCTTTTGCGACTGCAGAATGCGAGTCGCCGCTTCGCCGCGGGTGAGAGCGATCAAATTATCATGCGGCGTGCCACCGCGTAGCGTCGCGTGGCGTGGCGTGGCACAGACAAAGCGTTAGTGATCGCAACATCGGCCCGACAGTCTCGGTCACGGTCTACAAGGTATGACTACAAATTAGGTTGGAATGGGATCACCCAAAAGTTGGATAAAAAAGAGTGATCGAAAGCCAGCGGGAGAGCTACCACTGCATACCCCTATCCACGCCAAAGTGGACGTGTGCGATTGAGCGAGGGAAGGTCCACGTGCGACGCGCGCAGGCAGGGGCGCAGAGACCAAGGCCCGAGGAAAGATGGCGAGCGACGAAGACCTCGACGCGGTGGCCGAGCTGCTCATGAAGTTCACGGAGTTCGGGACGCCGACGACCAAGCCTCTGAGCTTTGAGGCCATCATTGGCGGCAACCTTTCGCACGAGGCGCAAGAGCTGCTCCAGGTGGCCACGCAACAGCGCGAGACGCTCCTCGACGGCATCACCAACATGGGCGGCCGCGTAGATCCACGCAACGTGGTGGCCGCCGTGGAAAACTACCTGCCGAGCGTGTACAAAATCACGCACAGCATGGAGCAGAGCGCTACCGCCCAGATTCGTCTTAACAAGCCGCTCGAGTTCTCGTGGACTTCGGTGCTTGTAAAGAAGAACAAGCAGAGGAAGGAGTACAAGTGCCAGGTCCTCGTTTACGAGGTATGCTTCATCCTGACGGTCCAGGCCATGGCGCACTACAATGTGGCGCGTATGCTCTTGGATCCGGAGCGGCCCAATCGCGCGGCAAACTTGGTGGCCGCTGCCAAGGAGCTTCGAAAGGGTGCTGGCATTCTGGAGTACGTCTCCCAGGTGATGCTGCCTCGCTGGGTGAACCCACCAGAGAATCGTCCCCCTGAAGTCATGCCCGCCGTGGTCGCCGTCCTCGCAGAGTACTTTGTGTGCATGGCGCAGCGTCTCACTGTGCAGCAGGCCATCCTCAAGGGCACGCCTGCTTCAACGGTGGGCAAACTTCTTTTGGGACTCTCTGAGCGCTCCCACAATTTGGTGGGTAGCGTGCGGCGTCTCGGACCTGTTGTGGACACTCTCTTTGAGCCCATCGTCGAAGAGCCGGCGCTCGTCTCGACCATGTCGCATGCGCTCGCTATGAAGTTTCTCGGCGATGCCGCAAAGGACAAGGGAAAACCTGGCGAGGCTGTAGCCTTTCTCAGTCTCGCCGTCGACCAGCTGAACGGCATTATTTTCTCGCCGACGATGGACAAGCTCTTACGGCCCGAGGTTGAAGCTGCGCGTGTTGAGATCCTCGACAAGTACCATGTCTACCGCGAGGACAATGAGAAAATCTACTTTGAAGGAGTTCCTACGCGCGACCGTCTCAACGTCCCCGCGGGTAGCTTCATTGCGACGGCTGTGGACTTTGAAATGCCCGAGGTGGATGCTGTTGCCTTCGGGACGCCGCCTGGAGAACAGCATCATGAGGCCGATGCCCAAAACGCGCCCGCCGCGCCGGCAAACGGTAGCAAGCGGGCGAGTGGTGGTTTCTCGAGCTGGTTTGGCATGGGCGGTTCCAAGAAAAAGGAGGGGGCTTCGTCGAAATCTGGCCGCCTCGAGGCGCCGCCAGGCTACGACAAGGAGGTTTTTGACGGCCTTCCTCCCGACGTCCAGCAGGAGGTTATTGCAGACTACGAGGCGTCAAGAAAGTAGGACAAGATAGAAGAGTGGTTTGCACACAAGAGTGCTCTTCGTTTGTTTTCTTCTTCTTCTTCTTCTTCTTCTTTTTCTTCTTCTTCTTCTTCTTCTTCTTCCCTTCTTCCCTTCTCCCCTTCTTCCCTTCTTCCTTCTTTTGTTTTTGGTCAAATCTACCTGACAAATTTTGGCGGTTGTAGGGCCTAACGCAAGTCACAGCAAGATATCAATGTAGAACGACACTTTTGTTTCTTTTGCTCGGTTTAGGGACGTCTAGGGACCCTAATTCATCGATCCACTGTCTTCATTAGTGGGCAGCCGAATCGTAGATGCCAGGGATCATGAGATTGCACTTCTCGGCAATGCTGTGCACGATACCAGCGCGATGAGAGCTAATACCACGGGCATTCAGCCAGTGCCACATGGCATCAAGATGCTCTTGCTGCGTCATGCCCGCTGCTCGCAGAGTAAGAAACTTGCCGACGAGCTGGTACGTAGTGGTGACGGCCTGATCACCCTTGAGTGGCACAGCGAGAGCCTTCTTGGCCGCAGGGCCGATTCCCGGGACTTGCTCGAGGTCCTCGGAGATAGGCGCGGCAAGGAATGCAGCGAGGGCATCCTACAAATGATGAGCTCGTTAGTTTCTCAATTCATAATTTTCCTTTGCACTTTCCGGCAAGGCTGAAAACGAAACAAAGTAAGAAGAAAGAAGCTTGCAGGACCTTGTTAACGTACCTCCTTCACCATAGACTTGCTCGGATCGAAGCCTGCCATCTTGTCTTGTGTTGATATACGTGAGCGTGCTTACAGTGTTGCTTTGGTGGATATTTCGAAGAATTGCAAGTTTGCGGTGTTCGAAGTTTGCGATTTGCTGACGGCCTCCAAGACTTCTGTACGGAGGACTTTGCTTTTTCCTTTTTCCTCCTTTACTTTTCGATGCGCTTTATGTCTGATTTTGACGCGGAGTCAACTCTTGGATGTTCTCTTCCCCCGCCCTGTCCAACCAGCGGCGCGGAGTTGCTGGCTCTCGCGATTTGGCAGAAACTTCTGTTGCCCTCATTTGTCCGGCTTTTCCGGCTTGCCGACCGCGTCCATCTAGTTCACGTTCATAGCTTGTCAAGTGCGCTCACTCCAGCACGATTGACCGGGGCCGATCCAATTGGTCACGGTCCAGTTCTCAAAGTTGTCCGCTAATCCTGGCAATCCATTCCGCGCCCCGCGTTGACGAGAGCGCTTGCCGTAGCATCGTCCGCCGCTTTGCCGGCAAGTTTGGCCTCTCTAACGCATCACTGACTTGGAAAGCCTCTTCACTGACATCTCTGGTCACCGCAGACTGAGAGACTGAGTGGTTTACTCACCTGCGGCTTGAACGGAAATTTATCACGCAATTTTTGCTATAGGCCTGGCTGGCAATCCATTTCGCGTCCCGCGTTGACGAGAGCGCTTGCCGTAGCATCGTCCGCCGCTTTGCCGGCAAGTTTGGCCTCTCTAACGCATCACTGACTCGGGAAGCCGTTGAGGCCCCCCCACCCACATCTCTGGTCACCGCAGACTGACTGGCTTCCTCACCTAGTGCTTGAACGGAAATTGATTTTGCAATTTTTGCCAGTGGCCATGGTGGCAGTGGCTAGCAGTCTATTTCGCATCCCGCGTTGACGAGGACTCGCCTCAAAGTATCGTCTGACATCAAATTTGGCCTTTCCCACCTACCGCATTTTTGCCGGTGACGCGGGAAAGAAATTTCAAGGCGAAATCTGGGTCATGGAGACACCCTACCGCGCATTGCTGGTCACCGCAGATTGTCTGGCTTTAATTTGCTGGAGTCGTGACAGGACTGGATTTGTGAGGAGGATTCGATCAGAAGGGGGTTGGCGATTTTTTTTTTCCCTCTTTGACTTTCCTTGCGGACGAGGCGCGGTGGTAGCGCGGCGCGACAAACCAAGATCTGTGAAATCGGGAGAACTTTTCGGGGCACGGCTCGTGGTACTTGACCACGCAACGCTGTTACCCGTAATCGACGAGCTCGTTGTGTCACTCTTGCGGTCCCGCGAGGCGCTGTACGAAGCTGGTTCTGCTCAAGAGCTGCCCTTAGCAAGCGGTCCGACTCAGCAGCCGACAAGAACAACTACACGATGGCCGGATTCGACGCGAACAGGTCTATGGTGAACGAGGTATGTTTTCTAAATAGAATCAATACGAGACCTCTGTCAACATCGTTTCTCTAACTTTACATTTTACGAAATCAAGGATGCCCTTGCAGCATTTCTCGCCTCTCCCATCACAGGGAACATCACGGAGGTCCCTGGAATCGGTGATGGGGCCAAAAGGCTGCTCGCCAGGTCCTTCGGGAACGAATCATCCGTCACCACCACGTACCAGCTCATCGGCAAGTTTCTTACGTTGCGAAAAGCCGGCATGTCGCAGCAAGATCACCTCGATGCCATGTGGCATTGGCTGAAGGACCGCAATATCAACGCGTTTCGCTCTGGCATTGTTCTCTGCGTGGCCGAAAAGTGCAATCTCATGATTCCGGGCATCTACTCTGCAGACGCAGAACCCATGTCCTGCACGATTATCTGACGGCTTACATTTGGAACAAGGAAAAAAGTAAGAGTAAAAGTAAACGCTCAAGGAGTGTTTCATCATGCTAGATCCCTATCCTTCACCCTTTCTTGTTTGGGGCTCTCCTGCATTGGCGCATAGTGATTGTTTTGGAGCATTAGGCAAAGAGGTACACGAGAGCTCTTTGTCAATTTGGCGTCAGTTCTGATGCTGGTGCTGATTAAGAAGGTTCGAAGATAATGCTGAATCCTGGTGAGGCTGGACTGATTTTCCTTTCTCATCGATGCTGTTGAGCGCAGTCGCCATATCGGGACGCCGATCGCCAAGATTTTCCTCAAAAATCGACAGCGCTTCCTCGTTGTACGCCGAGGCCTCCTCGTAGCGGCCTTGTGAGTCATATACGCCGGTAATGTTGTTGAGCGCAGTCGCCATATCGGGACGCCGATCGCCAAGATTTTCCTTAAAAATCGATAGCGCTTCATCGTTGTACGCCGAGGCCTCCTCGTAGCGGCCTTATGAGTCATATACGCCGGTAATGTTGTTGAGCGTGCCCGCCGCATTGGGATGCCGGTCGCCACGACTTTCCCTGTAGATCGACAGCGCAACCTCGTAGTACGCCAAGGCCTCCTCGTAGCGGCCTTGGTGGTAATACACGTCGGCGATGTCGTTGAGCGTAGTCGCCATATCGGGACGCCGATCGCCAAGATTTGCCTTAAAAATCGACAGTGCTTCCTCGTATTACGCCAAGGCCTCCTCGTAGCGGCCTTGTGAACCATACGCGCCGGCTATTTTGTGTAGCGTGGCCGCCACATCGGGATACCGGTCACCAAGACTTTCCTTGCGAGTCGACAGCGCTTCCTCGAGCATCTGCAAAGCTTCAATGTACTCGCCCTGGCTTTTCAATAGCTGACCAGTGCAACCAAGAATCAGAGCAAGCTTGCGTGCATGGCCATCGCCACTCCGAGCTTCCAGTACTGCGTCTCGCGCCATTTTCAGCCGCCATGCGTGCACGTGTCGATTGACCTCTTTGATCAGTGTCACATAGCCACCATCCACGATTGCTTCGATTGCTTTGTCAATCATCTCCTTGTCTCCTTTCTTCCAGCACTCTGCATTGCGCATGCTGTTGTTATCGGCCATGATCTTGGCCAATCCATGAACATCTGCAAGCAGCGCCTCGACAAAAGCCTGCTCTTGTCCGGGCGTAATGACGACCTCGAAGTTCTGCGCCTGCGTAATGGCACCCATGATCTCCCATACGCACCAGGCCCGCTGCAGCGGCGCGGGCACGTCCCAGCGGCCAAAGAAGATGACAGCGCGTCCGAATCGCCCGATTGCCCGATGCAAGCCGTGCGTCAGATACTGATTCTGTGCGGAAACCACTTTGGGAGGCAGATCTTCGTCTGCGCTGGTCAGCAGAGGCTGGTTCGCGCAAAAGAGGTCGAGCCAGACAAAGGCCGTGTCGGCGTCTTGGCCAAAATGGTCCTCGAGCGCTGCGACGAGGTCCTGAAAGCGGCACTTTCGCGCCTGGCTTACAAAGGTGCCTTGGAACTCTTTCCCAACGTCCTCTTTATCGAGCAGACAGAGGTAGAACTGGGCCTGGGGCAGGTTCTTGGTCAAAGCAAGTATCACATGCTCAGCCACATCTTCTGTGCTCCAGTCTTGACGGGGCTCGGGATCGGCGTCCTTTCCGGACTCGAAGGTGATGGGCACGCCGACGTACGGCACGCGACCTTGCAGTGTGCCATTCGCCCTGGTGCGCAGGGCCTGGATGGTGGCACCTTTCTGTCAGAGAGGTCGCGCTTAGCCACATACAGCTCAACCGAAGCGGCGACTTCTCCGCTGAGCACCTCGTCGCGGAGCCCCTATGGCGCGCAGGGAGATGCTGCGCGGGTCGACGATCCTGCGCGCGTCCTCGGAGTAGATCTCGCCATCCGCCTTGCGCGTGAAGCTGAAGCGGATGCGTTGCAAGCTGGCACGCGCCGCGCTGGACCTCCTGGCGATGGCCTTCTTCATCTCGTCTTTCTTTGCAGATGGACGATGTAAGTCTGCCAGCACGTTGTTTTACCCCACACATACCCAAACCAAACCTAACCTAAGCCTAGTTGGTCACGAGTGACACTCACGGAAACCTCTTTCTTTTCGGCTGCAGACCCAGAACGACGCACGCGTGCGCGCGCACGAGTGAGCGCGCGGAGAGAGAGGGGGCGCGGAGAGGAGCGCGCGCGGGCGCGAGCGCGCGTGGGAGAGGGAGGAAGGGCGGCGCGATGGCGACCACGAAGCCTTTTGCCGAGGTCCTTCTTGACACGCCAATGGAACGCGCCTCGATGGTCGCTCATCTCGACGCATACGAGGCACGGATGATGCAACGCGTCGAGCAAGTTGATCCCAATTTTTTCAATAACGATTTGGCCCCGAGAAGCCGCGCAAGCTCGCAGTACTCGTCGAGGAGCCGCGGAGGTCTTGCGCCCCAGAGCGGCGTGCAAGCCCGCCTCGACCTGTTCCCCAAGCGTGTGACCCGCTGGCGGGATTTCCACGACGAGGTTGGATGGGATTCATTCAGGCGGGAGGCCGGCTTCGGCGACGTCCTTGTCGTGCCGCATGGTTATCGAACCAACAATGAGGACAACGATCTTATCAACGAGAATGATGCATGGGATCGCATGTATTCTAGGTTCATGGGCCCAGCGAAGAGTGAGGTGTTAACACGTTATGCAGACACCGCGCCAAACGGATGGACGCCCTTTCATATCAACGCGAACCGAATGGCGACGGGCGTTGGGCATCGGGTGGACTATGTGTGGTCTCGTGACATGGGCAATGGCGCTGATCGCTCCAGGGCTGGCATTCTCATCCCGGGAGATCGGAATCGCGCGCGCTTCCTCGTGCACGAGCACAAGTCGCCTGGGAAGTTTCCCTATGGCTTGACCGAAGACGATCTTGACGATCTCGCCGAGTCGTACGCGCAAGGTGCGTCTGATTCTCTCGACGAGGCCAAGGGAGTTGTGAACAGCGCCTGGGAGATGGCTTGCGACGACCTGGTCGACTATTGGGAACTGGGAGAAGGATTCCATGACAGGGAAAGCTCTGTGCGGTTTCGCTATCCAATTATCCAAATCTACGTTCACATGCTGCGCTCTTTCTGCAAGTACGGCGTTCTCTCCACCACCGACAGGACTTGGTTCTTCAAGATTGACAACGACAACGTCTTGCACATTTCGGACTCGTTCCTCTCGACGGCGACGGGTCGCGGATCGATGCGACATGCGTACGCGTGCATGTTGCGCCGCAACTTGGTCAGCGCGGCGCGCCTGACGCTCGACGAGGAGCATTTGCGGGCCATTTTCCAGACGGACATTCGGATCGGGAATCCCGATTGGGCCGACGTCTGGCGTCGGTTCGGTTATCACGTCGGTGCGGGGGCAGCGGCAAGTGGCGGGCGTCGCGGAGCCGCTCCGCCTGGCGTTTAGACCGATGCCGCCTCACTTGGGGACAAAGAGGCCCTGCGCGAGCTTCTCCCGCTCAAGAGCGACCTTAGCTTTCCCTACGCCGGGGGGCTGCTGGACGTCATCAAGCAGTACCCCGACGGCCAGTATGGCTTCACGATCCGCGTCGACACGGGCGGCGTCGACACGGTCGTCAAGGTCATGACCCCGGCGAAAACCCCGGAAGAAACGCACATGGCTGAGTCTGCCTTTTGGCACGAGATGGACGTCTACTGCGAACTGCGCTCCCTCTGGGGGACGCACGTGCCCTGGTACCTGTACGGCGGCCGCCACATCTTCAACGACCTCATCGTCGCAACCACCTACGCCGGCAAGTCGCTCGATTCTAGCGCCGTGAGCGAGGACGTTCAAGATAAGGCCTGGGCGGCGCTCATGGCTGTGCACGCGGTTTGCGTCGCGCACCGCGACGTGCTGCTGCGGAACTTTGTCGTGGACGATGCTGGCACCGTCCGCATCATCGACTTCGCTCAGGCCAAGACCGATGCGTCTAACCGCGATTTGGAGAAGGACTGCGAAGACTTCGATCGCGTCTTCTCTCGCGCGCTAACGAAAGGCAACCGCAAGACCTGACGCGCCGCGAAAGGATAATGCACTCAGGGCCCTCGATGTATTTCTATCTACCATCGACTTCGACTTCGTGTGCCAAATTATGGGACAACAAAAGAATAATGCGGTCCGACTTTGACAGGAAACGTGGCCATCTCTGGCTCAAAGAAGGGGTAGATTACGAGTTACGACAGATATTTTCGGACGCGCAGCGGATCATTAATAATAAGTATTACCTCACGCCCAAAGCCCTGAAAAAGTTCTGCATTGCCTCCCAGACGGAAACTGGTGCCGTGGTGCGCGAGATTTTCGTGGAAATTTACGATGGGTTACCCTGGCGCAAACTTAGAGGCGCGGCATCGTAGAGTGAAAAGTAAAGGAGAAGATTTTGCCAAATGCACTTGCTTATTTATTTGAGGGTGGTAAGTTCTCCACCTTTCTGCCAGATTTACGGCTTCTTGGGGCAACTTTCCTGGGGTGCTCACAAAATTGTATATGATGCCAAGGACGAGGCATCACGGTAAAGCCGCGCGCCGCTCGACCAAACCCGAAATACCTAACCCAGCGGCAGATCTTGATCTATTAACGGCTTTCACAAAGCCCGCTCGGGTTAGCATGATTCGCACGAAAGATCGACCAACCTTTTTGTTGCTGGATTTCACCAAAGTAGCTTGGAAATCAAAATACTCAATAAGAGGTCCTGGTTTACCAGGCCGTCCACGAATACTAACGAGTGCAGTGTATCTGGACGTGTACCTAAGGCATGACCAGAGCTTACAAAAATCATACACGAAGCCGCTCTCGTCGAAGTGTTCTAAGTACAAATCAGTGAGGCGATGGAGGGCTAGTCGGTCCTTGATCTTGTACGCGCCGACCGTTCCACGCATGAAATCACCGAGCAGCGCCCTTTGCTTTTGTGAGAGAACCATGTCTGGCGATTGTGGTTCTGTTTTGAGGGAAAGCGAGGGAAGGTGAGCTTTTGTAGAAGAATAAACGAGCGCGCGCGCACAATTCAAAGCTTCGAAAACGAGCGTTCTTGTCTCACAAAGTTTGTTTTTGAGCGCGCGCGCACCATGGAGCGCCATGGAAAGTGAAACATGTAAGCTTTTCTAGAAGAATGATCGAGCGCGCGCGCGCACATTGCAAAGCTTCAGAAACGAGCGTTCTTGGCTCGAAAAGTTTGTTTTGAGCGCGCGCGAGCACCATGGAGCGCCATACCCGTGATGCGCCCTCAAAGAGTATACGAACCAGACCGGTATCGGCCCAAGGCAAGTGAGAGAGTCTCGCCCCGCCTTCTACCAGAATACGAACTCAAGAGAGGTCTCGCTTCAGCACAAGAGTTGCTTCAGCACGAGAGAGAGAGACAAAAAAGATTTTGCGACTCAATCTCGAAGACAGTGCGTAGCACGTTTCGTGATGAGAAGAAAGAGAAGCCCACGAAAGAGTAAGACAAATTTCGCGAAAAAGTGCCACCTCCATTACCCTAGTTTTCAGACAAGAAAGGAAGCACGCGTGCGGCCGACGCTGTGTGTGCTGCTGTTGCTTCTGATACATATATTTGAAGTAGTGCCAAGAGCCTGAAGGGACCAAGTAAGTAGTTGCACTTTGCTCTTGCATATTCTTTTACTTGAACTCATGGATTGAATGAAATTGGCTCATCATCGATCAAAGGGTGCCCGAAATGCGCCAGCTTTATGGTGTGTCAACGTCGAACTTGTTCTCGATAGAATCCAATGACGCAATACTGCAGCACAAAGCGTTTCAAGACGGTGTATCAATCAAAGTATTTCACGAAATTGTTACGTAACTCATCTCAGCGGCTCCTTAAAGTCTTTCACGAAGGCCAGACGTCGATTACTCCGCCTCTTCTGCGGTGGCAGCCGCATCGTAAATACCAGGGATCATGAGGTTGCACTTCTCGGCAATGCAGTGAACGATGCCTGCCCGGAACGCGTTGATCTTGCGGGCGTTGAGCCAGTGCCACATTGCATCAAGGTGCTCCTGCTGCGACATGCCTGCTGCTCGCAACGTGAGGAACTTGCCGATGAGCTGGTATGTGGTGGTGATGGCCTGGTCGCCCTCGACGGCCTCGGCAAGCAGCTCCTTGGCCTTGGGTCCAATCCCAGGGACCTGCGTGATGTCCTCGGAGACCGGGGCGGCGAGGAATGCTGCAAGAGCATCCTGTGTTGCATTGGAGTCATTCGCCAATAGCGGTTAGCCGTCGTTAGTCGTCTTCTTCACGTTCTCCATCTGGGATCAGGCACGGCTTCACTATATTTGCTCAAAAAGGCAAAGGTCATGGCGGTGATAGCTTGCAATACTTTATCGTCATTGATGCCTCGCTTGATGATCGCGCCGTCTGCCGTTCTGCCCTTGCGCGTGTGCGGAGAGTGCTCTGGGCCTCGCTCATGAAGCATTGGTTTCGCGCCTCGCTCTCACTCCTGTTTCCCGCTCACAACTACGTACCTCCTTCACCATCGAGCGGTTGACATCGAAGCCAGACATTGTGCGTACGAGCGTGCGATCAAGCGAGCGTACGTGCGGTGGCCGGCGTGCGTGCGTGCGTGCGAGCGTCCGTGCGCGTATGCGTTTGCGTATTTGAGTTCTGCTTCAGCCAGCGGCCGACGGTTTTACACGCCAGAAAGATCTTTCCGCAACCCTTTTTTTGTCTTTTTTAACGAGCCACCGTTAGGGAAGAGGGAGGGAGAAAACAAGATGGATGTGGACGCTGCGCTGCCTTACATCGCAGTACGCGATGGATCAAGGTACATTCTCATGCTCGGCCAGGTGTTATTTACGTGCGTGCCATGCAGGCTTGGGGTATCTAGGCTAGGTCTTGTTGTTCTTTGCTTTTAGTTTTAGTCTTCGTTGGGCTTCTTGACGTCTTCAAGCCCCGTGGCGTACTCCTCATCCCTAGGATCGAAACCGTCAACCTTGTCGTAAGCATACCGCTGCGAAGAGGCCGAGGGCGCCCAGAGGTAAATGATGGCAAGAAGCACGGCAAAATAGAGCACGTCCCAAAAGGCCTCGAGCTTGTAAAAGTCCTGCCAATGCAGATCGACGTAGTTCGTCCGAATGCAGTAGGCAAAGAAGACCGACCAAGCACAACCGACCACGACGGCAGCCACGAGAATACGCCGGAAAGACACGTAGAGATCAAGCTTCGTCTCCTGGCGACGCGCACCAAGACTCTTGATGATGACCGCGAGGCTCGAAAAGGACCACATGAAAATGATAAAGTCGACGGCGACGACAGGGACCTCGAGCAGAAAGCCGCCAAACGTGAGCGCCCTCGAGTGGTTGAGCTGCGTAATCACCAAATGCAGGTAAGAGAGCAAAAAGTGAGCGCCACCAAGAGCAGCAATTTTGTTTGCGTTCTCACCAAGCGACGGGCGCAGCACACCAAAACCCATGGCCACGACGAGAACAAGCATGCGCGAAACGGTCTTTTTCACGCAAAGGAAAAAGAGACCCGTGAACATGAAGAACTTGCTGCGCGTGCCGTAGAGATTAAAGTGGTAAAAGTCATAGTAGCGCAAAAAGGACTCGAGCAGACCAAAAGCGAGGACGACGGAAATGCAGTTTTGCAACTGGTGCAACTCGCGCCAATAACGGCCGCACAGGTAAGTCCACACCATGGATGCCACGACGTATGCAATGGACATGTAAAAGTAGAAGCCCAAAAAGCCGTAGACCTCGGCCGGAAGAAAGCCGTACGGGTTCACCCAGCGAGTCTCGCCCGTGACCTCGATCTCGGAGCTGGTCGGGTTGCAAAAGTTGATGACCAGGTAGTAAAAGCCCTTCTTCTCGATCGTGTAGGTACGGAAAAGGCGGGCCTCACCCTCACCGTCGGGCATGACATCCCATGACACAACGTCGTGGGCTCCGGGGGAGAAAATGAGCGAGTGCGGCACCGTGCAGACTGCGCCCTCGGCGGCCATAGACTCGGAGCAGCAGTACAGACGCTCCCCAGGGCTACCCTCGGCGGAAGACCCGGCGTCTTCAACGTTGATGCCGAGATACTTGTAGTCCTCGGCAGGAAAAGCCGAGACCTGGACCAGGGTGTTTGGATCGGCTGCCAGCTCGGGCGGCACATTGAATTTGAGCGAGATCTCGATCACAGATCGCGCATTTTCAGATGCGATCACATACGGCGCGTCGCTCATCGCGTACATTGCGTTTTTGCGGAACATGAGAAAGTTGTTTTCAAGCTTTTCAGCATTGTACGTGTTCACCGCGGCAAGTGCTTGCTGTGTGCTGGTAGCCAGCATGGCCAGCGCCATAACGAGCGCATATGATGATCGTGGCATTGTATCACGCCGGCACCTGTCTCTCGCTGCAACCTTGTCGTGGGTCGTGCGGGCAAGCCTCCTCCACCCTTTCTTGGGATGGGATGCACGAAGAGCCGCTCACGTCGTTCGCAGCGCCACGCCAACCTTGTTGGCACGAACCCCCTCTCCTCGGGCGGGCGCAGGTGTTTGCAAGCGCGAAGGAGCGCTGCGAAGGTGGAGACGGAGCGTCCAAGGCGGTCCTCGTCCACTCCACGCGCCGGGCTGGGCCGCCGGCAGCCGCTCGCACAAGAGGTCTGTTGGCGTCTTTGATTTGACAAACCCTGCCACCTTTTTGCTGCTCGACGTCCTGGGTTCGAAGCAATAGATAGCGTCTAGCACCTCCTACCTTAGCATCATCGACTCCCCGGCGTCGTCGTCGTTGGACAAAGTGAAACGGAAAGAACGAAAAGAGAACGGGGTCCCCGCTCACGTGAGGTGTGCGCCGGGAGCAGGTCGGCTAGGTGTGCGCGGGGACACTTCGACCCAGTATGTCACAAGGCGGGAGGTGGGTCGAGGAAAGCAATGCAGCGCCCATCTCGACCACTTGCTTGGTCATGGAAGGCACAGTTGTAGGGGAAGAGGACGCTGTGGCGAGAGGGTCCCGGAAATGGTAAGGTCTTGCAGGCTGCTGCCTGCTGCAGCTGCTGCTGCTGCTGCTGTATGCACGCGAAGCGATTGACGGAGCGTGCACGCGTGGCACGTGTGCGGGTACTTCACCGCTGAAGTGTGACTATGGATTCCTCTTTTTTGACCCGTTCACGTTCATCCAATCAGTGCCCGAATCCGCGCGTGCAGACCTGTATTGACGTTTCCTTTGTTCTGCGTGGACGTACGCACGTTCGCGCCGAGAGGCACGCGACGCGACGCGACGCGACGGGACTTAACGCGAGGCGACGCGAGGCAAACAAATCGAAGCGGCCCAGAATAGCCTTGACGGCAAGGCGCGCGAGGGCGCGCAAGGCTATGGGGAAGCAAATTGAAAATGTGACCGTGGCGGTCACCGCGAATAATTTTGCGGCCGTGGAACGCGAACTCGACGCCCCTTTGGATGAAGATGACGAGGCCAACCGAGAGCGACGTTGCAAGCATCTCCCCCAACTCAGCGAAAAGCAAGCGCGCGTGATTATTGCGGTTCTGGCTGTCCTTCTCGGCATAACGCTCCTGGCCGGTCTGCTGTACGAGAGGCCCGTAGAAATCGGACTCTCGCAAAGTGGTCTCGACAATGTCAACGTGACTATGAACACTACGGATGGCACCATCCTCATGCGGGGCGACCTAGATGCCATTGTGACGAACCGAAACTTTGTCTCGTTGCAGGCTTCCAACGTCAACGTCACACTCACCAAGCTCGATGCCTCGGTGTCTGCTGTTCAGCTCGGACCTGTTAAATTGCCGATGCGAGGCTCTACGATCGTTCCACTTTCTTTTCAGGCTGTGTTCAACGCCGCAGAAACCTCGCTCGCTCTGGCCGCAATATCAAACGAGTGCTTTTACGGCGCCACCAGCTTTGATGTCGATGGGACCGTGGACATAAAACATCCTCTTGCATCTGGCTCTTATTCCTTTTCATTTGAAGATCAAGTCGTCGAATGCTAGACCTGCGACTAATTCCCACTACTACTACCATTACATTCCCAATATCTGTGCCCTTTTTTTTGTTCAAGACAATGTCGAAAATATTTGTTCTTTCGAAAGCTTGGTTTCGAATGCTTGATCTTTGCGCACGACATCCACGCTGTGATGACTTTCATTTTCGTTGGCGTCAACTCTTTGGCATTCCTTTGTCCCAGATCAACAAACATGTCGAAGTCTTCGTCTTTTTCGGTATAAAGTTGATTATATGACCGAGACGCTCAGCCGATGTGCATCTAGCATTTCCGCCAGTGTATACTGATTAGCTATGCTGTCTCACCCTTTCGTCGCATCGAAGCGAGCATCCAACGTCCTTGCTTCCCTTCTCAATTATTTTTTCTTTTTTCCATTTTCCCGGAAAGACAAACTCCGGCGCAGAAGCGCGCCGAAGAAGGACGGGCGGCTGCGCACTGGCAGGCGACGCGAGACAGAGCACAAGACCAAGACCTTCTGCCCTTTCGCGCGAGTCGCGCAGGCCGCGCTCGCGCTGCTCCAGCTCCTGCGTCCGCGCCCGCACTCGCGCCTGCAACCGCTGCCCTTTCCCTCTCGCCCTTGCCAGCGACAGAGCGGCGCAGCGCCAAATATTTCAAAGGGAAGAAGCAGTCCGCGGACGGCGACATTGACAAGCGCGAAGGCGAAGACCTCGACGAAGGAGCGCAAGCAAAGCCATTAGATAGACCCTTTGAGAGCGCATTGCGATCGTAGTAGCATAGTGGTGCACAATGGTGGACATCAAAAAGATCAAGGCGCCCAAGGAGCGGAGGTATGGCTCGCCGTGCTACCACGAGGTGCAGGCCTTTCTCAACTGCCTCAAGACGAACGACTATGACGACTCGAAATGCCGCGGCGAGATCCAGGCCATGACGCGCTGCTCGGATGCCCTTCTGGCCAAGGCAAAGGAAAATAAGGGACGGCACAAGGTCACAACCAACTATCACTTGCAGCGTCTGGCACAAGCCGTTCTGAACAAGAAAAAATGATTTACATTGCTTGCTTTGTACGCTCTCTTGTTTTGTTTTTTTTCTCTCTTTCTCCATCAATCCTGTGCTCTTTAGAAGTAATAAGATACATGCAACTTGTGTGGACGAGCATCTGACACGCTTGCGACATTCGTTGTTAGCGCTGCCCCAACACTCTTGGGCCCACGACGTTCGAACTACTGCCTTCCCGACTATGGTTGCTGCTGTTGTTGATGCTGCTGATGCTGCTCGTACTGCTACTACTCGAGCTGCTACTGCTACTGCTGCTGCATTCGCGGCCTGTGCTATCATTCTTACTGGTATCTGCTCTTGCCGTGCTATTGTTCACCCTATTGCCGCTGCCTCCTTCGGGCGCCGCCATATTCTCCGGTTGATTCTCCTTGTCATCGCGTGCTTTACTCGTGAGCGCAGCGCGCTTTGAGTTGCTTTGGGCAGGCTGCCAAAAGTCTAGCAAGGTTACAGCCTTACGCTTACGGCTTCTTTCCTCTCCAGCATTCGTCCCATCTAGTCCAGGCACACTTGCATCTGGGTTCAGCGAATCAGGCTCTCGATCGTCATCCAACCGACCTACACTACTCACTCCAGCGGCAGTAAGAGTAGCAGATGAATCATGTTCCACATTTGCTGCAGCTCCATTTGTATGGCGCGAGCGCGGGGTCCACAAGCACAGTCCATTTGACTGTGGAGATGTGCTTGATTGCTGATAAGGGTCTGGATCTTGCTTTGACGCGCGCTCGCGGAAACGAGACTCGTCAATTTCCCACACTCGTGCCGACGCGTCGTCCGAAACAGTGGCAATTGTGCCAAAGGCAGAGGGATCCCAATGCACGCCAGTAACCTCATCGCGATGGCCGCGAAGAGATGCGACAGGAAGAGGTGAGGGTCCGTAGACGTCCCAGATAAGGGCTTGATCTTCGCCAGCGCCTGCTCCAGACCCGCTTAGAATGTAATTGCCGTCCGGACTGAAACACGAGTGAATGTAGAACGACGAGCACGCGTACGGGCGGTCTTCACTGCCAGTAAATGTGCGAAAGTGATCTGGGTTCCGCTGTTTGGCATTGTAATGGATCCACTCGTACACGACGAGATCGGCGTCGCGGTAGCTCACGAGCAGCTTAGACCCGCTTGGATCAAAGTCGAGCGACGTAATGCCCGGCCGCCGCTGCATTCCCTGCACAAACGGAGCTGTCGGAATGGTTTGCACCGGATCCTGCTTACGGCCGACGACGCGAATATCCCAGAATTTGACCTCGCCGTGAACGCTTGCAGTTGCGAGAAGGCGGTCGTCCCGCGTGGGTAGCACCGATGAAATCGCCATGGGCTGTCGATAGCCACTCCGTCGTTTCGGAGCCGCGCAGTGCAAGTCATCATATTCTGCGCTTGGCATAAGACAAAGCTCGCCGCTTGGCCCACGGGCATTCGGGTTCTGCTTGGCACGATGGTCCCAGATGAGCACGAGGCCGCCTCTGCACCCACTTATAAAGAGATTTGGGTTTTCGTTGAACGGACTCACTGTCCGGACTGTGCCAGGGTGGCATCCAAAGGTGGATACGTATTCACAGGTCTCGGCATCCCATAAACGGAGCGTCCGGTCGCCGGAAGCCGTGACGAGCTGTGTCGGCGAGAGCCACGCGAGATCGTATATATAGCTGCGGTGCGCTGCCCAAGTCGACGACTTGCTCCAGCCCGAATGCCCAATCGAGGAACTCGAGCCTGCTGCGTTTCCCTGGCCATTGTCGCTCGTAAATACTCCAACGCGGCCCTGCTCATCACCAATGGCCAGTCTACGTCTGCCACCATGATGGCTCGTTTCGCGATACTTGGGAAATTTGATTGCCGTGGGGCAGATCTCGTCGTCCCAAGCTTCGTCGTGAGAGAGGGCAAAGTCGCCAACGCGGAGGCTGCTCACAAGGTACTCATGGTCTGAGGGTGACTTGCGAAACGCACGCTGCGAGCTCGTTTCTCCGCGCGCTCCTGGCAATTGACCGAGCCGCGACGGGCCGCTGCCCACGTACTCGCGATGAAAAAGTGGGCGCAACAGCATCGTCGTTTGCCTTTCTTACAAGGACACTCGCTGCGTTTTGCTTCTCTATGCTATAGTCCACCTCGCTGTCACGTTTGTCGTTGTGCTCGTGTGCGTGCGTGCGAGCGAGCGAGCGAGCGAGCGAGCGAGCGTGCGCGCTGCCTGAGCTTGTCGATTCAATGCGAACCGCGAGGTCTCGCGCCCGCCGCAACCGGCTGCTGATCGAGCACGAAAAGGAGGGAGCGGGAGGGAGAGAGAGAGAGAGACGAACGAGCGCGACCCGCGCCCCGCGCCGCCTCCGTGTGCCCCGGGTCTGCGAGGCCAGGCGAGCCGATTGATCAATCATTTGATCAATCAATCGATCGATCGTGCGCGAGCTTTCCTTCCCTCGTGCAAAACGGGCGCCGTGGTTAGGTCGAAGTGGCCCAACGGGGCAAGAACCTGCCTCAGAAAAAGACCCAAATCTTAGTCAGCCGTGATCAGCTCGAAACTGCCGAACTGGCCGCCCTCCCCGCGAAGATTACTGCCTTCTTCGCGACAGCCGTGGCCGATTGCGCAGCCATGCTTCGCGGGGAGAGCGACCGCCGACAGCTCAGCAGTCTCTTGCTTTGATCGCTTTCGTCTATGGCCTCAGTCGGGTGTGCGTCATACTATCGACACATAACTTCGACCGTCATTCGCCAGCCGCCGCAGACGACTTTCGGTCACGAATGCCCAGATCTTCAGGCAGGCCTAGCTGCTCAACGGACATTCAATTATTGAGACGTAGGCCTAAAAATTGACAGCGCGAAGCACGCTCTGCCGTGCCTGCAGACCCCGAACTGAAGTCGCCCGCGAGGTGTGCGGCGCAAACCTCGCGCGTAGACGGCAGCGTAGCCGACGGACCGCCACCAGGTGACACGATTTGGCAATCACCGCAAGACACAGACAGAAGCGAATTTCACGCCGGAGTCCGGCCGAGCAAAGCCGTATCTCCACAGGGAGACGGGCTTTGTTGGAGTGGAGCCGGCGCCACCAGCACTGTTCTGACTGTTGCCAACATGGACAACTCGCACGGTGGCGAAGACCGTGGAGATGGCGGTGAGACCACTGAGAACAATACCGTCAACGTCGTGCCTGTTCCCGGTGAGCAAGAGACACAATTTGATGGATATAGCCAAGAAGCGCTCGACACGTACATTACCTCTAACTCTGGACAAGAGATTTGCGATACTGATGCTGCTTTGTTCGGAGGCAACACTTATCCGGAGGCTTCCGCTCATGAGGACATTGACTTTCTTCGGCTGCCTGATCTTCCTGGCTCTGATTCAGAGAGAGCCGGAGATGATGATATCTTTTTTCCTCCAAGCCCATCCGAATTCCCTCGAACCGATACTCGCCAGCATAGGAACGCCACCGCAGTAGGTAACGCTGGCAGCGATGCGCTCGAGCCCAGTGATGCTTCCGAGCTCACGAAGAAAGAGTCTCTTAAGGCTACTATCAAGGAAGAGCTATGGTCTGTTGAGAATGCACGACAGGTTTGGGGGGGAATCCAGGCCAATGAAACCGGGAATGGCCAAATCGAAGATGATGCCGGAAATTTTTTCCGAGGTAGCTTAAGGGATGGTGCCGCGTTAAATGGATACAAGGATAATCTCACGAGCATCAGCACGTATCTTCACGATCCGCCAAGCATCCCTCTCAGAGAATTGAACAATCTCAAAGTATGCAAAAGTCGCTTTGTGGATCTCAACAAGATTCGAAAGCCTATTGAGAAGGCGCTCGAGATTGGCCGTCCACCTTCTGTCTTTGTTATACCGAAACTTTTTCTGGGTACAATCAGTCCGATATCACAGACTTGCACAACTTTCTGAAAAGGCTGGTCACCAACACCAACTCTATTGCCGAGCAGATGATCACAATATGGTCCAACGCCCGGAGGCGTATCGAAAACCGTGATCTGCAAAATCTCGGGAGGAATGGAAACATGTACATGTTCTCTCAGCGCGTCGTGGATCACCTGGTCGAGCTTTCTGGGAGTCAACATGAATCTCATGAAATGCATAATAAAATTACTGAGTGGATTGCCTGGTGCAATGTGCAGACCATTACAACGCTCGTTCCCGGGAATGAGGACTTTCGCAAAGATGGAAATCAGTTTGGCCTCATGAACAAGCTTCTCAGTAAGTATGTAGACGTCCATGGGCTGAACAATCTGCGTTCTTCATTCGTAGACTTCAATGATACAAGAGCGACAATTGGATGGCTCCTCCGTCATATTGGGTGGCTACTTTGCGGGCAACGCCCTGGACGGCCCCAAGCAAATCCTCCAAGAGAACCCTTACCCCTCGCACATTTTGCCAAATGGACCGCTGCAATCCTCTTTATGGTTCCAGATAAATTTCTTGCAAAAGAGCCTGAAGAACTTAAAGCCTGGCTTGATGGTGTGGTGCACGATGTCAGCAAAAAAGGAAACAATAAAGCCTCCGGCCAAAAGCGTTCATCGCCATCTAGATCTGCGGCCTCGTCACCAGCGGACAAGAGACAGCGTACCGACGGGACCATGGTGCACGGTGCTCTCGCGACCCTTGCTCGGCTGCCAATGCTCTCGTTTCGTTACATTCTCGAGTTTGTGCAGTCTCAAATTTCGGCACTTTTACCTTCCCAAGTTCCTCTGCTGATTGGAACCAGCACAGCTGAGGACAAACATCGTGTCAAACCTCGTGTGCGAGGCGTCAGCTCGACGTTCGTCAAACTCTTGGGCCGCTTCATTGCCTCCAACACACCCGATGAACCGGACCGAGTCGATGCTTTCCAAGTAGCAGACTTGCTTGCCGAAAAGATGGATCGCGAGATCGATGATGAAGAAGGAGGCTTCACCGGCCTGGAGAGCTTTCTAGGCTCGGAGCGTGGTGCTGCAATGCGCGACGAGCTGCTTGGGCTGGCCGAAGATTCGGCGGAGAAGGACACGAGCACCTGGTTTGACAAGGCGACGCACTTTGTCTGCTACCACCCCGATCAGCCCTTTCAGACGGTCATCGATAGTCTTGCCGACGATTCGCAACCTCGCGCCTACTGGTGGATCGACCTCGTGAGCAACGCAAGGCCAAGAGGCCAGAACGATAGTACGCGTGTGGACTCGTTTGTTGCCATTCGGTCAACACAGAGTTTCGCCATGGTCATCGATGACTGGCAGAACCCTTCTGTGGTCTCTCGCGAGTCGTGTCGCGCTGAAATCGCCGTTGCTGTTGATGAAGGCCGGACCCTGCGTGCCGTCATGCCCAAGGCCATTCGTGAGGACCTAAACGCGTTCAGCAATAACGTCATGAGCCTGAAACAAGACGAAGCACCGGAGGACGACCGTCGAGACGGCCAGGCCGAAATCGACAAGCTCCGCGACGCGCTTCAAAGCCAAGACAAGAGCCTAGAAGCCTCAAACAAGTACAGTGCACAGATCGACTTGAAGACGCGTTTGGCAATCATGGAAGTCATTCTCAAGCCCGCCAAAGATCTCATCAGACAGCACAGAGGCCCCGGAAACCCCACGCCGCTGTTGAATCTCATCGAAAGATGCCTGGATGTTGTCGACGCCACGAATGCGTTTGTCGCACTCGCCCCGGCATTCACCATCCAAGGGAAGCTCGTAGAAGGAATCAACATGCTTGAGCGCATCTCCGAGAAGGTCAGCAACGAGCTGTACGGTACCCCGAAACCCTCGCGCGCGCGCTGTGCCGATCTGGAAAACGTATTGGGACGTGCGCTCTTTTCCATGGGTCGTCTGTATTGCGACTCGTTCAGCGGCGACAAGGCTGTGGCCTGCGCAGAGCTCTGCTGCGATGCGGCCATTGCTATTCTCGAAGCATGTGGGGACCCTCTCTGTGCTCGAGCCCAGTACGTTCTAGCCCGAACGCTCGTCAATTGCCATATGACGATCACCAGTTTCTCGGCTCGAGACAAGGCAGCAGACACCGAAAAGGCGACCAAGATGCTCGATGCGGCTATCGCGTCAATGGAACATGATAATGCACTTCAGGCTGACCTGGGGGCCTTGTATGTCCACCGAGCAAAGCTGAGCGATCTGAGCGGCAAGTCAGCTTCCGTGGTGGAGGAGGACTTCGAGAGAGCCATAGGCGTGCAGGTCGACCTTTACGGCCCTTGTGACCCGCGACTGAACCTCACCTCCAAGTGCCGCGGCCAAAGCTGGTTCTGGCGGGGCGACGTCGCGAAAGCTGTCTTCCATTGGACGCAATCGTTCTCACACATTTTCGACGGTTTCGCGGCCCATTCTGTGCCGGCATACCACGTGTTCAAGATCTTGTCGTTCAGCTGGATAGGCTTCGCCAAGCTGCGCGAAGAGAGATCTGAGATGTCGTTCCAGGAGCAAGGCTTTGTCGCACGTACAGTGGAGCCTTACTTTGTGCAGAATCGCGAGCGTCTTTTTGAAGAGCTGGAGGGGTACTACCCCGGCGAGGCGGTTCAATGCGACGAGATCGGCTTTGACTGGATCGCAACGAGCCTGCGACGGATCTTGGTGGTCGAAGAGGATGCACGCCTTGATGCGGCCATCAAAGATGAGCTCTTCGCAGACTATCAAGTCGATCTCGTCACAACGGTCGAGGGTGCAAAGCAAAAGCTCGCCAAGCACATCTACGCCGTCGTGCTGGTGGCGAGCGACAGCGTTGCTGCTTCGGCGCTGGCAGCACACCGAACGATTTCGGGCACGGAAGGGCGGAGTGTGCGACCTCATTTCAAGCTGATCCGATTCGGTGATGAAGAACTTGATGATGACGGTGAGTTTGACGTGCATCGTCCCGCGGACTTGCAAAGCGTTTTATTGGACGCCTTTTTTGAGCCCACTGCGCGTCTTGCCGTTGCCTTTGCGAAGCTTCCGCGCATGTCTCCGCACCTTACAGCCTAAGGTAAGAGCTAAACCCTGAAAGGACCCCGGACAAAATAAAAATTTATACAATAAGAAGTTGATAAGAGGCTCCATTTTCCCATTTTACAAATGTTTCAATTACAGGTTCATTAGGCCCGTTTTTCGAAAAAAATTCCTACCATGAGCCTTTTTGAAATTTCACTCTTTTCACGGGAAAAGTGGTTAGATGGTGGTTAGATGGTTGTTAGGTTAGGTTGGGACGCCTCGGAGCAGACCCGTATTGCCTGACGCTCGGGGAAAGCGTGCCTGTGCAAGCACCGAGAGGTGTTAGAATGTCGCGGACAACGCGCTCGCAGCGTGGCGAAGGTTCACAAGCTTTGCCTTGCGCTCTGGGACGTTGGTGTCTCGTGAATCATGGGTCACAGACTTTGCGAGCTGGCCATCCCAAGTGCTCTGGAAAAGTGCTCAGGGAGCGTGAAGCTGCTCAGGCCATGGGATAATGTATATATTGTGAAGGCAAGCATGTGCATAATCTTTGTGCGCAGGCTGTGCATCTCCCCGAGTTGGTGTTCGCTTGCGAGGAACAGGTGGAAATGTATCACCGTAGATCAAACAAGGCTCTCTCCGTCGCACTATCCGAGTCAACGCAGGGACGCACTTCACAATTCCCGCTCCTCAGCATCACCACGACACTTGACTCAGATAACGACTCCCTGGGAGAGCTGGATGGGTCAAGCGTGCAGTTCGATAATGAGGATGTCGCGGTCAGGACTGCCGACGCCAAGACCGAGTGGGCATCTGCCTTGCTTATGCAAGAACACAAGTTCATCGCTACACTTCTTGATGGCCCGTTGGTCGAAAACATTCCTGACAAGCCGGAGGACTCCATCAAGCTTCTTGTAGAATACATACAACAAAATACGGTCGCGAAAACGGGCAGGAAATTTGGCGCTGCTCTCGAGAAAGTGTTGGCAATGAACGAGAAGAAAACACTGGTTTACCAACGCCTTCGAGCCTTCTTAGTCGAAATTTTTCAGCAGACGTCGCTTGAAAGTCTTGCTGGATCCATTTCAACCCAGACCAGCTCGAGCCCTGATGCGACGTTTGCTTCGGACCTGAAAGTTGCTCTAGATGCGTCCTCTGTAGTTCCTTTGAGCGCAGAACACTTCCCTTTCTTTCTGCCTGACAACGCACGCAAGCTGGTGTCGAAGCCGGTAGAAGCGAACGCAGTTGCAAGGAACGTCACCATGGCACTGTTCTGCGTTTGCCCGGCGTTGCTGAAAGCCGAAGACAACGCTTTCGTGCCTGCGTTCAAAATTGGCGACACCTGCGAGGAAAACGTGTTGGATGCCTTTTTTCTGAGTGCTCGAGCGTTCTCTTACGGCCTTCC
>BGKB01000068.1:160433-356893 GCA_003116975.1 Aurantiochytrium sp. KH105 | reverse complement strand
GTTCGTTCTTTCTTTCTTTCTTTCTTTCTTTCTTTCTTTCTTTCTTTCTTTCTTTCTTTCTTTCTCTCTGCCAACCTGCCAATTACTAGGCCTTTTACAACGAGTAAATTTGTATTTGCGCCTGCCGACGCTTTCTACGATCCTGGTGCAGTCCATCAGAGTGTCTTTGATGCCTTGCAGTGAGGCTGCGCTCGTCGAGTAGCGTGCGATGAAACGCACTTTGGAATGGAGACTGTGGTTGTTGTCTGCTCGTCCCCAGAAGAAGCGTTTGCTGAAGCCGACTGCGAGTGCGTTTTGCATCAAGAATCAGAGGTCAAGATCCAAGAGGGTGTAGGGGTGTGTGGTTCGGGTTGTTTCGTCAGCCATAGGTAGTAAGTCGGTTCGGTGGCAGGACCAAGTCATCGCGACGAGTGTTATATAAGAGCTGTGGCGTCTCCTCTACCGTACTAGGTAGGCCAAGGGGGCTGTTGTAAAATCGTCGTATACCGAATGCCGACGCAAAGTAGAGCCAAGGGTACGAACTCCGACCGCTCCACCTTGTTAGAACACAGCAACAACAAATTATTTTCATTATGCCTTGTCGATTCGGCCCGTGATCTGTCTCACAGACACTAGTCCTTTTGGTGGTTGGCCTCGTGAAGTGTCACGATCGACGGCAACAGTGCAGTGCAAGGTTGTGAGTACCTTGCCTCGCGTTGACTATGGCAAACTCAATTGATCAGACGATACTTCTCAGTTGCGGAAGCAATGTTTCCCTCACGATCTTGAGCTCATCAGATGCCTCGCCCGGGCTCAACAGCTTGCGTGCACGCCCTAGGTCAATGAGCTTGACATCCCCGGAACTATTGATAACAATGTTACGTAGCGCCACGTCTCCGTGCAAATACCCAGCCGTGTGGAGCGCATTCAGCGCTCCCTCAATCTTGTTGGTGAGGGTGGCAAGTCCTCCGGAGAGTGAGATGCGCTCTGCCACTTTCGGTCCACCAGCGCTCAAGGCCACGCCTTCCTGTGTCGTAAGCACGCCTCGGAGTGCAAAGAACGCGTCCTGGCCATGTAGAACGAGTTTTGGCAGAACTCCACCCTGGAGGTGCTCGAGCTCCCCGTAAACCTGCGCTTCGTGCAGTAGTTCGCGGTTCGCGGACTTGGCATGTAGAGACACCGTCTTTAAAAAGCACCGGTGACCCTCAACATCAACGTTGCTCATACCAAGCCCGGCGCTGCACAGCACGTCCGTGCCTTCGTGCTTAATCCAGTACCGCTCCCCCAGGTCGAGCTCGATGGCGCGCGAGCCGTCGTCGGCAACGAGATTAAGTCTCTGCCCGAAAAGAGCCTGCACGTCTTGCGTGTACATGTCCTGTATGTCGGGCGTATCATCTGGGTCATCGTTACTCCCATCACTGTCCTGCTGGGGCGTGTCATCAAATCGCGTGTCTTCGTCAGCACCCTGTACGTTCGGGCAATTGAACCAGTTCCAGAACGGCTTCCGCGGCTGGCCACGCACGTGCTCACTGAGGGCGTGCGCATAGAAGAGCAGAGTCGCGTGGCCAAGAGCCATGCCGTTTGGGTTGCAGTGAGTGTCGTCTTGCTCTGGGTAGAAGGCATCCGTGACGTAGACGGCGCGTGGACGGTTGCCCAGGCGCACAAAGAAGGTCCTGTAGCTGTTGGTCAGCATTCCGAACTTGCACCCAGACATGACCATGTACATGACGAGCTGTCCCAAAGGGTCTGCGACCGTCAACCGCCAGCTGATCACATTACGACGGGGCTCGGTGCGATCGCCGTTTTCGTCGAGTCGGATAACAGTCCTATGGGAGCCCGAGGGCAACAACCGGCTGTACTCATTCACGATCGAGATCCAGGGCATAGTCCCCGTCCGCTTGCACTCAACGCATGCTACGATGGAGCCGTCGTCTACGGAATAAGTCTCACCATCCACAAAACGGTCCCCAAGGCCAAAGCCGAGGCGCACTTCTCGCTCCCTCTGATATTTGCACCCAAGAGTCACGGAATCCTGCGAGAGATGTTCGATGACCGGGTGGAGGCCGTGGGCGAGAACGCGCTGGTGGTACGTCTGTGCCCAGGACTGCACCGGCGTCTCGCGCTCCGTAGCGGACTCCGCGGCAGAGTCCGTGGCAAGATGCTGGGACATAAGATCCGGATTCCCAACCTTCTCAGAGAGCAGCGTGGACTTGAAGATATCGAACGCCTCGTGCGTGTCATCGCCAAAGTAGGTCCAGGGTTCGATGAATCTGGGCTGGAAAATCCAGGGGACGCCGCCCGCAGATCTAGTTGCCTGAGACGTTCTCACCACTGAAGACCTGGAAGGGGGCGGCACGGCTACGGCTCCGGTTCCGCTGGAAACCATCGCGGCAATCTCGCGTGCGCGAAGTTCGCTCGTTCGTTCACGCGCGGCGATAGGTGGAACGACGTACGCCACGTCACCGTCAAACCACTTGTAAATCGTGCGGTTGTCATGAACCTTTACGGCATCGAGACGTCTTTCCTCCTTACGGCCGAGGTCCACACCGAGCGTGTCCGCACGCTCGAAAATAGCGTCAACTTGATCAGCGCTGAGTCGCTCGATCCAAGGGAGAGTGACCTTAGCAAGCAGCTTCTCTTCGTCCCACTCCTCCACGCCTGCGAGCTCCTCGCCCGGTACAGGCACCAGGAAAGGCGCACCGACGCCATCCTGGGGTCGGACGCCAGTGTCACGAGCGCGCGCGCCCTCCGCCATGGCTCAATGGCTGCTTGTTTGCAATTTGCTGACCAGACTTTCCTTCTTTCTTTCTTTCTTTCTTTCTTTTCTTCATTCTTTCTTTTTTTTTTTCTCTGCCAGCCTGTCAGTTAGGCCTTTTACAACGAGTAAATTTGTATTTGCGCCTGCCGACGCTTTCTACGATCCTGGTGCAGTCAGTCCATCAGAGTGTCTTTGATGCCTTGCAGTGAGGCTGCGCTCGTCGAGTAGCGTGCGATGAAACGCAATGTGATTGTTGTCTACCCGTCCCCAGAAGAAGCGTTTGCTGAGACCGACTGCGAGTGCGTTTTGCATCAAGAATCAGAGGTCAAGATCCAGGAGGGCGCAGGCGTGTAAAGTTAGGGTCGTTTCGACAGCCATAGACTGGTCCAATAGTTTGAGAGCAA
This sequence comes from Aurantiochytrium sp. KH105, assembly GCA_003116975.1. NCBI lineage: Eukaryota > Bigyra > Thraustochytrida > Thraustochytriidae > Aurantiochytrium > Aurantiochytrium sp. KH105. Next base: position 353,752 of record BGKB01000068.1, on the reverse strand, counting down.
GAAGAAGCCATAAATTGGTTCGTCACTTTGAGAGCAAGAAGAACTGATTGCGAAGTGTGTTATATAAAGTCACGATGTCTTTTGAGTGGGAAGAAAGAAAAAGACGCTGCAAACTCATTCAGTACATACAACGTTAAGCATATCTGGTAGAGACGGAGCATGCACGGCGTCAGCAGTAGCAGCCACTCCGGGACTCCATATATTTCGTCTTCTTCCTCTCCATCGACAGGGCTCGGCGGCAGCAGCAGCAACTCTTATCATGTCCCTTCCATTTGTACCGTGTCTCTAGCAGATTCGGAGCCCTTGACTGTCGGACTTGTGACGCGACCTGATGGTAAGGCGTGGTGGAAGGTCGAGAGCTCTCTGCCTCGCATGCGTCCAAGCCCTCTCAAGTCTCTTACAATGTCAACGTCTTTCGCAAGTTCTTTTCCTGTGCGTTCGTATTTGATCGAACATGCTCTACTGTCAATGATCGCTTTCAACGACCTTGCGCTTGGTCGTGCTCAGAAGTTCTTGATCGACGGCTGCGACTTCGTGTACTTTCTTGATGAAGGAGAGAAAATCACAGTTCCGCATTTACCACCTAGGGTGCGGATAAAGTTCTCACTGTGGGGCGAAAACAAACACCCTATTTTCAAAGTTTGCGTGGTGGAGGGGCGCGGTATCAGCAGCGGCAAACCCGAATCTCCAGCTGCATTGGGTGTAAAACGAAGACGCCGGGGCGGTAGTGAGTGAAGTGTTAGGTGTGTTGCCTAATCCATCAATCTATTGATCGACCAAGTGCGCGCGATGGTGGTGGGAGCTCAGAGGGGCGCGCGTGACGGCGAGGGGGGTAGTACGACCACCACTACGACAGCCGCAACGACAATCGCGATACCGCACAAGACCAGTTTGACTCTCTTTCGATTCGTCATCAAGGTTGACCTTCAGCTTGATGACTTTGCTCATCGCACGGTGAACTGTGTGCTGTCCACAGAGAGCAATTGGCGGTGCACATACTATGGTTCTGACTTCACCGTGAACATCTTTGCTGCGAAAAAACTTCCTTACCCTGCTATCGTGTGCATGGCTTTTACAAAGGAGAAGAGCGAAGAGGACTTCCGGCGAGACTTTGTTGAACTATTCGGTGTGAGTGGAGACTGTGTGGGCAAGCCAACACTGGTGAACTGGGTTGAGAAATTCTACGCGCCATANGGGTTGAGAAATTCTACACGCCATATCGCCCACTCGATTTGGACGGTTTGTTTGCTACCTTGAATGCTGAGGCCGATACGTCTGTCTCCATGAAAAGAGGAAAGTCTATGGTGACGGCAGTAGCACGTGAAGATCAAAGACGAGTTTCAGGGACTCGGGGTAGGCGTCCAAAGAGTGGCGTGAGAGGATACGGTAACAGCAGCAGCAGCAGCACCGGCGGCGGCGGCGGTAGTAACAAGGCCAGTGCTGCTCCTCGTACGGCTAATAAGATTCACTCCTATGACGCAGACGCTGCCAATTACCCAGAGGACACATGCTTCACTGTGAAAAACAACAGCAACGACAGCGACGGCATCAACATTGTGCGCGGTGGGGGAGGAGATGCTGCTGCTGCTGGGACCTACGGGCAAAAGCCAGCCCTGCCGATGGATCAGCAATCGTTCTGTGCGCTTGTGGTGCACCCTTTCCCACTTGATTTCAAGCTTGCCATCGAAATATTTACATCAGGAACGCTCAATGTGGCAGGGATCCCGAGCCACGAGTGTTTCGAGCGAGTGCAAGAGTTCATTACGACGCGGTTGGCGCCGATGATGGCTCAGCACGCACTCTGTGATACGAGAGACGCCGAAAAAGGTGGGGACGAATAAAAAATAAAATAAAAAAATCAATTAACCAACTATTCAAGTCAAGTCAAGTCAAGTCAAACTAACAAATTTTGTATTTGTGTCGATTTGTGTGCATACCAAACAGCTTGAAGCAGTGCATCTGCGACGTCATCGCGCTTTGCTGCAGTCACGCGCGACATGAATTTGGGGAAGAGACTGTGTGCTTTTTCAACAGCAGCTCGCTTGTTCGCAGCGTGGTTCTTTTTAGCGCCCTTGACAGACTTGCCGCTTTTCTTGCGAGAGAATTTACCAGTGTTGAAGTGTGCTTTCACAGATCTCGGACTGACAAATTCGTAAGCAAAGTTGCTTCGGAAGCATAGAGCTCCTATCACGTGTTGGATGAGGAGCATTTTTCTCTTCATCTGCTGCTCCACAATGACCACACGCGCTTGTTCGATCATGGCCTTTAGAGGTGACTCCTGGTGGAAGGAAAGCTTGGAGACGCGGGGAATGGTCTCGGCCTCGTCTTTTATCGCCTTCATCGATGGCGCAAGAGATAGTTTGTCAGCAAAGACCACATCCTGGCCGTTCGCTTCGTAAAATGCTACACCAATGTTGACCACACCAACGTCGATGCTGAAGATGAGCGAGCTTGTTGGATCGCCCATAGGGCGGGCACTAAATGTTACACTACACAACACATACACTCCTAGCAGATGAGGCAAGTGCCTTTCGCTGCACCCTCGCCGTTTGGTTTTGAAAGTTCCGTTAAATGATGCATGATCCCATTTCCATCGTAGTCTTCTTCTTCTTCTTCTTCTTCTTCTTCTTCTCCTTGTTTTTGATCTTCTTCTGCCGTTCCCTCTTCGATCGCATCGAGGGGCACGAGATCAAAGTCTTCAAAGTATCGAATCTTTTTGCTTACTTTCGCTTTTCCTTTAAAAGGTTAGAAAGATGGGCGACTGTGCTTGGAGTCCATTCATCTGCTTGTATCAAGCCTTGGAAATTGAGTAAGGCGGCGTGCTATCATTTCCTCTTCCGGCACAATTTCAAAAAAAAACCTGGCCGTTCAAACAAGCTTTTGCAGCGCTGAACGGGAGACTTGACCATTTGCTTTCCAAGTGCCCCCGCTTCAACCCAAGTGCTCCCGCTTCGACCCACGCCGAAAAGGAAAGAGCAAGATTGGGAACAGCCAGAAAGTTTTGGCTTTCTCGCACAAGAAAGCCAGCATACTTTCTTCATCCCAAATTCCATTGCGGTCTCACTCTTTACAAACGTGCATCTCTGCTATCATGATCTTGATCAGCACTCCGAGGAGCTTGACCTTTGTATAAAACCGATTTGCCCTCGACGTCAACGATAAGCCTGTGCATTCTTCTCGTCCTCTGCCGTCTGGAATTGCGAGCTCTACAGTTGAAGAACGCTCGGGCTCCGTGTAGCGCAGACACCCTCGATACCCCGCCTTGCCCTGCCCTCGCGCCTTTGCTTGGCCTTACCTCACGCCGAGAGAGGGGTACGCGGCGCAGTCCATGTCCCCGAGCGCGCCTTGTCGACCTTATGGCAGCTCTCCTCACGGCATCCTTGACGCGCGGTCATCGAGACGACAGTGAGGTCTCTGGCACCCGCTCGAGCCGCTCCTGCAGGCTGAAGCTGGCCGCAGCCGACAGCAGCAGCAGCAGCAGCAGCAGCAGCAGCAGCAGGAACAGGAGCAACCCGAGGAGGTCTCGCCCCGGCGCTCAGAAGCCGGAGCGGCGGCGCGGCGTTGCACTTTATGCGGGCACTGCCTGCGTGCTTTACGCTGGTGCAGTAGACAGACACAGGCAGCGAAAAACACACGTTCGCCGTCCGCCGCTCCGGCCGCTCCGGCCGCGGCGCGCAGGGAGAGAGGCAGGGAGCCCCGGCCGCGAGGCGCGCAGAGGCGGCGCGGCGAGGCGGGAGAGGGCCCGCCGGCGGACGCGCGGCGGCGGAGAGCAGTCGAGGCGGGCGAGCGAGGGAGCAGCCAGCTGGCTGCAGCGTGCGCAGGCCCAGCACGTGCCGCCCGGAGGCGCGCGCACACAAGCACACGGAGGATAGAGCAGTGTATAGGCAAGCGAATAAACAGAGTAGTAAGTAAGAAAACAGAAATATGCAGAGAGAGAAACACGGGGAGAGAGAAAGAAAGAAAGAAAGAAGGAAGGAAGGAGAGGAAAGAAAGAAAGAAACAGAGAAGAAAAAGGATTGACGGGAAGCAGCAGCAGAGCCAGAACGAGGCGCGCGTGCTGCACGCGCCGAGCGAGCGAGCGAGCGAGCGAGCAGCGGCGCGCAGGGCGGGCGAGGCGCGCGCGCGGAAGACGGGCGCCCGAGGGCGGGCGGCGCTGGAGACCGGCGCGCGGCCGCAAGCCTTCGGCGAAGCGACCGGGTCTCTGGAGCGACTCGCAGTGGACCCACGTGCACACGCGCCCCAGCACGCTCGCACGCCAAGAAAGTAAGTAAGCAAGCAAGCAAGCAAGCAAGCAAGCGAGCAAGCAAGCAAAGCGAGCGAGCGAGCACACGGGGCCCACGCTGTACGCAAGAAGATGTCGAGGGCCACCAAGGGAGGCACCTTTGCCAATGCCGCCATCTCAGAGCGCAAGGTGGTGGGCGTGGAAGACATGGTAATGTTGTCGCGCATCGAAAATGAAGCCATCCTTGAAAACTTGCGCAAGCGGTTCGTCGCCAAGGAGATCTACACCTACATCGGAGACGTGCTCATCGTGTGCAACCCGTTCGAATGGCTGCGGCTCTACGATACACCTTTCATTAAGATGTACGAGAATGGTGTCCGCGCCGACCTTGCACCACACATCTTTGCTGTTGCCGAGTCCGCCTTTCGCAACATGCTTCTTGAAGAGGAAAAGCAGTGCATCATCATCTCGGGAGAGTCTGGCGCCGGCAAGACCGAGGCCGCCAAGCAGGTCATGAACTACATTGCCGCCGTCTCGGGAAGCGGCGCTGGAGACCGCAAGGTGACCGAAGTCAAGCAGATCGTTGTCGAGTCCAACCCGGCCCTCGAAGCCTTTGGCAATGCCATGACGCTGCGCAACAACAACTCCTCTCGTTTTGGAAAGTACTTTGAGCTCAAATTCGATCTCGCCAACGGCGGCACACCCCGCGGCGGCTTCGTCACCAACTACCTGCTGGAGAAGTCACGCGTCGTGCGTCCAGGGCCTGGTGAGCGCTCATTTCACATCTTTTACCAGCTTTGCCGCGGTGCCCCTCGCGATGTCATCGAGAACCTCGGCCTCTCCGATCCCGAGTCCTTTCAGTGCCTGGCCATGTCGGGCGTCACTGATATTGACAACGAAGGCGGTCGCGTCGACGACACAACCGAGTTCAAGGAGACCGTGCACTCGTTGCAGACCATCGGCGCCTTTCCGGAAGACCAATTCGATCTCTTTACTGTCGTGGCCATTTGCCTCCATTTGAGTAATGTGAGTTTCTACGCCGTCAACGTTGACGGCGCAGAAGGCAGTGAGGTCGCCGATGCGCGGGCGCTCGAACCCGTCGCCGCGCTCATGGAGGTCGATTCCAGCGCGCTCGCCTACGCGCTCACGTATCGCACCCTCACGACCATGGCCCCTGGCGGTCGCCTCGAGACCTACCAGGTGCCTCTCAACCCGACGCAGGCCACTGCGGCTCGCGACGCGCTCGCCAAGGATCTGTACTCGCGTCTCTTTGACAATCTCGTCATGCGCGTCAACAAGGCGCTCGAGAATACTGGCAATAACACGCGCATTTCTATGCGGCGCGACATGCGCAAGATCGGCGATGAGGACGGCCTCAGCATTGGTGTCCTCGATATCTACGGCTTTGAGATCTTCGAGAACAACCACTTTGAGCAGTTCTGCATCAACTACGTCAATGAAAAGCTCCAGCAAATCTTCATCGAGCTCACCATCAAGTCCGAGCAAGAGACGTACGCTTCTGAAGGCATCCAGTGGCAGTCCATTCCGTATTTTGACAACAAGGTCGTGTGCGACCTGATCGAGGCCAAAAAGCCCCCTGGCATCTTTGCCATTCTCGACGATACCGTCAAGACCGCTCATGCGCTCGGCAGCGCCGACGACAAGTTTCTCGAGAAACTCCAGTCGTTCCATAGCTCCCATGCGCACTACAGCAAGTTCCGCGGTGGCTTTTCCATTCTCCACTACGCCGGTCGCGTCAACTACAACGGCGACGGCTTTGTCGAGGCAAACAAGGATACCCTCAGCCAGGATCTTCAGCTCTTGGTGCAGAGCAGCACCAACACCTTTGTCGCCGGACTTTATCCGGAAAAGATCGACCTTGATCAGCGTCGTCAGCCCACCACGGCCGGCTTCAAAATCAAGCGTCAGTGTGGCGATCTCGTCTACGCACTCATGGATTGTGCTCCGCACTACGTGCGCTGCATCAAGTCAAACGACGAAAAGCGCGCAGGTGGATTCGATGACGACCGCGTCATGTACCAGGGCATGTACCTCGGTCTTCTCGAGAACGTCAAGGTGCGTCGTGCCGGCTTCGCCACGCGCATGGAGTTTGACCGCTTCATCGCCCGCTTCAAGGTTCTTGGCGCCGGTCGCCTCGACCCGCAAGTGCTCGCGCATGGTACGGACTACGACATTGCTGCGGCAATTCTCACCGTTGCCATGGACACCGTCACGGAGCTGCAAAAGCCGGGAGAGGCGCAGCTCGGTCGCACCATGGTCTTTATCAAGTCTCCCGAGACCTACTTTAAGATGCAAGAAATGCGCAAATCTCTCGTCGGTGAGCAGGCCATCAAGATCCAAAACCTCTGGCGTCGCTTCGCGAACCGTCGCGACCTTGTCTCGCTGCGTCTTGAGATGGCCGAGCTCTGGAACGAACAGGGCAAAGAGGCCACGCCGGCCGATCTTCTGCGCAACTACTATGCCTTTTACATCAAGGACCGTCCCCTGCTTTCGGCCATTAGCGACCTTCTCGAATGGTTTCAGGCCAACGAAATCAAAAAGGAGCGTATTCAGTACACAGAGCAGCTCTCGCGTCTCGATGTCCACGGCCGCTTCGTTCCCATCGTTTTTGTGCTCACCGATGCTGCCATGTACCTTGCGGAGTGGCGTGTCAAGCCGGGCCAGCCGCGCATGGCCCCTGGCGGTCGCGGCCTTGCCCGCGAGCAAGAATACCAGCTCTATCTTCGTCGCCGCACGGCGCTCAACAAGATTCAGGGCGTCATGCTCAGTCTGGAGGCCGATGATCTCGTCGCCATTCTTTGCGAGCCCCAGGAGAAGCTCAAGAAGCCCATCAAGGACGGCTTCGAGGATAAGAAGAAGATCAAGCGCTGCCAGGAGACACAGCAGCCCTTTTCCTTCTTTGGCGCCTCCAAACACCAGTGCTCCTCCACCGGTGGAGTCTACGTCAAGGAGGTCATGTCCCCGGAGAAGATCCCACTGCCCGACCGTGGCTTCTACACGCCTGTGGAAGTCCACTCAAGCGTCCCGGGTCTCGTTTCCGTCGAGATGCGCGAAGACGTGGTGGTCATGTCTGAAAAGAAGGCCGAAATTGTCGCCGTCTTGCGTAACCTCGTGACGCTCGCCAAGGGCGGCGCCGCGCAGATGAATCAGCTTGATCGAGAGGCGCTCCGCAAGCAAATGCAGACGCCCCAAGAGGCCCCCATGGCGAACGTTCTGTACGACTATGCGGCTACCCAGGAGGACGAACTCGAACTCACGGAAGGCACCAAGGTGGAGCTCCTCGACACCGCGCATAGCGATTGGTGGCTCGGCAAGTACAAGGGCAACACGGGTCTTTTTCCTGCCTCGTACGTACAAAAGCTCGCCGCGCCCATTGCCAAACCCAAGCGAGCCAACCCGAACCGGTACAAGATGGACGTCAGCTTTGAGAACACGTGGCACCTGAACCAGGCGACCGTGCCTTCGTTAAGCAACACGCCCAAAGGCGCGATCGAATTTCGACGGGACGAGGGCATTTCCGAGATGCGTCTGGGCAAATCCGGAGGCAAGATCGTTGTTCACGTCCCGCTTGGTGTGGCGGGTCGCAAGCTGCGTGAGATTCAGGCTGCTCAGGCTGAGCGCGCAGCGCGTCGCGAAGCCGAGCGCCAGGAACTCTTTGAGCTGCGCAAGCAGAATGCTCAGCGTCGCGAAGCGCAGCGCCGCGCCGATCGCGAAAAGCGTCTCGACGCGAAGAAGGCCAAACGTCGGCAGGAAAAGGCCAAACGCGACAAAGAGACGGACGCGATGAACTTTGGTGCTCGGAATGCCGCCATGGGTGGCGCCTCTTTTGCTGCGCGCATGGAGGCCCAACGCCGCGACGATGGCGGCCGTACGGGAGGAGGCAGTGCCGCGAGCGCCGCACCTCCGCCCTGGGTCACTGCTCGTTCCAACAAGCCTGCGGCTGCGCCCAAGAAGCCCGCGCCTCCCAAGAAGAAGGAGGTGTGGGAGGCCTATCGCGACGACGACACGGGCGACATTTACTACTACAATGTTGAGTCCGGCGAAACCACCTGGGACAAGCCTCGCGGTTTTACTGGCCAGGTCATTGCCTAAACAACGTTGTGTGCGTGTATGCACGCGCTTACAAATGTGCTCATTTACCTTTTTCTCGTCTTCTGTCATCTCGTTTGGTCTCCTCTCGGACTTGCCCATTTCTGTGTGTTTTGTGGGCCTTTGTTGCCGAGTAGTAGAACGGACGAAATGGCGGAGGAGGAGAAAAGGGTTAAAATTTGTCTGCACTGTCTGCAAAACTCTAAATTCCCCAAAAGGTTATCTTCTGTTTTCGTTGCTCACTTCTTCTTTTTCTGTTTTTTCTGAAATGGGTGTCTTCCTCCGTTGGTCCGCGATGTTGTCTCTTCAAATGTCATCCGAGACAAGGCCTAACTGTGAATCTCGCTATCGCAGCATTGGCCGAGACCTTCGCAAAATCGATAGTAACAAAGGGCGAAAGAAGACTTCAACAAAAAAAAATTGAGAAAAGGACAGGAGAACATAATCGCATCCTGCGAGGTATAGCTAGGCAGTAAGTAGATGACCAACAATTGACGAGTATGCTGTGGCGACCGCCTAGGCCTAGAGCGTTTCCGGAAGCTTGCTTTCATACTTTTGCGCAATTTCCCGCAAGTACGGGTTCAGGTCGTTGATGGCCTTCAAAAGCGCCTTGTCAGGAACGGAAGGCAAAGCACTCGCATCTTTCTTGACCAGAGCCTCGATTTGCTCGTCGCGCCACGACAAGAGGGTACACAGCGTCTCGTTCGCTTGTTCAGCATGCTCTGCACGGGAATCCGCCTGAGCAAGCTTGCGCAGGACTGTGTTGTGACGGGCGCGCGTCTCGACGATCTCGTCCATGAGCGCAATGTTCTCCTTCATGAGCGAGGTAATCGACGCGGGAAGCTCCTTCATCATGGCCGCCGTCACTGTTGACGTCATCTCTCCCGCATCCTTGTGCGGCTCCTTTCGATCATCATCGTACATGTCAAGCGTCTTGGACTCTTCGTGCTCTCGTCTCTCTGCACTCTTTTGCAGTCTTCGCACCTGGTCGCGCAATGCATCGAGTTCAAGAGCTTGGTCTTCGTTTTCACGTTTCAAGGTCTCGATTTTTACGCGCTCTTGCTCGAGAGAAGCGTCAGCGAACCCGCACTGCTTGAGCGCTTCTTCTGCGCGCTTATCGGCGAGTTGGGCGCTGTTGCGAATCTTTTCGAGCTCGGCCTGAAGATGTTCGACACTACGCTCTGCGGTCTCGGCGCGGCGCAAGAGTTCGTGCTCCTCCCTTTTCCTGTCGCCATCGCCACGAATATGCTCCTGGACCGACTTGAACACCACATCCACTGCATCCTCCATGGTCCGAGGAGAGACGCGACGACCTTCCGTTCGCGGTGAAGTGACCGCGGAGGTCCCTGTTCCGCTACCCTGGCCAAAGAGTGCCAGCACGAAGGAATTGAGATCGCTCAGCCGCGACACGACCGTCTTCTCGCGCTGCTCCCACCTGAGGATGGCGATCTCTTGATCCGGGGATGCCATCAAGCTTACGACAGATGCACGTGGAGATCGCGGCGATCGCGGTGTTCGTGAGGTTTTCGACGCCCGCGATTGCGAGCGAGGACGTGCGGGGGATGTGGCAATATCTACCGCATTTGGCCGCACGGCGCCGTGGAAAAGTCGCGGCGAGGGCCCATCTGCGGGTGACTCGGCGGCGGCCTTCTCGGCGCGAACGTCCGTCTCCGAGGCAAGCTCGCTGTCCGGAGTCTGCGGAGAGCTGTCAGGCGTGCTCCATAGCGAGTGGGCGGCGTCCACCTTTTGCTGACCTCGCTTTAAAGCGCGCGCGAGCTCTTCACGAAAAGCAGCTCGCGTTCGCATCCCACGGATGAAACTCTGCACGCGAACAATTTTGCGCACAAATCCTACAAAGCGTACGCGAACGGAAAAGGCCTGAATGCGCAACGCGGCGCGCTCGCGCTTGGCAAGCATGGAGCGTCGAAAGGTGCGCGAAATGATGCGCGAGGCGGCTGTCAGCCTCGAGGCAACGGTGCGGTCGAGCTTTTCGGCAAGCTCGCGCCGCAAAAAGACCTTGGTGTGACCAAGCTGCCATTGCGCGTTGTCGTTGAGCCCAAAGATACGCGAGACGCAGCGCACGAGCTCACTGCAGTCGCGAGCCGTCGGCGCGAGCACGCGAAACCTGCGATAGAACGCCTCGTGGGGTTCCCGCAGTGCATAGCCCTGGTCCCGAATGCGGATCGTCTCGAGCATGCCTGCATGGCGGAGCTGATCAAGGCACTTTTTGGAGTGGAAGAATCCCGGGCGCTTGACCTCGTTTGGCTTGATGCAGCGAATAAAGTGCGGCTCGCAAGCCTCGAGACGCGACATGAGCGTATTGAGCTGCTTTCGGAACTGCTCCGATACGGTCGGCGGGCGCAGCGACGCGGCGCGCTTGCGGGCGCGCTGCTTGCCGGACTTGGCGTCGCGGGCGCCTCCAAAAAGGTTTTGGAACCACATCTCGGAGGAACCTCTCATCACCGCGGCAAGACTTTCCGAAAGGGAGTCATTGTTTTTTTGCAGAAAGCCGTCGACAGTGTATTGCACCGCGCCAGCGTAGTGGGCAACGCCAAAGCAAGCATCATTGCCAAAGCGAGGAAAGACATAATGAGGATGGATGCCCTTGTGATTCGTGTGCAGTTTGCGCAGCAAGCTTTGGTCGGAACCACGCGGCATAAGACATTCCTCGTCGAGCAGACTGAGCAGAGACACGTTCGAGGTCTCGATGAGGTCCAAACAAGCCTTGTTGTCATTGAACTCAATGCGAGACCAGTCAATACCCTCGCAGGCATACTCTTCCTGTTCGACCTCAAAGATGTGTTTGTTGAAGTGGCGCTGCAGGCGTTCATTGGCAAAGTTGATTGCGAATTGCTCGAAAGAATTCGTTTCAAAGACCTCAAAGCCGTAAATGTCGAGAATTCCAATCGAACGGCCCGTTCCTGGGGAACACAGCGAGTCGATGGTTGCTGTCGAGTCGAGCGAGGCGGAGCGGCGCAAAACAGCCTGCTGTCGACTTCCCACCGCGTTCATGGCATGCCCCGCAAGGCTCGTGTTGATGCGCTGAATGAGCCAGCGAAATAATAGCGCGTAGAGCGCCTTTGCCAGAGCGTCGCGCTTGCCTCGCGCAGTGGTCGCTTTGACGGGCGTGTGGATCGTCTCGCCGCCAACGGTGACGACATTGGTGCAAAGGGCCATTTCCAGCTCTGTTTCCTCGAGACCAAGCGCTTTGGCAGCGGCGGCGAGCTCGTCGGGCTCGCACCGAGAACCTTCCTGCTGCTCGAGACGCGAGTCGTGGATGGCGATCTGTCCAAGGAGAAGGACGGCCGCCAGGGTCTGGAAGACGGCATTTCGCTCCACCTCCGAAACGCCAACAGTCTCCATGCAGTGCACCGTGCGGGCAAATTTGGTGGCATCGTTGGTCTCCTGCAAGGTCAAGCCCACGCCCTCGGCAATGTAGACAATTTCATGCTCGGGAAGGTCGGAGAGTCCAATTTCTTCTAGGAGCTCAGCAGACCCGCCCCGAAGCAGCTGATAAAAAATGTGGTAGTTGCGCTCACCCTCACCCTGACCAATGATGCGGCTTTTCTCGAGCAGATAGTTGAGCACCTTGGCACCTTTGATGAGGCCCGACTCGTCGATTTCGATCTCTATAAACTTTCCGAATCGCGATGAGTTGTCGTTGCGCACCGTTTTGGCATTGCCAAAAGCTTCGAGCAGAGGATTCGAATCGAGCACGCGCTGTTCAAGCCCTGGAGGTGCCGCCTTGCCATCGGTGCTCTTTGTTTCACAAAATTGGCGCCCTGCGCTCGACAGGTATTTCATAATGATCTTGGTGGCCTCCGTCTTGCCAGCGCCACTTTCTCCGCTAATGATGATGGCTTGGCTTGCGCCGGGCTTGGCGGTGGCGCTGCCATCGCCGCTTCCCTCCACGGCAGCTCGATATGCATTTTCTGCCGTCAAAAATACGTGTGGTTTGACTTGCGCCTTGCGCTTGCCTCGGTAAGAAGCCATGTCACTTTGCGAGTAGATATCGCACCATTTGTACGGATTAATGGACACGAGAATGGGACCGACCATGGAGTAGAACTTGTCCTGCTCGTAGCGCTCGCGCAGACTGTGCAACAGCGACTCTTCGCTGAAATCGCTCAGGTGCAACAGGTCCTCGACAGGATCGACGACTTGTGCATGTGTCGGTGTTAGCATTTCTGCCGCCACCTTGAGTTGCTGGCCACGGAGCGTGGTCACGGAGTACTCGCATGCATCGCTGATGTGCGTGACCTCGGCGAACTCGAAAAGCCGCCTTTCGTCCGTGAGATTGACCCAAACCTTGGACCCCACGAGAATGTGCTGCGCGCCTTTGCTGGCGCTGTCAGTCATGTTGATGGTCTTTTGGTTCGTCTGGCCTTTTCCTTTTGCCCTGCTTTGCGCTCTGCACCTTGCAGTGCGACGCGACGCGACGCGACACGACGCGGCGCTGTCGGCGCGAGAATACGCGGAAAAGCAAACCCGCGCAACGGCCCCAGCCCCCCTCCTCGCGCAAAAGAATTTATTCTCCGCGAAGACGAGCCGGCGGCCGTGAGCTCAGGGCAGAGGAGCGCAGCGCGGTCGCGTGCGCGCTTTTTATCTAAGTCGAGAGCTCTAGCGGTCACTTTTTTCTTAAAAGCGCTTCTTCTCGTGACCGCCGCCCGGGAGCAGCTAGCTCAACGGATATGTTGGATGATGATAGTGCGAGATCTGCACTGCAACGCCTAAGCGCATAGGCCTAGTGAGTGGTCGATTGTACGCCCTCCTGATGCGCGCTGGACTGACTCCTTGTCAGCACGACTGCAATAACTCGCCACCGTCAGCAGCAGCTAGTGCCGAGATCGTGGAGAGCAATAAGCCGCTTACTTGCTTGCTCACACTTGCCTACTGGGGCCCCCGTTCGTATCAACAGCTCGCCACTACAAGCCAAGAGTCCGGACTAAAGGACAATTCTTCCCAACCAAGCCGACCTCGGGATCATCAGTATAGGCTGGCTACACAAGCTTCTGGCACGAAGCAAGCTCGCTCCATGGTCCGCTCGACTGCAAAGTCTCCACCACGATGTACATTCGTTCATTTGTTCCCTGGTTCGCTTGCGTCCGGCCTGAGCCCGGCCTGCGTCGCTCGTCGGTGTTCCTGGTCGACCTCGGCTCACCAGGCCGGCCCGGCCCAGTGTTTTTTGCGGTCCATCGCGGTGCTCCCACGACGACGATCCTCGCCTCCTGGCCCTCCTGCTACGTAAGCAAGCAGCGCGCACGTCGCTGTCTGTCTGTCTGTCTGTCTGACTGTCTGTCTGAAGCAGGCGCCGTGAAGACGCCCCGACGTCGATGACGATGCGTGGCGTCGCGATGCGCGGCGAGGCGGTCGCTGGCGACGCCGAGGACGACGGAGACGCCGAGGACGACGAAGACGCTGAAGACGGCGAAGGCGCTGAAGTCGGCGAAGACGAAGCTGCGGCAGATGGCCAGGGCGAGATGATCGATGGCGGAAAGAATGGCATGCCTGCGAGGCGCGCCTGCTAGCGCGGCGGCAAACGCCGAAGCGGAAAGGCGCGGCTCGGCGGCAGCGCAGCGAGCGAGTGTCCGCGGCGCAGGCGACGCGGGCGGCGGCAGAGCGGAGCGGAGAGCATGCTCGCGCGGCGGGCGGCGGCGGCGGGGCTGGGCATGCAGCGCATGCAGCGCATGCAGCGCATGCAGCGCAGGGGCCTGATCACGACGGCGGCCATGCGCGCGCTGGCCGGCGCCGACGCCGCCGGCGGCGTGCAGCCGCGCGCGGCGGCGATGCGGAGAGAGGTGGGCAGGCAAGTGCGCTGGCACGGCGACGACCACGTCGACCCGAACGCCAAGACGTAAGTTTCGCAGAGGCTCCGACCAGAGCGAGGGAGAGGAGGAGCTCGGAAGTCCTTGCGACAGCGAGCGACTTGTCACAGGCGTCGACGACCTAGGGCGACGAGGAGAAGAAAAGAACGCCACGCTAACACGCTCGCACGCGAACCGGGCTACTTGTTGGCTGGTGAACACGCTGCTGTCGCTGCCGCCGATGGTCACGCTGAATGTCCGCTTGTGATGAAAAACACGCCGTTCTCAGGGTGCATCTTTCCTTTGTTTTGAAGTCGGGAGAAGAGGTGCCCGTGGAGGCCAAGGTTGGACAGAACCTCTTGCGCCTGGCTCAAAAGAATGACGTCCCTCTGGAGGGCGCATGCGAGTGCAGCACGAGCTGCTCCACTTGCCACGTGATCCTGGAGGATGATGTCTTCGAGGGCCTCATGGACGCCGGCAACGAGCCCACAGAGGACGAGGACGATATGTTAGATCAGGCCTTTGGCCTCACCGAGACGTAAGTTTCCCAGGCAGGCGGATGTTTTTCCCATCTACGACGACGCCCGACAACTAACTGACAGTTCGATGATTGTTTGCTCATTGGTTTTCCCGCTCTTCAGCTCCCGTCTTGGCTGCCAGGTTCTCATTGCCGAGTACATGGAGGGTACCAAGGTGCAACTTCCTTCTGCGACGCGCAACTTTTACGTCGACGGCCACGTCCCAGAGCCACACTAACTTTGAGAGTGTTTTTTTTTATAAAACAAGAAGGCCCTGGGGCTATAGCGTTTTTGGCAAGACATCGTGTCCAGCGACAAGCGTGCACAATAGACACAGATACAGACTCCGACACAGAAAGAGCACCCTTGCTTCGTCCAGTTCATTTCCTTTAAGCATAAGCAGAATTTCTTGCACCTCCCTGCGAACCTGCCTTCTCTCTTCTTGCTCCTCTTCCCCCAATCTAGGCTGTTTCTTGTTCTTAGATTCTCGCCCCGCGGCCTTCTTCGAGGTCTCGCCATCCGCTCCAGTGGCAGTGGCCAGCCTTGCTTGCCGCTCCAGAAAAGAAAAGGCAATCTTTGTGCCAGCCGCACTGCCGCTGCCGCAGTGCAGCTGGCAGTGGCTGCTGCTGCTGATAGTGGAACGCGGGGAATGCAAGATCGTGCGGCTGTGAGTAGCTGATGCTGTAGCTAGCTGTAGCTAGCTAGCGAGCTAGGCTGCCGCTGCCGAGGCGAGGCGCCTATGAATGTATGCGACAGCCTGTGCGCAGCGGCGAGGAGAGCGCGGCAGACCACTAACTTCGACAGCTGGCCAGAGCCGCGCGCGAGACAGGCAGGCGGGCGCGCGGCGGACCCGGGCGCGCGGCACGCGCAGCGCAGCGCAGCGCACGCCGGCAGCGGCCAGGTCCGCGCGGCGACGTCCGAGCGCGGGCGAGACCTCGAAGAAGGCCGCGGAGCGAGAATCCAAGAACAAGAAACAGCCTAGATCGGGAGAGAGGAGCAGGCGTCCGAACGAACGAACGATGGCCGAGGACGCCGCCGCCGTGGCCGCAGCTGCGGCCCCCGCCGAAGGCGAGAGCAGCCAGAACATCACCCCGTGGGATGTGGAGGCTGGCGATGATGGCGTCGACTACGAAAAGCTCGTGCGGGACTTCGGCTCGAGCCATATCGATGACGACCTCCTCGACCGCATGGAAAGGGTCACCGGTAAAAAGGTGCACCACTGGCTGCGCAAGAAAATCTTCTTCTCGCACCGAGACTTGGGCGAGATGCTTGACCTGTAAGTTTTTTGTTTTTTTTTTCCTTCGCAAGAACCTCCTCGTCTCTGAGACCTGTTTGTTGCGCGCGTTGGCTTTTATGAACAACGGAATCTACCGTCGTTGATGATGTTGTTGTTATCGCCGCACTGTTGATTTGCAGTCGCTTGCATAGCAGCGCTTCTTTCTCGCCTGGGAGTGATGATTTACACAAAAAGCATAGTTCAGCTGAGAGTCCAATGACGACACCATTCTGAAATTAGTCTTTCGCTCCTATCTGACCCAAGCGAGCGACCAAGTTGCGTAAAAGCAAAAAAGCACAACATGCCAGACGAGCGTTCTCATACAAGGTTTTCTCTGAGACTGACCTGACCTGACCTGACGCGACATGGCTTCATCTCTTTTAATTTAATGCACAGCTACGAGGCCGGCAAGCCCTTCTATTTGTATACAGGCCGCGGCCCTTCCTCGGGCTCGCTGCATTTTGGCCACCTTCTTCCGTTTCTGTTCACCAAGTATCTCCAGGAGGCCTTTGACGTGCCACTTGTCATCCAGCTTACCGATGATGAAAAGTTCCTCTGGAAGGATCTTACTCTCGAGGAGGCCAACTACCTTGCCTACGAGAACGCCAAGGACATCATTGCGGTGGGCTTTGACCCAAAGAAAACCTTCATTTTCTCCAACATTGACTACATGGGCCATCTCTATGAGACCGTCCTCCGTATCCAGAAAAAGGTGACGCTCAACCAGGTCAAGGGCGCCTTTGGCATGACGGAGTCAATGAGCATTGGGCAACACTCTTTTCCGGCCATTCAGGCCGCTCCGTCCTTCTCGAGTGCCTTTGCCATTCCCTTGCGCGGCCAGACGGACCTCCCGTGCCTTATTCCCTGCGCCATCGATCAAGACCCGTACTTTCGCGTCACGCGTGATGTCGCCCCTCGTCTCGGCTTCCGCAAGCCCGGACTTATTCACTCCAAGTTTTTCCCCGCACTCCAGGGTGCCCAGACCAAGATGAGCGCCAGTTCCGAGACGAGCTCCATCTTCCTCACGGACACGCCGGACATCATCAAGACAAAGGTCATGAAGTACGCCTTTTCTGGCGGCGGTGAGACGCTCGAGGAACATCGCAAGAATGGAGCCAACCTGGAGGTTGATATCTCGTACCAGTGGCTTCGCTTCTTCCTCGACGATGACGAGAAGCTGGAGCACATTGCCGAGGAGTACGGCTCTGGCCGCATGATGACTGGCGAGGTCAAGCAGACCCTTGTTGACGTGCTCTCTGATATCGTTCTCAAGTTCCAGGCCGACAGGGCCAAGGTCTCGGACGAGATCCTTGCAGAGTTCATGAGCGTGCGTCCTCTCGACTTTTAAAACTGAAAACGAGGAAAAAGGGGAAACCTGTTTGTTTGTTCTACCCGGCATGTAATTGATTTTGTGATACACTTTGACTTTCTTTTTTCTTTTCTTTTCGTTTTCTTCAATGTTCATCTCAACAATGCCGCCTTGGCGAAGAAGATCCGTGCATTTATATTTTCATGCTATCAAAACATGCGCAACGTCTCAACCCGAACGAAGCTCGCACATGCGGAATCGTCGCTGGCGGGCCCGAACCACTCGAACATGTAACTGGATCTGAACCACATTGCTGCTTGATCGTTTGAGTGTCTACAAGAACAGCATTATCAACAGAGTCTCCGAGCTACAGCGCGAAACTCATAACTTTCTTTTCTGCCCACTTTCGCGCTTTGTGCGGATAGGGGATTCTCTTTACCTTTATTTGACGAGCACGAACCAAAAATAGACCAATCTTTTTCATTCGTCACGGTTGGCGTCAAAGAAATTTTCGCTTTTCGTTTCGTTTTGCATTGGTTCAGGAGATGATGCATGCGCTTGACTTGGTGCGTTCGACCTTTGGCTTGTCGTCTCTTTTATCGGTTTTTCTCATCTCGGGAACTGTGTCTCTTCCGTCTTTTGCTTCTTGGTCTTGCTTCTCTTCCGCCAGGACATCCTCTTTTTCTTCTTTTTCTTCTTCTTCTTCTTTTCCTGGAATCGTTTGCTTGTGGGTCTCTTGCTCTTCGTCTAACGCCTGGCCCTCATGCTTGTTTTCAAAGGTTTTTGTGACGCTCCGAAGCTTTTCAAGTTTGTCGCGGACCTCATTGAATCGCCGCCTTTCAGACGTAGAGTGTGGCTCGGCAGACCCAACAGGAGAAGAGAAGAAGTCGTCGATGTGCTGCCATACATTCTCGGAAAGAGCATTGTCCTCGTCTTTGGCCTTTTCGAAAGACTTATGGACAAGATCGAGTACTCGCTCGTATCTCTCCTCGAGTGGGTCTGGCTTTGGCCGTGTGCGCAGCTCATCGAGGAGTCGATGTGAAATATTTGTCGACGGAACCCAGGGAACTTCGTCGCAAAGGTACTCTATGAAACGATACGTTGACTCGTGAAGTGCCAATGACGGGCTCGTGCAACATTCTCGCGCAAGAACTTCATACACGAGTTCATCGTGAAACGGTTCCTCTTTGGCGTTCTCTGTCAAATACCATTGTCGAAGTAAGGCTTCAAGAGCATATAGCTCCTGAGGCACCGCTGTGACTCTCAATATGCGCCTTGTCAGTGCAACGATGTCCTTCCCATTGATGCGAGAATTGACGAGCGCAGGAAGTAATTCAGTGATACACTCGAGTGCTGCTGTTCGCTCCACCGGCCCGGCATCAAGGCAGTGCCGGACAAGAGAGCCAAATCCCGCCTCTGTGATGATGGGAACCTTCACGTCTGCAGGTATGGGAATGTTTTTCGCAAGGAGGGCCTTGCGCAATCGGCCATCAAGTGGATCCGCTACGCCTTGACTAAACTCAGGCCCGCCTGTCTCGCCTCCGATATCGGTGCCGCCTCTAGCAGACGCCACCTGAGAAGTCAACGCTTCGCCGGCGTCCTCAGGTGACGAATCTTTCGTCTCGTTGGATGTAGAGCTCTGATCAAAATCTGCGGGCGAATTTTGCGCTTCTCTATCGACACTGTCAGTCGCATCGTGTTGCTTTTGTTCACTGATATCACGTGATGACTCTACTTGACGAGCACTTTTGTCCTCGTCTTCCTTTTGTTCATCGACTTCATGTGATAAAGGTTTTGGCCGAGCATCTGTATCGACATCCTCTTTCTCTTCATCATTTCTGCGTGCCGAGTTCTTCTTCTTGTTGTTGCTGCGTGCGCTGCTTTCGTTGTCTCGCGGACTTCGCGGACTTCGCGGACTTCTTGGCCAGAGACGACCCATGAATCCTCGAGACGGACTTGTCGATCTTCCCGTGGAACTTGGACGATCATCCTCTGGCTCAGCTGTGATTGGCTCTGGTTCAGGCTCAGTCTTGGATTCAACGTCGTCCTTAACACCTTCATTTGGCTTCACCTCCTCTTGCCTCGGCAATGACTTCTCATCCTCCTTCTTTAAGATAGATTCTGAACGTGTACTCTGCGCTCTGTTTAAGGGGATTGACGAGTCTTGCTCGTTCGACTTCTGCTCGTCCTCCTCCTCCTCCGCAACATACTGTGTATTGGCACCACGAAATGTGCCGTTGCTCATTCTCGTCTCAGCTTCTACTGGACTTGACTTGTCTTCATCAGTGAGTTTTATTTCTTCTGAAGCATTATAGAGACGTGATTCTGCCGCTTGCGGGAGTTCTCGCACAAAAGTATCACTTCTTGCGGACATGGGGGGTTCGCGCGCTAGATCGACACATTTTCCATGGATACTTTCAAAATCCTCTGCAGCGGCACAAGCAACGCTTTCAATTTGTAGGCGAAGTTTGTTGCACGCTTCAACATCACCGCCATCTTGTTCCTCGAGAAGGAGCGCCTCGAAACGCGCAAGAGCAGTGCCAAGCTCTAGTAGCTCGTCCACAGCGCTCTGAAGTCGCCACACAGCGTCGAGCAATTCTTCCTGAGAAATGTCGAGCTTTCCAGCTAGACAGTCCTCTTCCAGCAAGAGAAGCTTTTCAACGCGGTCTTGGAGACCCGCAACAAATTCAGCAGTCGTTTTGGATATGCGGTAAGGCGTAGCTGTAGTATTGATGACATTCATGGCGATGCCAAGAGAAAGAAGTGCCTTGTCAACCTCGGTCATTTGCGCATGGTCGTAGCCGTGTTCGCGTTCGTCACTCATGTCTATATTGTCCGTAATGACTTCAAATCGCCGCCGCTGGCGAAGACCTCGACGGCTTGTGTCAACTGCAAGCTTGGTACCTGGTTTTGTTTCGGTTTCGTCGTCTATTTGCGGACGAGGTGCAGGCGATTCGTACAGTAGGTCCGTGGCAGATTCGCCGAAAACACGCACAGACAAAAGACTTGCCTGGTCAAAGAGGTTGCGTTTGTTGGAATAGCATTCTGGAATTCGAAGAATGAGCCCTGTCCCATACGCGTCGACCCGAGCGCGCTTGCACTCATTCAATGTGTGATCCTGGAGTAAGTTTGAGTCGAAAGACATGCGACCAATGTAATAAGCTCCGCCTTGAGTTTGAAAACCAGTCACAAAGACATCGACGCTGCGCGGGGTCCGAAACGAGTGAGCAACAATTTCGATTTCATCAATCCGGGTGCAGCTAGGAAAAGAGAGCTCTATCTCTTGCGGCCAGACACAGAAGCTTTCGGTGCACCAGCCTCTGAGGTCCTGGTTCGTTTCATCGGAGTTCCAATCTTCTAGGGCTTCGGCCGGACACAAGCCGTCCTGCGAGGTCCATCCGCAAACTTGATACCGTACGAGTCGGTCCTCGTCGTCTTGCGCAATAGCCTTTGACTTTCCCGCCCCCCTGATCATGCTCTTGCCGTCCTCTTGCCGTATCCATGGTTCGCCTTTTTCTGTCAGTAGTACGGTGGCGCCATCGACTGTCTCTATGCTCTCCACGCGCATATCCATTGTTTCTCCAGCTCGCTCGCCTGAGCTCGCCTGAGCTCACAATTCCACGCAACGCCGCCTCCGCTGTCCCGCGTGCGCAGCTTCAGCCACGCATTGCCAGTCGCAAACCCATCCCTTGCCTTCTATCCCTCCTCCCCAGGCTCGCAGCTCGTCCCATCCATCATCACCTGGCCGGCTGGCGCCTCCGCTCCGCGCCGCACGCCTTCTCGTACCTCCGTCCGGGACCTCGCTTGCCAAAACGGTGTGCACCCGCCTCTGCGCACCAGGGTGTGCGCTCGCCGCGGACCCCCCCCCCCGCGCGTCCCCGTTCGTGTTCCCGGGTCCTGTGGATCCCGCGGCGCGCGGAGATACGGGACTGGGAAAGGGACCGTTGGGCCACTTGGGGCGCGGGAAAGGGGCTCAACAGCCACGCACGAGCCCGCGCCGCCCGCGGCGGTCGGCGGCGGCGCGCGCGCCGAGGCCGCGGCCGGCGGCGGCTCCGGGCGCGGGGAACCGGCCAGCACCTTCGCGCAGGCCCGCGGCCGCGGCGGCGGCGCCGGAGAGCCCGCGGAGGGGGCCCTGGAAGCCGCTGAGCGACCGCGACCCGGGGCGTGCTCTGCGCAGAGCTCCCAGCCTGCTTGGCTTGCTTGCTTCCGCGCAGCACCGTGCGCGCTGGGCCAGCGAGCGAGCGCCTGCGCGAGGCCTGGCACGGGAAGCGGCGCGCCGCCCGTGCTGCTTCTTCCCGGCGAAGCCGGCGAGCGAGAGCCGCCCGACCTGGCTGCAGCTGCAGGTCGCCAGCCTCTGGGCTGCACGAGACCGCACCTGCAAGGCGACCCGCGGGAGCCCTCGTCTAGCTAGCTGGCTGCGCTACTTGAGTGCCCCTCCCTGGCAGGCCGTGCACGGCCGGAAGGGACCGACCCTGCGCCAACCGAAGGCAAGAAGTCCCCGCTGACGAGCGGGCGAGCGAGCGGGCGGCGAGCGAGCAAACGAGCAAGGCGGCACATTGGCAGGTAGGCGGGCACGGCCGCGGCCCTCGCGCGGGTTGTCCATATCAAGGCGAGCGTGGTGGTGAAGTGGGACGACTCGGAGCTTACGCGCACCGTCACTTCAGAGCAGACAACAGACAGACTCCGGAAAGCGAGGCAAACCGACTCGGTCGAGCCCTTTTTCTTGACCCGGAGCCCGGACCCAGGTCCCGAACGCCATCGGCTGAGGTCTCGGAGAAGAGGCGTAGGCGAGCGAGCCAGCGGGGCGAGGCGAAGCGAGGCGAGGCGAAGCGAGGCGAAGCGAGGCTGCCGAAGCGAGGCTCCGAGTCGAGTGGACCGTGCTCGCGCAAACGGGTTTCTTGAAAGACGGCCGCTCTCGCCCCGAGGTCGTTCGTTCGTTCGTTCGTTCGTTCGTTCGTTCGTTCGTTCGTTTGTTCGATCGATCGATCGTTCCTCAACGAGTGGGACGCGTGCGAGCGCGAAAGTACTGTCGTTGCCATTGCTGCTGTAGTCGCCAGTCACCAACGTCGCGGCCGACGCTACTGTCGCGCGGGATTGACGCTGCAGCGGCAATACTCAGATCGAATCGGTACGGCACGGCGCCTGGAAGCATTGATCAAGAGACGCCACGTTTCCAACGAACGATTGATCATGGAGTCAAGTCTACGGCGCAAAAATGGCAAGTCCTTTCAACGAAGGGCATGGACCAAGGCCGAAGACGTTGTCATCATGAGACTTGTAGGCAACTCTGCTGCAGGCAAACAATGGTCTCAAATTGCGTCGCAGCTAAATCAGCAGCTCCCAGAGGCGAATCGCACAGGGAAACAGTGCCGTACGCGATGGATGAATCATCTCGACCCGTCGATCTCAAAAGATCCTTGGACTTGCGCAGAGGAAAAAACCCTCGTAGAAGCGCAGGCTTCCTTCGGGAATCAGTGGGCTAGAATCGCCAAACTACTGCCTGGGCGTACAGATAACGCCATCAAGAACCATTGGTACTCCACTCTGCGTAAGCGGAAACGAAAACTTTCACGGCCCGACTCGATGGCTTCCATCCCGGACTCGTACTCTAGCGTTCCTCACGGCCATCACGTCTATGGTTCTGGAGCGCCGCATCATTTGCCGCAACACCCTCCACTTCTTTCTCCACAGCAGTACGCTCCGATGCCAATGCCACCTAATCACATGTACGGTTTTCAACCAAATGGGTATGCTGGGGTACATTCACCAGGTGCAAGTCCGTACCTGAGCTGGGGTGGCCCGCCAACGGTGTCGTCCTGTGTCCAGCACCACTATTCGGGGCCCTCAGTATCATCTTGCCAGCCGCAACATGGAGGTCACGCTACGCCGAGCTACATGGGACAAATGCAGTCTCCCTACGCCAGCACGCACACTGTTTCGTGGACCTCTTCTAAGAAGGCTTCGCGAAGAAGGAGGTCCACCAGCACTAGCTCCGGAACGACCAAAACGCAGCAGCAAACGCAAACACCAAAGAACTTGCCAGCTTCTGTTTCTGTAACCACAGTAAGCCCCTTGCAGACATCGTCATCCTCCTCCTCATCTGCAACAGCAACAGCCGGCGCTGAGTCCATGCTCGAAGGATCGCAAGAGGTTCTCGTCAAAAACACCGCAAATGGCTCAGTGGGTCCGAGCGAGGCACTCTCGACCGCGCCATATGACAAGGCCTTTTCAGATCATGAATTTAAGGGCTTTGCAGCCAAAAAAGAGAACGTCGATAGCGTCAAGAACGAAGGTAACGAAAAGAAGCAGATCCGTCCTCCAGCGATCAACACATGCATGCCAGCACGGTTTTTCGATGCTAGCACAAGTGCCGTTCCTTTTCCTGGCACGGATCGTCTTTCTACACATACCGTTTCGCCTGGGCTGCTCCCCTTTGGTTTTAGTCCGCGCAACGCAGATGTCAGTAGCCCCCAAGTATCCACACCGCGCGTCCCTGACCTGCGGAATTTGGGGGACTCTGCATATCTATCCATTTTGACCAGCCCACTCTCGGTTCGCGGCGAGAATGGCGGGGATGGTGTGGAGCAAACTCCGATTCGGAAAAAGAGACGGGTCCAAGACCTTTTTTTTCCTGAGGCTATCTCCCCTATGCCCTTTTGTCCATCGCCGTTTTTCCGGGATAGTCGGCCGTCGCCGCGAGTGCCTCTTGGAAGCGCCGGAAATGCCTTCAGTTTCGAGGACGAGATCCTTGCAAACGGCTCCATCGTGCCATAATTTTCAAACTGTGGCCCCCTCATTGTTCGACAAGACTGACTTGAATGAATGAAGGAAATTGTGTTTGCCCAACTCACCAACAACACTTTAGTATTTACAAGAGCACGTTATCCCTGGCCCTTGTCAACAGGTTTAAGAAAAGGTTTGAGGTCGGGTGATTTTTTTCTAAAAGGATCACACGAATGTCCATTGCCCACGCGGGTTGTTCTCTTTTGATCTGCTTCTTGTGTTTCAGGTCAGATCTGACAAAGAAAGTTGAAACTTGACTAGTGGAGACGATTGCTCAAATTATTGCTTGTCGGATAAAAGCTCATGTTGATGAAAGGTTTTTGAGCGTATAGCCCTGGCTNACCGAGGTGCTCGCTGTAGTCCTCGGCAATGTCTGGAACGGGCTCCTGAGCATCAGAGTAAATGAAGCCAAGGTACTCTTTGGCGAGGGATGAGAAGTAGAGCCTCCAGGCCTGGCGCTGTGACGATGAAAATCTGACGATCACAATTTGTCGGATATCGACCGTATCTGCGTACACTAGAAATGTGCATGGTGCATCCAAAACAGCTGCATGGTGTGCACATTGTGCACAATAGGATGCATTTGGCACAAGATCTTTGAAGTCCTGTGCACCCGCGTCGCATTCTCGAAACAGACCTTGTCGAGAAACCCGCTCATCGAGAGCCGTCTCCGAAGACCGCACTGTCGCGGTCTTAATTTTCAGAGCGAACACATATTTCTCCAACTGGTTGCACTCCGGCATGGTTTCTTCGAGACTGTCCGCATCGCTTTCCTCGAGCGAGCCTTTCGTTATAAATCGTTGCACATTCATTGAGCCATGTTTCGAAGATGTTAATAAAGTTTGGCGGCATGATCATGTGAAAGATCTCGGCGGGTTGCATGCCCTCATCGTCATCACTTTTGTTCGCTTGCTCGCGGAGACGCTTCACGACCACATCTGCCTCCCGTTTGAGCTTCTCGAGAGCCAAACTTCCGTACGGATTAAATTTCAAATCAACCGAGTCAAGAGGGCGTAGTGCCCCCGCGAGGTCACCGTGATACGCGGCGTTACGCCGTGAAAAGGACTCAAAGCTCCAGGAACCGCGTCCTGTCAGCTTGATCGATTCTCCAAAAGAATCATCTTGCTCGTCTTGCAGATCGGCATGATCCCAGTCAATATCATCTCGAGCGCCCTCATCGAGCTCATGTGCACGCTCCTCCTCCTCCTCCTCCGTGCTTGGGCTGACGTTGAGCTGCAGCGTCTCGACCAGCTCTCGACATGGGCCTCGCCATCGCTCGAGGCAGTTGCCAGCTTCAAACTCGCGCAACGGGCCGCTATGCAAACAAATTGGACGCGATCATGCCAGGGGTACGATCGCAGAGCGTGACTCGCGACGCTGCCAAGCTTTTCTGCTCGCTGTAGCCGCTGTAGCGCTTGATGAAGCGCGGTCGTTAGGTCATGGTCAAGTTCGCCCTCACGGTACCCAACTTTGCAGAAGAACAACAACCCTTCCACCGGGAGAATTTGCCTGCAAACTTGCAGAGGGGTGCGGGGGCATCGTGGGAACGATCTGGCCAATCGGCAAGATTTAAAATTGAATAGAAGTATTTAATGCAATGCCTCGCGTGTTTGCCAGAGATTTCGTTCGGTCTCACTGACCCAGCCTGCCGCCGGATCGGGGAAACTATTTCGCCGAAAATTTCGTTCGGTTAGACCGAACGAAATTTAGCCAGGGATAGCATTAAAATTTGGCATCAAAGGAAGAGAAAAACATTTCTTCAGAAGTGCAAGAGTAGGATATCTTATCATATCGCGACAGCCAGCTCTTTCCCCATCGTGTCTAGCTATGGCGAAACCGGCTTTCTAGAGGTTTCCACTTTTGCTCGCTGAGCCGCCTGAGCATCGAGCGCCTGGAGATAGGTCTCGAATGGCGAGCGACGTGCACGCTCGGCCTCGGAAAGCCCGGGTCCAAGGGCCTGAAGAGCCATTTCGTAATGCTTGCGCATGAGTGGAACTCGTGACGGCTCCCACGAGGCGTCAAGACTAGCAAGCGACTCGGGTAGGGCGCGAAGACCCACACGCTTGCGCATTTCGGGAAGAGGCTCTTCCCAGCATTCTTCAAAGTAAATGTTGAGAAAGAAATCCGAGCGCTTGGCCATTTGTACACACCACATGACGTACGCGCTCAGCTCAGAGGGCGGTCCATTCCCCAACAGGCTGTGTAATGGCCCACCACGCAAAAGAGAGCTGCGCATGCTGGGCTCTGCGCGGAGACCCCCCGCAAAAGCGGCCAGCGCTGTCATGGGCAGCCCGGTTTGTACCATTTCGAACCACTTGAGTGCGACCTCGCCGCTGACGCTCACGGGCACGCCGCAGATGGCGTGCAGGAGATCGTGGGTGTCTCGGTAGCGCTGCATAATGTACGCAAGCTCTGGGTCTTCGACGTAGCGCACTTGAGGGCGCGTACCAAACTCAAAACCGTGCATATTCAGGTACGCTGCAAAGGCGCCGCCGACGGTATCTGCAGGCAGCTTTTCGAGGCGCGCAAAGTCAACCGCGCGCTGCTCGAGAACAGGTCGCTCGCGCAGGATCCTTCGGCCGGTTTCGTGACGCATCATCTTGCCACGCATCTCGCGCAGCGCAGCGTCTCCCGTGGCTTCAGCTACCGCCGCCACAGACTCTCCGCCCAGGTATGGGTCTCGCAGAGCGCGCAGCGCCTCCCGGACGGCCACGCCGAGGCGTCCCGCGCCCGAGAGCGCCATCTTTATCTCCTCTTCCCTTCTTTTCTCTTATCTTTGCTTGCTTCTCTTTTCTTCTCCGCTCGACCACGCAGACGAGCCTTGCTGGCCCGACCACCCGCCCACGCACGCACCCGCGCACGCACGCGAGCCCTCTCGCCCTTGCTCGCGGCAGTCTCGTCTAGTTTGCCAGCGCTGCCGGTGCTCGTGGCGCCCTGGCACGTCTTGTGACTGTGCGAGAAGCTCACCAGCGTGAAGAAGCAGGAAAACTCGTTTGTCGCTCAGACAGATCGCAATGATCTCTACGACG
Source organism: Aurantiochytrium sp. KH105 (assembly GCA_003116975.1). NCBI lineage: Eukaryota > Bigyra > Thraustochytrida > Thraustochytriidae > Aurantiochytrium > Aurantiochytrium sp. KH105. The sequence goes on along the minus strand of BGKB01000068.1, from coordinate 326,701 downwards.
GTGGCTCGCTCGAGGCCACATCACAGTCGCATTCATCAGCCAGCGCTATTCGACTGGCAGGCCGCCATGCGCACCCGCGAGAGATGAAGAAGAATAAAAATGCAGGAGCAAGCCTAGCATGATGAGCAATCTAGCCAACTTGTTCGTCTCCGTGCGAGGTCTCCGTGCATGAATAATAAATGAGCACGAGCGACTCGGAGGTTGACAAATGCTACTTTTGCCCAAGCAAGACGAACGAGAAGGACTCCGCCTGCGGAGGCGGAGAGACTCTTTTTGCCATGCAAAGGTCCCCCGGGGTTCCCACCTGGTGCCAAAGGTGGCCCGGACGGACTCGGTATTATGATCATAGTAGTTAGTAAGGCTATACTGCTTCTTCTCGAGGACTTCAGACAAAACCTGAACTTGCTTGAACTCGACCTGACTAAAGCGAGCATGGTGCGGACGGAAGAGGAGGCGCGGGCGCCGAGCGTCAAAGAACCCGCGTCGCTGCTGGAACTCTGCGAAGAAGCCCTGCGCTCGCGTGCGGGAACGAGGTCGCGCGAAGTTTTGGACATCTTGGAGCTCGCGCGGTTCACGCACAGAACGGCCCTGGAGGAGGCGTGCGTGCGAGCAATATGGCGAAACTTTGCAATGCTCCGCGAACGCCACGGACCCGAGGAGCTGCGCGCGGCACTCGGAGATGCGCGCTACGAAAAATTCGAGGCAGAGCTTGTCGACTTTCTCGAGTCCAAGGCCGAGGTCGCCCGCCTACGCTCGGGCCAGGTCATTGAGCTCGAACCGTGCACAGATATTGAGCCGGATGAACAAGGCAACTTTCCGCTCGAAGCGCTACGTACGGGAGCTGTCTGGCCTTCGGGTGTCGACCCAGCGAACCGCGAGATGCGCCTTCATGACGAGACCTTTCGGCAGCTCTTCAAGATGGACAAGGCCGAGTTCGCAAAGCTGCCGAGCTTTGTGCGTATTCGCGAAAAGAGAGATCATGGTCTTTTTTGAACTTTCTTGAAAGAAGCGCGCTTAGGTTCTCATTCTTTGAAGGAAAGGAAAATACCGCGCAACGAGCACGGCGCTCTGATTCTCTGACTCTCATCGTTTGTCTTCCGTCATCGCGGCGCAGCCATGACATCGACTGATTCCTTTGAGATGGAAATGGAGACAATGATGCGCGCTGATGCCACACCGTAAATAAATTGAACAATTAGTCCTCTGATGCTCGAGAGCAGGACAGCAGTAGCGGGTAAATTGAGAACGCAGCGAGCGAGAGCACTTTCGCCAGACGAGTGTAGGTACTACCTTTCCCCGCGTCGTTGCCTCTTCCTCTGCTCCTCCTTTCGCGTGTGTGTTGCTGCTAGGTCATCAGCCCGCTTCTGCTTCCCTTTTACAGGCTTGAAAAATGCACGAAAGGATCGCGACTCTGAACGTGTGCTGCGCCAAACACGCAGCGCGGCACGCCATGCGCGTGGGCCAAATCCCTCTTTGCGGTCTACGCGATGAGCAGCGATTCCAAGTCTTCGCGCCGTCTGAATGTTTGGCTCGAGATCATCGAAGAACAGAGCATCGCCGGGTGCAACGCCCCGATTCCTGATGAGCAAACGCCGCAAATGAGGCTCCTTGTTGCCAGCGAAAACGCAAATGGAGTCCGCTTTGAAGGCGCCGAAAAGACCCAGCGCTCGAAGAGCTTCTTCTGCACGCTGGATGCTCGGGGAGCTGCTCGCAATCGCAAGTCTGACGCCCCTTTGCTGCAGCACATTGAGCATGGTCATGACCCCAGGATAGATGACCAGCTCGTCCTCGTCGCCGTCTGCGTCCACGCACTTGCAAGCCCCTGTGCGTCCAGGAATCGCCGTAAATGGAGGCCTCTTGCGCACGAGCAACGTTGTGGGCCACACGGTATGATCGAGGTCCAGAATGACCATCTTGGGCAACACGCCGTCCAGCGCGAGTCCTGCGTCTGGACGCAGATCTGCCCGGACGCCGTCCTTCCCCGAGGCGCCGCCGGCGGCTGCAGCAGCAGTCTCCTCGCCAGCGCCCCGCGAGAGCTCGCCGACTACGACGACCTCCTCGTCCCGCTGGCCCGGGTCTTCTTCGCCAGGCGCAGCGCCGCGCTTCCTTCGCGCAGCGCCATCTCCTGCGCCACCATCTCCTCCTCCCTCAGCGGCGGCGGCGCTCGCGTCGCCAGTCTGCAGAGGCATGGGCTGGGCTGGGCGCCGCCGCCATGGCGCGCGCCACCGCGGGGCGGAGCGCGGCGTGGCGCGAGAGAGCGTTCTGCTTTGCGTGCTCGGCAGCCTCGAGCTCGAACCTCTAGGTTCAGGCCTAACTGTAAGAATAAGGCAGAGGCAGAGCAAGGCAGAGCAAGGCAGAGCAAGGCAGGGCAAGGCAGGGCAAGGCAAAGCCCACTTGCCAAAACCTTGCGCGCGAAAACCACTTGGCCGGCGCCCGCCCGCCCGCCCGCCCTGGCTGGCTGCGCGGGGAGGGAGGGAAAACGCGGGGCCTCCGCGCGGCGCGACGGGCGCGAAGCCGGCTCGCCGGAGTCGCCCTTGCAGCGTCTCGCAAGAGGCTCGCTGTGCCGAGGAGCAACGGCGAGCGCCATGTCCGCGTCAACGGGAGCGACGAGGAGCGCGACGACTGCAGGGCCGTCGATGACAACGCCAACGTCAACGTCGATGTCGACGTCGTCGATGTCGACGACGAGCGCCGCGATGATGCTAGGTGACGCCAATGCGCAGTCGGGAACAATGACGTGGGGCGCGATGCCTGGATCTATTTCGGCAGCCGCAAACGCGGCACCTAGGGGATCGTGGCCAGCGTCTGGGGAAAGAAGAAACTCCTCGCGTGGGGCTTCTTCGCGAATGAGGGTAGACAGTGGCTTGAAAAGATCCCGACCTCCAATGTTGGGCCGACGCAAAAGCGCCTCGGACGCGCAGGCTCAGGCGAAGCTCTTTGCAGCCAAGAGCCTTCGAGCCCTTGGCGTCGGCCTCTGCGGAAAACTTCTTACGTCGGATGCGCACGGACTTCCTGTTGTGGTCTTTGGGTTTCTGACCCTTTTTGTTGCGGCCATTGTTGTATGCATGCTACAAAAGCCTTGGCAAGCAGCGCGGCAGATTCCACATCAGGAGTGGGCTCGAATTGTCATCAATGGCTTCCTCTTTGGCACCTCATGGGTGTTATGGGCCAAAGGTCTTCAAGCATGTGGACTCGTGCGCACACTCATCCTCGAACACTCGCATGTCTGTGTCACGGGTGTGCTCGCTGTCCTTGCAAAGCGCAAACAAGATGGGCCCGCAAAGACCATGCTTGCCCGTCTAGCAAGCGGCGAGCTTCTGTACGTGGTGGCCTTCTTCCTCCTCAGCTACGACGGAGAGCAGTTTTTCGGAGGCGTCGTGATCTTGCTCGCGAGCTCTCTGATGCGAGCCGTGTGGACGCGATTCTCCCACAAGATTGCGCGCGATATTGGCGGCCCCAAAAAGCTCCACGCCCTGTCGCTATGCGCGGCGACAGCTCTCCTCATGCCACTCGTGATCTTGGACATTCTCGGGGAGGCGCTCGTCGGCGCGGACTACGACTATAGCGTCATGTCTTTTCGAACGCTCCTTTTCGCTGCTGGAGCCGCCTGCCTCGCGCTCGTCCTCAACTTTTACGCCGAGGCCGTGTATGCGGGCGCACCGTTGATGGGGCCCATCTCACTTGCGGCTGGAGTAGCTATGTCCGGGCTCCTAGGACATTTCCCAAGCATGCTTGAAGGCGTTGCGTCCATCTGCGCCCTTGTCAGCTTGAAAGAGGACTCACACCGCAGCATTAACGCTTCATCGGACTCGCTCTTGCCAACGACTGCAGGCGACCCACACGCATGGTCTGGCGCCGGGGAGGGAGCGCTCGAGGCTGCCATCTTGGGTGACCCTCTGCGTCGCCTCGCGCAGTTTATTCTCAATGACGATTCTGCCAGCGTGCGGGAAAATTTTAGTTTTTTCGCTCCTTGGCCACGTCATCTCTCGCAAAAAGGTGGGGCGTCTGTTTTATCTCTGGCTGGTCTTGCAGACGGCTCCAGACGACTCTGGCGGCACGCCATGGGCTCGCCAGATTCCAGACGCATCGTTCTCTTTCTTTTGCTCAACTTGGCTTTTATGTTTGTAGAAATCCTCGTCGGCCTCTGGAGTAATTCGCTTGGTCTCATCTCGGATGCCGGGCATATGCTATTTGACTGCATGGCGCTCTTCATTGGTCTCTTTGCTTCATTTGTCTCGCGGTGGAACCCCGATCACTTTTACACGTATGGCTATGCCCGCTTCGAGACGCTTTGTGCTTTTGTAAATGGGGTTTTCCTCGTTTTTATTGCGATCTTCATCATGACCGAGTCTCTGGAGCGCATCTCGGACCCTCCAGAGCTCGGCACTTCGGGACTGCTTACCACGTCTATTCTAGGTTTTCTGGTGAACCTTGTAGGCCTTGTGTTTTTTCATGGACACTCGCATCTTGGCGACGACTCGTGTGGCGGCCATGGCCACTCACACGGCGGCGGGCACAGCCATGCGCACCACGGGAATGAAAACATGCATGGGGTTTTTCTTCATATCCTTGCGGATGCGCTGGGTAGCCTCGGCGTCATCGTTTCCTCCATCCTCATAGAGTATCGCGGCTGGTTTGTGGCGGACCCAATTTGTTCATTGCTTATATCGCTGCTTATCTTAAGCAGCGTTTATCCGCTTTTAAAGTCGACGGCTTCGACACTCCTTTTGTCGGTGCCACCGCGAGTCGCGGCCAGCTTCAAGAAGACTCTCAACGAGATCCTCCTCCTCGATGGCGTCAGCTCGATTCGGGAACCCAAACTTTGGATGCAAAGCGCAAGTCTTGTGGTCGTCTCACTTCACGTCATCATCGAGGACAGCTGGGAAACGCAGCAAGTTTTACGTCCTGTCGAGGACCTTTTGCGCGCGAGAATACCTAACTTGCGACACAGCACGATTCAGGTTTACCATAAGGGCACCTATTACACCTTGGTAGAATCGCAGCGGCAACGGAGCATTCCTGTGTTCTGGAGTCCGGAAACAGACGAGCTTACCCGAACGACTGAGCAGTTTCTCACGCCCGATACCAAACATGCGCTAGCGCAGCGCATGGGTCATCTCCATCACCACAATCATCACCATCAGCATGGCCATCACAACCAAGATGGAGACCATGGGCATGGACATGGACATGGACATGAGCATGGACATGGGCATGGACATGAGCAGCAACGAGAACAGGAACAACATAATCATGCCCATCACGGGCATGCACACAACCATGGGCACACTCACGCGCACCACAAACATACGTTACACAGTCAAGGTGGTCACGGTCACATACATGACAAGCAAGGCGCACGCCAAGGTGCGGATAGCGGCCAGCATTTCACTCTGTAAGCTATATTCTGTCTTTTCGCGCCAGATTAAGTCGAATCAAGGGAACCAAATAGGTCGTCTGCGAGATCCTTGACGATGCTGTGGCACATGTGGATACGCTGCGCAAATTCACGAACGTCCCGAAAGGCTTGAAGAGTTGCTTTGTACACTCCCGTCTCCTGCGTTGATGTGGCCAAGAGACGGTTCTGCAAAAAGTCAATACCCTCATCACTAAAATGCAGAAAGGCGTACCCGTTGCGGTGTACCAGCGTCGGCCATTGCGTCTTTTTCACCACAAAGACCGAGTCGCTCGCGTAGTCCAGCCGCGACTTGATAGACGTTGTAAGTGCCCGTAACAGAGAAACGTTCGTAGCCAACGGGGTTCCCGGGAAGGTGACGGTCTTGGGAAGTACAAAAGGGTGCAAAACGCGTCGAGAGCCAACTTCGGCCGTCGATCGACAATACTCCGGAATTTGCTGCAGCGTGACACCAAAGAGCTTGGCTTTGCGCTGAAGTGAATTTGAAAACTGCTGCACCGCCGTGCCACCAGCTACCATCCACTGAATCACAATGTGGTACGTCTGGTACGGAGAAAAGATCGGGTCGTACTCGAGGACAAGCCACTCGTATCGATCTGACTTTTTGGGCAATTCAACTCGCACTTCAACGCCTTTGCAGGTAAAAGGTTCGAGTGCGCTATCGTCGATCAAGAGGTCCATGTCCTCCGCCTTTTGACTTTCTTTTGGGTTGTGCTCATCGGACGCGCTTCCTTGTTGTTGCACGGGCACGCGCGTATATCTGCGCCGAACCTTGACTTCGACCTTTTCCCCCTCTTTCGTTTTGAGATTCAGCCACTCACACAACTTTTTGAAACCGTTGATCGTAGCGGTCTCTTCGCTCTCAGAAAGTACCTTTGGCTCCCACCCTGCGAGGTTCATGGGAGGCGGGCCCACGGTGGGCGCACGATCATTGCCCGGACTCGTAGACGAGGTATGGACTGCTGAACCGTGGCGTCTCATGCGACTCAGACGTGGCGCTTTCTCTGCCGTTGACGTTGATGCAAGGTCTTCCGAGGCAACACGAATATGTCGAGATGTATCCGAGGTGGCCGGGTCCAAGACCTGGTCCTCGGCAAGACGAGCTACCCCCGTTGTGGCCTCGGGAGCACGCAAGGCGTCAACGGCATTCGGCTTCCCTTGAACGCCCGGAAGTTTTGCCAATTCGCTCTGCAAGGACACCCGAGGCAGCGGGGCGCCCGTTGGGTCCATGGGGGGAGAACTTGACCGTGCCGAGGTCGCCGACTTTGGGGCCACGACCGTTGGGGGAGGCACGACCGGTAGCTTGTTGGACGCGCCTTCGATCACACCTTTGGCTGTGGAAGACGTCGCCGACACTGGCGTCACAGTCGAGGTCGGAGGCGTCGATGCGATTCCGAGCTTTCCGGTAGGCGAGACACCGGCCTTTTTTGGCGCCTTGGGCAGCGCGCTCAACATAATGCGCCGGTAACGCTTTTGCGAGGCAACACGGTCATCTTGGTAGCCACACAAGAGGTTATCGCACTTGTTCCATGAGAAAACTGCGCCGCTGGCCTTGAACTTGAGCTTCATGAGTTGTGTGCTGCCTTCAGAGCTGTCGTAAAGCAAGTACTCATACGACCACTCCGGAATCGGAGGATCTTGGTTATCTTGATGCGTCCTGTCCTCCATTTTCTCGTCCGACTTGTTTTGATCAAAGTTTTTATTGATGTATCTGAAAACATGAACCTGGCGCGCGTTGGCAGCGTAGCAGAGCTCATGTATCTCGTGGCCCATCGTGAGCATGTACCTCATGTTGTCCGAATCAGCATTTTCTGGCACGCTCGCTTCCTCGTCCTCATCTCTGGTATTGTCATCGTTGTTGCTGTTGCTGTTGTTGTTGTTGTTGTTGTTGTTGTTGTTGTTGCTACTGTTGCCCACTACAAGTTGAAAATCCTGAGAAAGTCGCTGACACACCATCTCCATGATGAGATCCTCGTACGTTTCGTAACCCGAATTGTTGGTTTCTGCCATTGTTAGGGTGTACGAATTAAGCTTATAATGTGAAAACACCGATATATCCGGGAAATAGTCTGTGGTCAGAGGCAGGATGCCGGGCGATTGCAAAGATTTCCAGTTCAAGCGAAATGACTCAATCGTCAGTGGCGTGACCTCCTCCTTTGTCTGCTTGCCGCTGCCGCTACGCGAGGCTCCATCGTCGTCTTCGTCAGACGAGGAGGACTCTTCTTCATAGTCCTCTACGCGCACGCCGTGGCTTTCGTCGTCGAAACGGCCCGTGGGAAAAAGATGACTCCATCGCCGTCGATTGTGCGTGAGGCGCTCCTGGTACAGCTCACTCGTGAAGATGCTCCAGTCGAAAGGATTAATCGCTGCGTTGGGCGGCGGCGCCAAAGACACAGGGCTTGTCGCACTGGATGGACCCGATGATGACTGCATGCTGCTTTGTCGCCCCATCTTGGCCACTCTGGCGCGCGACCACACACGGCTCAGGTGACCTCCGTCCAGGCCTGCGCTTCCGCTGCCACTTCCAGGAGCGCCCCCAACGCTTCCGTTTGACCCAGCACGAAGGGCAGCACGGATGATACTTGTGCGCTCCGGTGACCCGGTCGGCACATACTGAGAGGTCATTTGTAGTCCTGGTGAACGATCGGGCGACGTTCCAGCCCACGTCACTTTAGACCGCGAGTCATGGTGCATCGACTTGCGGCTTGCAGATGAGCGATGAATGAGACTCCCCCCGGTACCCGTAAATGACGAGGACACTCGCATCGTCTTACTTCCTCGAATGTCCAAACTACTGCTGACACTCATTGTGCTATGATGGCTCGTGCTCGGCTCAAACGTGGATGCGGTGAGCTGTGACGGTGAAGCAGGCTTGGACATCGGAGATACTTCGCGCGGAGACCGCGCAGAGGTCTCCTCGCCCGAGTCGCCAACACGGCGCAACCTCGGAGAACGAGTACCAGAGCGCATATTCATCATGCTGGTGATTGTGGAGCTGCTTCCGCCGGCGCCACTTGCAGAAGGCGCGAGTATAAAGCTAGCATTTGCCTTGACCGTAGAAAACGCCGCATGGCTCGAAGATCGAATCATGCCCATCTTATTGTTGCGTACGGAAACGCTTGCAGAGTCCATCGAGGTAGCGTGCAGGCGCTGTGGCCTTGCCGGGCGCTGAAAGACAGCCGCGTCGTGTTCCTTGGCTGCTTGGGCCATTCTACTGTACCGTTCGGAGCTTTGGTCATTTCTCGATTGCTCGTATCGACTTTGCTGATGCTGCGATGCGTGCGCAGACTCGGATAGACTAATAAAAGGCATCGGACTGTGATGATGACCTTCCGACGACATTCGGCGAAGCGTATCCCCGACATAGATCGCCTGGAGACTTGGCGAGCCTCGCTGAGGCACGTACATGTGCGACTGCTGGGAACTTCCTAACGACACGTTGGTTCCTGTCAGCGTAGGAGATGGGGGAAGCGATGGTGTGGCGAGTGAGAAGGAGCGCGCTTCGACGGAAGAGAGACCGCCCTGTTCAGCGACGAGTGGAAACCATGGCTTCATGTCCTTTCGGCGTGGTGCAAGAAGGAGTTGATGTCGAGGAAAGTCCTTGAGGTGATTGACGAGGGCAATTGGCATGTTGCTGCGGTCCGAGTCCGTGAGGTCAAACATGCGATTGTCAGGAAGCGGTTCGAATTGCTCGCCCCATGAGAACGAGCCCATTGTCATGAGTTGCAGCTTGGCGAACACAGTGTCGGATGTGCCCAGCTCCTCTAGGGGCACGTCAGGTCCGCCAACGGGACGCACGCTTGTTTTGTGAAACGGAAAGCTGAGGTGGACCCAGTGCGGAATGTTGTACACGGGGAGTATGGGTCTCTTCTTTCTTTTCTCGTCGTCGTCTGGTTCTACCACCGGGATATTTGGAGAACCTGCAACGTAATACTGCGTTGAGGCTGCGAAAGGATGCGGACGATCGAGTATGTCAAGCATCGAACCATCAAGAGAAGGTTTGTAAATGAAGAGGGGTGCAACGTGAAGTGGGGCGCGCGACAGACTGACAAAGTCGCACCCAATAGCGTTGTCCATCATACGCCGCTTTGTGATCGTGGTGAGGTCACGATCGACCTCAAAAACGCCACTGCCCGCTGTGACCAGCACCATGGCCTGACCCGTGCGCATGAGGTCACGATCCATAAAGTGCTTGTCGAGGATATTGAGACAAAGATTGATGGCCTCGAGACAGTTGCCTTCCTGCGCTGTGCCAGGAAGCCCATAGGCAACCCTTTTCCGATTGCTGCTGACTCTGCTACCGCTGACACCGCTGGTCCTATTCCCAATTGACACTCGAGATCGTCTTCGCGGCGCATATTTGCTAGATGATTCGGGTGCATTGTCGTGACTAAAGGACCTTTGCAAGGGCAGATGCATCGCATCGAGTGAAGTCGAACGGGACATGTCCGGTGAGGTCCGGAGACGAGTGTGTCGTGCATTGCGCCCCGCATATGTCATGTCAGGGCTGAATGACAGTAAATCCGGCGCTCGTAGTTCTCCGACCCCGGATATGTCACCGTCATCATCATCATAACCATCATCATCATTGTCATTGTCATCTCCATCACTGTTGCCGGAACTGTGAAACGAGACGTCTCCATTCTCATCTTCGTCGGCGCTCTCGTCGTTCGCACCTGATTCGTCATTGCCCTCTTCATTGGCGAATACAGAGTCTTTATAATGTTCGTCATCATCGTTGTCGTCATTACGAGTCTCGCCGCTCTTGTCCTTCTCGAACTGACTTCTTCCATGGAATAACGAGGAAGAAAAACCTTGGTGCGCAGACGTGCTCGCAACTTTGTTGCGAGCGGCGGCATCTGGGGCAGCGCTCGCAGAGCCTCTCGTACGGAAAGGGTTGTCTGCAGACACCGAACCCGCGCCATGCAGAAAAGGCGGCGGACGCCGATGCGCGGAGCGGCCGAAGGCGGATTTTTTTCTTGCAAAACATTGAGGCGGGCCGTTCCACTTGCTCATGCGAGGAAAGTTGAGAAATTCTCTCTTGAGAAGCGATTTCAAGGACATCCAATCTTGTCGCGTCTCATTTTCTACGACCGTGTGATACAGGTCAGTGTAGTAGCGCCCATCGTAGTCCATGCGAACCGCGGGCGTTCCCTCCGGAGGTTTGATGTCGAAATAAGTACGAGTAAAATACAGTACGGTCAGCCTGTGCGTGACCGATTTTGCCGTCCATTTCTCCAGGACCTGTGTCACAAAGCGATTAAGGAATCGTTCAAAGTACAGTTCGCCATCTTCGGTAAAGTTCCACATTTCCTTGCTCATTTGCACGAGCCAAAAGATACGCGCAGAGCACGAGCGGAAGATGAACTTTGTTGACTCCCGAACAATGCCGCAGGCGACGGGCCTATTGCCCCGCTCTAGCATCTCGTCGACCGAGACATTGTGCCCGTTCACAGACAGCTTTTGGCCAATGTAGCAGCAGCGTCCATGCATGGCCGCGCGGAAGCGCCAAAACTCGCCCTGCGACACGTACTGGTCCTTGAAGCTGATCTCGATGTAGCAGAGATCATAGCGTTTCGCGTCCACCTTGGACACCACAATAGGCTGGAAAGTATGCAAGTTGAAGGCGGGGTTCGTGGTGATTGACTTGAGCAGACTCACTGTAAAACTTCCGCGCGTTTCGACTTGCGTCACTTGCTGCAGGAGTTTGCGTTTGGTGTCGACCTCCTCTGGGTGATAAATTTCCACGTAGTCGCCGACCTTGAGGCCTCGAAAATGATCCAGATTGAGGACAAGGTCTGACTTGTAGTCGGTATGCGTATGGCTCGTGAGAATCGCGTTTTCGATGGCTTGCTCGCTGCGCCGATCGATACCCTTCGAGGAGGAACTGCTCGACTTTGCACTGATGTCCTCTTCCTCGCCGCCGCCGTCAGCTGTTTGTTGTTGTTGCTGCTGCTGCGCCATTGCCGAGAGCTGTGACGACGTTGAGCCGGCGGTACCGACCGGCACTGCCGCGGCTTTGGAGCTTGGGGGTTTATCTCCCAGTTCCTCCTGGCTTGGAATCGACGAGGCTGAAGCAGGCGGCATCGTTGCTGCACTTGCTGCAGATGCCGAGTTTGACGCCGAAGCAGGCGTAGCCAAGGGCGCAAACTGAGATCCAGCAGCAATGGTCGCCGTGCTCTCACCCGATTTTCGCTGCGTCGCTGATGCTCCTGACTTGGCTGTAAAACTTCCAGGAGCAGCCGAGGTTGCGGACGACAAAGTCTGCGCAGACGGCGCCTCGGTAGATCCTTCACGAATATTGGCCTCGCCTTTGCTTTGGGGGCTTGCCATGGGCGATGCCAAGCCGGTCTCGCTGGTGGCCCCTAGCATGGTATCCACCTTGAGTTCGGAGCGAATATTGTCCAAGCTCAAAGAGCGAACTTGCGCGCCTGAATTGAGGTCTCCCCCTTCTACAATCGCGCTAGGAAGAGCGCCAGGCACCGTGGGCCCTACAGCGTTGTCTTGATTTCCCTCCATGAGCGAGGCGGCGCGATGTAGAGGTAGCACCGGGAGGGTTTGACTCAGTGCTTTGTGAGGATCCGTTTCGTGAATTTCTGATGCCGCGCGCTTGAGAAGTGGGCTCAAGATTTCTTCGTGCTGCATCGAGGGTGGCGGTGGTGTTCGCGACATCCCAGCCTTTGGCAGCGTACCAAAGAGACCACTCTCCCGACTTGGCGATGTGAGGTGGGCATGCGGGCCTGACTGCAAGATTGGCGGAGTAATGACAGGAGTTCGTGGTGCCCCGGGTGGTGACAGTGGAAACGCAGGGGACGCCGACGAAGGTTCTGCTGGTCTTGACGATGGCAGCTGCGCTGAGGCGCGCAAGGCCTCGCCTTTGGCCTCATCAGCATTGCTGTCATCTTGGACGGAAGAGCTCGTTTGGGTCTTTGTCGCGGTCGTGGTTGTGGTTGTCGCCGTAGATTTGGCCTTGATCTTTTTCTTCTTTTTCTTTTTCTTTTTCTTCTCGGCAGCGTCGTCTTGATCTGTCGCGGCGGCAGCAGCAGCAGCAGCAGCATCGTCAGCGTTACCAGCATTACGAGCAGCGCCAGCACTAGCACTACTTCCCTTGTTGCTGGTCGCGCCTGCGTCCCCTTCTCGGGACGAGGACTCGATTTCTGTCGCGTGGGATGCCGCAGGAGGCGGGGTTTTCAACTTTGTCTGCTGCAAAACGGGGGTCGGCACCGCCGCTTGCGTAGCCGTGGTCACCGCCGCTCCGGTCCCTGCTCCTGCTCCCGCTCCGCCCGTCGCAGGCGGGGCTTTGGTCTCGCCGTTCTCGCCGCCGTCGTCGCGCTCGCGCGGCATGGCGCCACTTTTTCCGCTCCGCGAACCCTATCAATCCCACGGCCGGGCCGAGCCCGAGGCTGCCCGCAATCGCGCCCTTTCGCCAGCCCTTTCGCCCGCCCCTCCGCGCGCACGCCCACCCGCACGCACGCACGCACGCACGCACGCACGCGCACGCGCGCCGCAGGCCTCGCGACGAAGATCTGGCTGCGCTGCTGCTGCTGTTTTTCAAATCCTCGAGGCGCCTTGCCTCGCTTCTGAGTCACGTTGCGCGGGTTGGTTCAAACCAAAGTTCAAATCCAGGCGCCACTGATGACTGACTTGCCAGCGAAGGAAGTCACGGTTAAAATCTTGTTAATGCTAGTAGGAGCTAGGCCTATGTTCAACTTGGGCCCTCGCGACTACTACATGGTCGTGATGGTTGATGAGCGGCGGCGAGCAGAAGGCGATCTCGGGAGCGCCGCGAGAGCCCGAGGAAAGCACGGCACCGGAGGCCGCGCGCCGGCCGGCACGCAGGCAGCCGGGCGGGCCTGCAGCGCGGGCTCGCAAGACGACGGGCGGGCGGCGAGCGGCCAGGCGCCGCTTGCTCTGTGGATCGCATCGCACGAGGGAACCAAGCTAGCTAGCCTAGCTGCGCGGAAGCTGGCGTGCTCGTGGCCGCCGGCGGACGACGGCGACGACGACGACGACGACGACGACGAAAGAGCTGAGCTGGGCGGAGCTGGCTGGGCGAAAGGGCGTGCGTCCTGGACGGAGCGCGCACTCGTACGATGAATGTGGACTGGTCGACCGTGAATCGGGTAATTGCGCGCGAGCTGCGCGTCTCCGAGGCACATTTAGAGACCTTGATGCGAGGACCGCCAGCCCGCCTCGCGAGCGCGTTCTCCAGAACGCAGCTGCAGACGGCGTTGCGCATTCTTCAGCAATACGGCGTGGTCGAGGCATCGTCCGCAAATGCATTGCCGCTGTTGGGGGGGCCGCAAGGGCCCACAAGCCTCTCGCTTGCCACATATATTCTCGCTCTTGCAGGTCCGCATCGAGCGCAGAGTCGATCCTTGCAGACGCAACAACAATCTGCAGCAAGGAAGAAACGTCCCATCAACCGCAGCATGCAAACAACATTGACAGCGCACGGTGTCGGTAAAAAACAGCGGGTTCAAGATGGCGCGTCCGGCGCATCATTGAATGATTACCAGCAACTCCAGGCGGTGCCGTTCATCAACGAGCTCGTTGCCGAAACCCAACGCATCAAGGCGCTCGCGCAAGAGCGGAGCCAGCAAGAGGAGCGAAGCGGGGATGAAGCCAAAAAGGAACCAGCGCGGCTCAGCGAAGTTCCCTCGGCCTCGCCATTTGAAGAGCAGTCCCTGGCCGCTCTAACCAAGCTCGGGTTCTCAGAAAAACGAACGCTCCAGGTCCTTCGTGAGTGCAATGGCGATGTCATGCGCGCTAAGTCACGACTCCTTGAGGACCTTCGCGACTATCAGGACATGAAGCAAATGGACCAGAGTCGGGAGCTATCCGAGGTGACGGCACGAGCCGACGAGGCGCGCGCCGATAAAGATCGCCGCGGACAACTTAGTTATACGGATGTGCTTTCAGCTGGGGTCTTTAAGAATAGCATGCTTCTCGACCATACGATTGGTGTGCCCGTGTTGCGGGAGATTCTTTGTGTAGAACGTGATGGCGCTGTGGACCTCACTCATGCAGAGCTTAGAGACTCGTGCATTAAGCTGCTCGGCTTGGAGTCGCGGTGCTTCAAGTGGTTCGGCGTGGGCACTTGCGCCTATATAAGCCAAGTCATTCGTCGTATGCGGAAAAGGCATCCCGAGGAATTTGACCTTGACTACCTTTCGGACCTGGCGGACGAATTGAATACTGTCATCGTGAGCATGCCGGGCAAGGCGGGAAACATGCCTGCGCCCTTTGTCAAGGCTCTGTATGAGGTTTCTGACCTTTCTGATCTTCAGCGTCGTTGCGGAGATGACTGTTTCCTCTCGGGTAAAACACTTCCGAGCATGGATGACGACGACGTCGTTGTAGAAGACGAAATCGTTGCAGCGTCAGCATCGGGGGTCGATGCAGGGGCGAGCGCGGCCGCTATCGGTGCCGCTCGCTCGAAGCCATCCTCTTCCTCCTCCTCTTCCTCCTCCTCCTCCTCTTCGTCGTCTTCCTCTACGTCTGCTGGCCATGGGCCTGATGATCAAAGCAGTACAGATGTTGTCGATTTGACATGATAGAGTCTGTTGTAGTAAAGCATGCCACGTAAAGTAGAGCAGAACAGAGCAGAGCAGAGCAGAGCTTGACAGAACGACGACAATATAGAGCGCATCTTTTCCTTTCTTTCCTCTTCTTTCCCGAAACAGGAGCGGGCGGTCGTGTTCATCCGATTCCTCTCCCCCGTCCTCCTTCTCTTCGTCTTCCTCCTCCTCCCTGTTCCCCTGCTCGCTATGAGGCTCCAATCCTCCCGACCTGCCACTGGTTGCTCATTCTTTCCTGAGGCGAGGCCTCCACCACTGGCAGAGAGCCACTGCAACGACGGACCTGCTTCCTCCACTCTCTCGCGCGCTGTCAAGGTGCCAGGGCTCAAATACGATTCCGGTATCGCGCAAAGCGCGCAGCGGACCCGGGGTCCTCGCGTCTGCTTGCCCCGGGTACCACCTGCACCGGACCTTGTATAGAAGACCACAGTAACGCGCCGCCGCCCTGCCTGACCGCCGCGAGTGACCGACCGCGAGTACTACTAACTACTACTAGACAGACCGAGCAGAACGAACGCCTCGCGCGGCCGGGCACTGCAGACGGGCAAGCGCGCGCGGGCAGTCCGGAGGGAGGGCGGCCCTGCGCGGAGGCGACGGCGCCGCACGCAGGCAGCCCGGGCCGCCGGCTCGGCGCGCGCGGGCCGTCCCAGCCAGGTTTCTTTCTTTCCTTGCGCATTCGATCGATTGATTCTCTCTCGCACGCGCCGGGACGCGACGGGACGGGACGAAGCGCAGAATGCAGCGCGCGCTGACGAGCGTGCGGGGCGGCGCCGAGGAGCTCTCGCTGGAGGGGCGCTGCCTCAGGGAGACCAACTTGCGCCCCCTGGCGGTTGAGCTCGAGACCAATAAGACCTTGCGGGCGCTTGATCTTCACGACAATGCACTGGGGCCTGAAGGGGCCAAAATGCTCGCAGACATGCTCGTGCAAAATGACACGCTGATCGCGCTCAAGTACGTTCGGTCTGGGTGCTTCTCTTGACGCACTCGGATAGTTTGGCATGCGCGCAGCGACCATGTCTTTGCAATGCACTCACGCTTATGCCTGTCTTGCGCAAAACAGCGTCAGCAATAACAACATTGGGGCCGAAGGTGCAAAACATTTTGCCGCGGCCATTAAAAACCCCGCTTTCGCTCTGAAAAATCTCGAGTAAGTTCTTTCCCTTCATTCCTCCCGATCTTTGTTCTTCTTCGTGTCCTTTCGTCTCGAAGCTGGACCAGGCAGGTCGAGCTGCGAGTTGTGTGGTCTAACTTTTTCTTTGTTGTACGCGGCGCAAATAAAAGCCTGAGCTGGAACAACATTGGTCCCGTAGGCAGCGAAAAAATCGCCAAAGCGCTCGAGGCAAACCGCAGCCTCGAAAGCTTGAGGTACGTTTTTCGCAGCGCTTTTTCTCGAAATGACTCTCCACTGACTGAAACCCAAACAAACCTCTCAGCCTTCAAAACAATAATATCGGGAGCAGGAGCCTTCGAACCATCGCCACCGCCGTGGGCCAATCGTCGCTGACAAAGCTCGATCTCGGCTTTAACGGCATTGTACTTGCCGACATGACTGCTATTGCGAGCATGTTGGAGGATGCCCGACTTGTGGATCTCAATCTTTCAAACAACGTCATCGGTCCTCGTGGGGTGAGAGCAATATCTGACGCAATAAACAAGAGCGAAACGCTGACAACTCTCAAGTACGTTACAAATGACTGTCGCACATGCATGCGCACAGTAACGTAAGAGGCTGACGTTGCTTCTCGTGTGGTACTAGTCTTCAGAACACTTCATTGGGCTCGGGCGGCGCACAGGTGATCGCTGAGGTGCTCCAGACCAACCAGCATCTTTTGCATCTCAAGTAAGCTCCGGTCGCGAGAAATTGCAGAAACACTTTTGTTGAAGAGAGAGAGAGAGACTGACTCATTGATGAATGTGTTCATGCGTGCAGCCTTGGATATAACGCAATCGCTGTGACGGGAGCAAGCGCACTCGCCGCTGCCTTGACGAATAATACATCATTGGAATGCCTCATGTACGTCTCGCGTCGGCACATGACCCAACCTTCAATTGCAGACTAACATGCGATCGACGCCAACGCTTCACAGTCTCCCCTTTACACGTTTGGGAAGTGAGGGTCTGCGGCAAATTGCAGAAGCGCTCTGGTCAAATACATCTCTCATAGAGCTCGAGTAAGTGTCTTTGCACGATCTTTCTCGCTCATGAGGCTGCACAAGAAAGTCCGACTGACCTTACACTTATTCTTTTGCTTTGTTGCTGACGCGCAGCTTATCCGGCAATCCTTGCGGGGAGGCGGGCACCAAGGCCCTCGAGGATTTGCTTCGTCTCAATACACATTTACAAAAACTCATGTAGGTGTGAATCAATGCATGTCTTCTGAGACAAGACGCCTCTTTTCCCCCGTCCGAACAGGTCTGGCTCACTCACTAACTTTGCACTCGGAATGACAGCCTCGCGTGTGCCTCGCTCAGCGACAATCACATTACCAGTCTCGTTCGTGGCCTCGAGGCCAACACAAGCTCGGCTCTTTGCAAGTTTGTTCTCGCAAATAATTCTCTTGGTCCACAAAGTAAACGTGTTCTACAAGCCACTCAGGAGAAGTTGACGAATCTCAAGGTCATTCTGGACAGCAACTGATTTCCAATACTATTATGAATTTGTGTTCTATGTTGTGACAGCCAGCCCCCTTCTTAACTATTCCTTTGTTTCAGGAGAAACACACGCGATCTCGTTCAGTGTGGCCTTGGCAAACAAAGAATAAGTTGAGATGCATCTTTGCCCTTGCCGTCAGTATCGATTGCCCATCAAAAGTACGAAGAACGCTTGGTCTGGCCCCTCACGCACGCTCAAAGTTGAGGGTTCTGATTACCATCCGTCCCAATGACTTCAAGCTTGGGCTTCGCCTCATCTGTGGGTTTCCTCGCCTCCTGTTGCTCCGCGATGGGGATTTTTTGGTCAGCTGTCTTTTGCCGTTTGTTTGTGCTATTCTCCAATTCTCCCTTTTTATCTTCCTGGTCGTCGTTGTCGTTGTCATCGTCGTTGTCGTCATCGTCGTCGCTGTTCGCATTAGGATGTTGAGCATCGTTAGCAGCAGCAGATGAAGCGGTACCATTCGCTTTGCCGTCGGAGCGACCTGCTAGCAAAAATGAAGGTCTGGTTGTCTCGATGACCTCTTCAAGACTCGATTCGATCGTGCTTGGGCCGTCACGGTGCGCCACGACTCGCTGCGCGCCAATACCTGTAAGCATCAGATCAACAAATCGTGCAAAGCTGGCATCGCGGTCCATTGCGTCCTCCAAAGCCTTCATCTTGTTTGTTGCCTTTTCAATGTCGACAAGAATGCCAACGAGACGTGGGTCACGCATGTAGTTTTGCACCTGTGCGTCATTGTCGAGGCGTGCGAGGACGTCATTCTTGAGACGGAATCCCATGTCGTCGCACAACTTGTCGACGGCCGCGTCAAGAGAGCGCCCATTCATGAATGAAAGGTCGATAGCTTCGCGAGGTCGCTTGCGCGATGCCGGCGACCCCACTGAATTTTGCGTCTTCGCTACCGACGCTTCTCCCGAAATCTTGCCGGCGTCAGCCCAAACTTCCGGTCGCACCTGGTCGAGAATTTTGCGAAGAGGCGAAGCAGCTTCTTTGAGCGCCTCTGCGTCATCAGAGCAGGCATCAAATCGATCTCCCGGCGCAAGATAGACGCGGAGTTTGGTCTTGGCCGAGATCGACACCTGTGTCTTGAGCGGTTTTTCGGACTGGAAGGGTTTTTTACAGAACCAGAGCTCGGCATGTGCAAGCGGATTTGCAACCAGCTCGGTCTCTTTGCGGTCTGAGCCTGGCGCAAGTTTTGATTCCACGTGCGGATCCTTGACGTCGCTCCCCTCCGTTTCTTCAGAGTGTTCGCCACTTGGTAATTTGTTTGGGGTTGCAGCAGCAGGCGCGCATGAGTCAGCGGTTGTGTCTGCTTCGTCTGCGAGCGCGACGCCTGCGCTCTTGTTGTGTTCTAGACTAGCCTCCCAGACTTTGTTGAGCTCGCTGGGGTCCACCCGCTTCCTGGCACGTTCATTGGGAAAGGCGATTGCCGGAAAAGCGGTGGCTACCGCGATTGCAAGCAATTGTTTCTGCGCGTCTCTTGCGTTGCTGTCCTCTGCTCGCTCCGTCTGGCTGCTCTCTTGCCCTCCGTTGGCCTGGCTTTCGCGCAGCCAGGCATTGGCAGCCTCGGCGACACGAACTTGCAGGCCACACACGTCTCGCACCGCTGTGCGGGCCTCTGCAGCGCTGATATCGTCGTCGTCCACAACGACCTCTACGCCTCCCCAGAGCGCCGGGCCGCACGCGGGCTGCACGTCAAAGGTCACCATGGCAGCCTTTTTTTCGTTCGTGGTCGCGGTTGTTGTTGTTGTTGTTGTTGTTGTTGTTATTCTTGTGGTTTTGCTCCCAAGCCGAAGCCAAAATGAGTCCCCATCTCCAGCGTCCAGTTCGACTGGAGGCGGGGCGAGGCGAGCAAGTCCGATCGAGACGATCGTCCATCAGCTCGACCGCGAGGTGGCGCGCTGCAGCAGCGATCGCGTTTCCTTCCCTTCTCCAAGAATGCTGTCAGCTCTGCGGCTCCGTGAGGACGCGCGCGCTTGCGAGGTGAGTTTGCTTTTATGGAGGAGGGAGTGAAGAGAAAATACGTACTTGGCCGAGGCTAGCTGGCATGCCATGATCTTGGCGGGGAAACGAGGCCACGTAGACAGACAGACCCGCAAGTCGTGCCGGCACGCTCGCCGCAAGAAGAGAGAAACAGAGAGAGAGCGCGAGAGCGGGATACGGTGTCCTGCGCTTCCTCGCCGGCGCGTACCGTGCGGGCGGAGAAAGAAGTCGAGTGGAAGGAAGCGCAAGGGATCAGATCGCGGAGCGTGGCCGAGGTGCCAGAGGAAGCGAGGCTATTTCTTCGCGGCTGCAGAAAAGGAGCAAGCGTGCGGGACGAAGCAGCTCTCAAGTCGAAGACCGGGGCTGCGTAGACGTAAAGCAAAGCTACAGTCGTTTCGACAAGTCTAGCTTCTCTTTCTCTTGGAAAGTCACAAGTATTCCTTCTTGGATTTTAATTTCAACACAATGGCACATCGCGTGGGTCAAGGTTTGGCCGGAGCGATGGGCGGCGCAGTGCTTGGGACGTGCGTGTCGGTGCTGGTCAACCACGCCATGCTAGAGATTAGCACGAACGGCCTGTTTTCCGCCATCTTTGGATGCTCCCTCATTTTCATGGGAACCCTCATTCTGTATCGCGTCAACGCGCTGAGCTGGCAAGGGAGCGCTGGCCACCCTGCTGCCAAAAAGACGATGTCAACGTACTTTGTCATGATCTTTGCATGCCTGGTCGTCGTGGCGGGGCTTTTCTGCTTCATGTTGGAAAAAAATTGGTTCAGGGGCATTTCCGCAGGAATCAAGGTGCCCATGTATATGCTTTTGGGCGTAGCGCTCTGGTTCGCGCTTACCTTTTCAATCATGGACCTGTTTAACTTTTCAGGACAGTACTGCGTGGCCAAGTTGTCCAGGGGTCGGCGTCTTTGGCAACCGCTTGTTTCGACTCCGGTGCAAATTGCAGTCGTTCTGGTTGTTGCCGTTCTTTTGGGGCTCTTTTTTGGTGTAGTTTTTGGCACTTTGGATGTTGAGGACGACATATCTAAAGAAAATGCACGCACGGCTCAAGACTTTCACTACACGCTTCCCGTGGGTGCTCTTGCGTGCGCACTTGTGGGGGCAGTCAATCAGGTCTTTTTGCGCCCTGGCGCCGGGGGTGGTCTTGCCCGAGACGGTCTGGACGAGACCTATGTGCCACGAGGCAAGGCTGCCTTTGACGATGGCATCTAGACCTCGCGAAACCTACACCAAATTTAGCTTCTTTTTTTGTATTTGCAAAGTTTGTCAGAATGGAGATGAATATGAAGACTCGATACATACATTGCCAAGGAAAGAATAAGGGATGAGGAGACTTTGTTGTGCTTTTCGATGCCAAACTCGTACGATTCAACAAAGTCGAAACACAGGTTGTATATTGCAAGGCATGGCACTTTCTCTTGTGCGGCGCATGATAAGGTAGGCATGCAGTCCGAAACACAGGTTGTATATTGCAAGGCATGTCACTTTCTCTTGTGCGGCGCATGATAAGGTAGGCATGCAGTCTTCATGAGCTGAAAGTGAATGTGAAAGTGAAAGCAAGACAAGTAAGAGGAACGAGAGCACCAGACGAATTGACTTTTTGGTCTTTTGTATTATTTGTGTGTTTGTTTTGTTTTGTTTTGTTTTGTTTTGTTTTGTTTTGTTTCTGTTTTGTTTGTTTGCACAATACACTTTTGAAAGATGAGTCGTTTCCCTTGCAGCAAAAGAAGAGCGCGTCATGGTGCTGGCCTTCTTTGTAAAAGCTTGCCCGCGTACAGGCTGTAAACGTCGTTTAATTCCTCTGAGTACGAATGGCAAATGTTCTGCAGAAGATTTACTCCACCCGTGACGCCGTGAGCCCTTTGCTTGCTCGCTCGATTGCTTACGTCTGACGCAACGCAATTTGGGCGATCGACTCGCCACACTCCGATGTAATCTCACGAGACCCGAGCAGGCATTGCAAGAGAGTATCCATGGATGCAAGACATCATTACAGCATCTATCGCGAGTAGATGAATAGGTTGTTGAGGCCCGCGACGGCGAGCAGAGGAACCTGAGGGTGCCAAGACATGTGCATGGCCTTGCGGTTGTAGTCCATCGCGCCGTCGGGCTTATCGATTGATTCGGAACAAACCTCCATTGCAGGGCTAAAATCGATACCCTGCGAACGAAAGGACATGGCCTGTTTGGGCGGCATCTTGCCAGCCTCAATGCAAAGACTCGACTTGCCGCTTCGGTCGAGAATGTGAAACTGTGACGAGTACGAGCCCGTGGCGAAACCATTGCCGTCCGGAGAAACGGCCACCTCGAACTTGTCAAAGATGCACTCGCTCTCGTACAGCTCAGAGAGCTGAGAGCGGAGTTGATCGTGAATGGGGATCGTCTTGACGGGCTTGTTCTCCATGTTGACATCCCAAACCTTTACGGTAAGGTAGTCGCGCGAGATGATGTACCGGCCATCGTTGGTAAACTTGATGTCGGAGAGGGAAGCAATGATCTCAGAGAAGAACGACTTGTTTCCGGGGACCTCGGGCTCCTCGAAGGTCTTGGCCTGGATGTCGCAGAGCGCGCGCGCGCGCATATCGCCCAAACGGATGCTGCCTCGGCTGCTGCTATACATGAAGAGGTTGCACTGCGTTGGGTGGAACTCGGCTGCCGTGATGACCTCGGCCAGCTCCTCCATATTTTCAGGTTTGATGTCCACTATATTGTACGATTGGTCATTGAGGTCGAGGTTCCAATAATTAATGCGCAAATCGTCGGCAGAAATGAAGGTGGCGCCATCGCTGTTTACAGAAACGGAGTTGATGTGGTACGCATGCGCATTCGAGTACACGCGCCGCGCCGTGGAGCTCATACACCGCGAGGCGTACTTTAGTTTGGGCACCACAAGCCGCGGGACCTGACGACGCTGGAACAGAGGCACGTCCGGCTCCTTGCCGCTTTCTTCGACGATGTCCATCATTTCATCCTCGTGGGGCCCGCGCGCCTGCAGAGGCTGCTTCGCGTGGGCGCCGCTGCCGCTGACGACGCGGGCGCGCCGCGCCGCTGCGGTGGCGGCTTTTGTGTCTTCGTCCACATTGAGGTTGCACACGGTCTTGATGGTCTTCTCGTGGACCTTCCAGAGCTTGATGGTCTTGTCATTGGTTGACAGCAGAAATAGGGCATTGTTCGCCGGCCTGCACCAGCGGATCCGGTTGATCTTTTCCTCGATCTCTAATGACTTGAGGTAGTCGAACTCCGGTTCGTGGCTCTGGAATTCGCTTTGGAAGCGGAATTCCAGTGGGGCTTTCAAGGGGCGTCTCTTTTTGCTTGTTGCGGCCGCGATGCCTTGCACGGCATTGTGGCCGTCGAGTTCGAAGACGACGACGCGTCCGCCCTTGTCACCTGTCGCAAGAAAGGCGCCGGATTGGTCAAACTCTACGGCGGAGATGATGTCGGCCTCGTTTAGGTCCTCGAGCGCCGTTTTCTCGCCAAAGCACTGGCTGAACTTCCAGTCATCGTCCTCCTCCATCGTGCTCTACGTTGCTTGCTTGCTCGCTTGCTCGCTTACGCGCGTGCGTGCGTGCGTGCGTGCTCTGCCAGACAGCCGGCCAGCCAGCCTCGCGCGGCTAGCAGGCAGGCGGGGCAGGCAAGCAAGCACGCAAGCGCTTGCTATATGGCCTCCAGGCTCCGTCCCGGCACACACGTTCGTTCGTTCGTTCGTTCGCGCGCTCGAGACGGAGGCGATACGAGACAGGAGGCGGGAAAGGGGACAAGCGCCACGCACAGCGCGCCTGCGCCTTCCGCCGCGCCTCAGGGGCCCGCCGCTCGACGCGTCGTCCTCGCCCGGTCAACGACCTTTCTCCTCCTCCTTCTTTCTGCGCCTCCTCCGGGCGGTTTTCCCTTTTACCTATCGCCCCTGCGTGCTCGCACAGCGGCGATGGATGGATGGATGCGGGGCAGCAGAGAGAGCGCAGCGGCGGCGGCGCGGGGAGGGGGGGACGGCGGCGGCGGCGCGGGCGCGGCGTGCGTCGCGCTCTGCCTGCCTGCCCGCCTGGCTGCCTGCCCGCCTGGCTTTCCTGGCTCGCCTGGCCTGCCTGCGTCGCTCCGGTCGCTCGGTCGCTCGCTCGCTCAGGGCGCTCGCTGGTGATCTGCCGATTTGAATTTATTTGGCTGCGTCCTTGCGTGGACCCGAACAGCCCTGGCCCCGCTTTGCCGCACTAGCGAGGCGCGGCGCAAGTGGACTTTATCCGTTCGCGCAACTTGCCGCCCGAACCGTCGCACTTGCGCCGCGCCGGCGGTGGTTACGTCGGCGAAATCCACCGCGTTAGCCAGCCAAGCTCTCTCCGTGCCCTCTTATCAGGTGGGCGGGTTCAGGCGCGAGCAGGGAAAAGGGGGGTGCAGAAGGTGTCACGGGGAAACTAGAGACCAGGGAGACGTTGAGGACGAAAAGAGGCGGCTGCTCCGAGTCAACTAGGAGGCGTCGACGGAATCCACTCTGCGATGCGTTCATTCGACCAGGCAGGCAGGCGGCCGGGAGGCCGCTCGCACACAGGCCCTCTCACACCGCTACGAATAGCACTCCCACCGGATTCCTCGCAATTTTGTACGAGGCTTTTTTGAGGCACTCATTGCGGGTTGTGCTCCTAGTGTTCATTTCGGGTTGGCGATGCGCTGGCGCGCGAGCAAACAAGCAAGCAAGCAAAAGTAAAAGCAAAGCAAGCAACAAGAGCTAGCTAGCTAGCTAGCTATAGCTAGCAAATAATCCAGCAAGCTGGAAGGCAGGCCTCGGACGTAGTGTTCAAGAGAGAGAAAAAGTCCGCAACGACTCTTATTAACATGTGAAGGCAAAAGAGTTCATTGATTTGGCAAATGGACTGGCGGATGCTCACAGTCTCGCAATGGATTTGGTGGAAAAACGCAGCAATGGCGCAACAGCATTCTTGAGCCTCGGAGTCCTAGATTCACCACACCTCCTCTCCCGCGGCCCCTCAACCATCTCCGCGCGCCGTCGGCTTCAGGCCAGGCCCAGACCGACCGACCAACCGAGGGAGCGAGCGAGCATTGTCGGTGAGGAGAAATCTGAACGAGTCTTTTCGCGTCGACCTTCACAGCGAGTCCTCCGAAGCTAAGGGCCCACGGAGGCTCCACGCTCTCGGCGCTGAATAGCTAGCTAACGAGAGGTTTCGTACAGAAATGTGCTAGAGCACAGGAAATATGCCCACCACGGTCTATTTCCACGGTGAAAGCACTCCAAAGCAACGCTGCAAAAAAGAAGAAAAAGAACGCGCTGCCGAGCGAGCAAGAATCCATCTTGCTGCGCCTGAAGCTGCGTGCGACTTCGCGTTCCATGGCGCTGCACGACATGATAGCATGGTGTAGTGCTGTGGAATCAGAGGCAAGGCGCGTTTACCAAGAAAGAGGACGAATTGTGGGCCGCATGCGTATCAAGAAAGCAATCTGCGTCAAGATAGCAATCTGCATGCTCCCGAAGCCCGAACGGTGATGCGCAGGAAGAAACTAGGCCTTGCCTCGACCCCGCACGCAGCTTCATCGAGAAACTTGACCCCGCACAGGCAGAGTGTGGTGGCATGTTGACGCTTAAGCAGACTGCAAATCGGGCAAAATCACCTAGCGAAATGCGCATCAGGGCACGTCGCGTTCCTCACTAACGTTACAGCCATCGGCCTTGGCGTATCCACAAGTAGAAAATCCTACAACTCTCTGAACAGCGATTGCTCTGCCGTCATGGAGCTCACAGCCGACAACGTCTGCGCCAACTTTGAAGCTCGTCGGTGAAACGTGCGAATATGCGCTCCTGCCTGCTTTTCAGCCTCGTTGGGACCGGCGCATCGTGTATGACACTCTTTTCCTTACAGATCCTCTTGACTATTGCAAAGTAAGTTACGACATCGAAGTTGATTGTCTTGGATTCAAACGAGAGAATCCTACGAAGTGCATCCTCTACTCTGGGATTGGGCCTGTAGAGTACCTCTTTGACGGCAACCCCCAGAATGCAGCCTTGCTTTTGAAGAGCTCTTGATATTGTGTTCTCCACCGCAACGCTTACTCGTCCTGCGAGTACGACCGCGCGCTCTCCACCACTCTGGGGGCGGCCTTGCGCCTGACATCAACCTAGTCGACGCTTGGCAAAGTATGGTCTTGTCAGCTGCGATTCGGTCAAAGTCCGCCAAGACGCGCTTCTTGATTTCCTCAGACTCCTTTTCAAGCGGGGCCGCCTCGGAACTCCTCTCTTAAGCTCTCGCTCAACCCGTTTTCTCTACTCATTTAGTCTCATGATTTTATTTACGTTGATGTGCATCTAATGCATCTCGTTCAGCATCGAGATTGTGTTCCCTTGCACGGCGATTTCGCGCCTCAGTGATTTGATGCTGCAAAGCGCTACATTTTTCATCTTGCGCCGCGAGCTCGAGATCTAGCAACGCATTCGTGGCCGCACGAATAACATTGTGCACGTCCTCATCCTCGGTATCTCTGAGAAGTCTCCTCCGAGCGCCGATCGCTGGTCAAGAAAGAATCGAAAGTGATAAGGCGCTCCTTGTTGAAGTAGGCCTACTGCACGTCGTAGGACAGGAGGTTCGCAAAGACCGCGTCATCGCACTTGGTGGAGTCGCGCTCAAGGGGCAGGCACGAGGAGTCCAGAGTCCCCCGGACTGAGACTGGGACGGCATGGCAAGCTTCCCGCGCTCGTCTCCCCGCTTCCCCTCCCGCGACCTTGCCGCACGTGTCCTCTCATTTCCGAGCTGCTGCGCATGTGGTTTACGTCACAAAGGCAAGTGACGCTCGAGTGGAACTCGGTCGTATCCGTATTAGAGAGAAATACAGAGATAGATTGGCGACAAGGATGGCGAGTCTCGCGCGAGGTCTACGTTTGGCGGCCTTGTGGGTGGCGCTGGCGGCCCCGCTCACGGCTGCTGCTCGCACAGACAGACTCGGAGGCTCGGCCTCGTTGGCTAACTGCACGGAGATCGTCTTTGTCGAGCAACCCGTGGACCACTTTAACGGCGGCAGCGCGACGTTCTCGCAGCGAGTTTGCATTCACGACGGGTTTCGTCGACCCGAAGACGGCGAGCATAGCCCAGTCTTCTTCTACACAGGAAATGAAGGCCCCGTGGACTTGTACGTTAACAACACAGGCATCATGTGGACCTTGGGGGAGACCTTGGGCGCCGTGCTGGTCTTTGCAGAGCACAGATACTTTGGCGAGTCCTTTCCCAAACTTGATGGTATGGAGAACTGCATGGCCTACGTCTCGAGTGCCCAAGCTTTGGCAGACTACGCGGCAGTCGTACCGTTTGTAAAAAACCGCCTTGGACTCAACCACTTTCACTCCAAGGTGATTGCCTTTGGAGGCTCCTACGGGGGCATGCTGGCCGCCTATTTTCGTCTCCGGTACCCACACGTCTGCAATGGAGGCGCTGTGGCCGGATCAGCGCCTGTTCTCGGCTTTGCTTCGAGTCGCCCGGATCTCGATGGTGCCTATCTTGCGATCTCGCAGGGACTCGAGGATGCCTCGGGCCAAGCAGACCCACAATGTTGGGATAGCTTTCTCGCCGCGTGGACGCTCATTTCCCTGCTCGCCGAGTCCTCGGGAGGTCGTGCGCTACTCGAGACGGAACTCGGATGGTGTAGTCCATTGCCACCGGTGAGCGAGCTTCTCTCCACATTGCAAGATGTCTTGTTTCTGCTTGCGGAATCAAACTTTCCGTATCCTTCAGACTACATTGTCTTTGCAACCATTAACAAGCGCGGCTTCAAGTTACCTGCTTGGCCAATGCGCGAGGTCTGCGCATATGTGCGCCAGCCTCAAACGCGCGTTTCGCTCTCTGGCAATCGGTCGGACGTGCGCTTCTCCGTAAACTTGCACGAAAATCCCAAGGTTCAAATTGAAGTAGACTGGGATGCCGCCAGGACCACCGACGCTCGTGACCTGAGCTCGCTCTCAAGTGTGCGAGATCTCGTTCGCGGCGTGGGGAAAATGTACGGCATGCTCTACAATATTACCGAGGATGTAGAATGCTTTAGCGCCACATCGGATGAGGAGGTTCCGTCTTTGGCGAAGCTGAAGAAAGAGGAAGAAGCGCACGGTAACAGCACATGTTCAGTCGACGCAAAGTCTGTAGGCATGCTCGACGCCTGGGGGGCACTTGTTTGCAACGAGGGATTTTTCCTCGTTCAATATCTGCTGCGTGGCTTGGGCCGCGACATGTACTGGCCTCCCACTGTGTCTCGCTCGTCGCTTGCCAATAGCTCGTACGAAGAACTTGTCTTGGCTGCGAGAGCAGAGGCCTCGTGTTCCTCGTACCGAGAGCGCGGTCTTTATGGCGTCACAGACGACCCGGCGACGCTGGACCCATTAGGTCGCTGGCCATTTGCGCAATACATGGGTCGGGAAATTTCGCAATACGGCAGCAAAATCATTTTTAGCAACGGACGGTACGACCCATGGTCCGCTGCTGGTGTGCTCGAAAGTCAAAGCGATCGCGGTATTGAAGCTGTGCAATTTGCGCACGGCGCACACCACACGGACTTCATGTTCCCTACGGCGCAAGACCCTCCTTCTCTACGTGAGGGCCGCGCGCGCGAGGAGCGCATCATCCGCTCGTGGCTTGTATCCGGGCGAGACAATGCTTTCCCCGCGACTCAGGTCTGAGGAGACGGAAACTAGACAACAAAAGAGAAACTGATCATTTGATGGATGGGAGGATACGAGCATAAATGTGTAGTGGAATGCGTAGTTTGCCTATGAACAGTGGAAGAAAAGGGTAACGTGAACGGGAATGATAATTGAGTCTCGTCTGCTTTTTCACTTCTTCTTGCCACCCTTGCCGCCGGCCAACTTGGCGCGGAGCTCAGCCTCCTTCTTCTGTTGCTCCTTCTGCTTCTTCTTGAACTCGATGTCCTCGTCCGTGACGACCTTGCCCTTGGCCTTGGCCTTCTTGGCCGTCAGGGCGGTGCTCTTGCCTCCGGCGCGGGGCATGGTTTCTGATGTAGTCTCGGGTTCTTGGTGTTCGAAAGTTTTCCCCTTTTGCTTTCTTCCTGCGTTCGTTCGTTCGTTCGTTCGTTCGTTCGTTTATACATGCGTAAAGCCCATTCAAGTCAGACGTCACTCTCGCGTCAACCCAGCACACACGCCCATTTATCTTCGTCGCGAACACCCCCGCTTAGACACATGGCTGCGTACGCTTCCTTTCCCTGGACCATCCTCCCTCCAAGCCAGCCATCCTCGTCTCCTCCAACAGGTCGCGTGCCGTCGCGTCCTCACTTGGGCGTCCTCCTCTGCACCCATACAGGCATGCATGCCCCCCGATCTCGACGTCGGCTCGCGGCACGCGCGCGCGCCCTGCGCGAAACGGCGCCGCGCATCGCGCTCTCTCCCGGCGTCGCGCACGCGCCCCCTCGCGCCCGCGCTCGCCGTCGCCGCGCGCCCGCACGCCCGCGCGCACGCACGCGAGCGCGCTCTCCGTGCACGTACCGGTTGCTTGTTTGCCGGGGCCCTTTGTTTCCCTTGTTTCTCTCTTCCAAACCTAACCGCGAGCCAGTAAACCTGACCGGAGAGCCGGACAAGTCCCACATTGGTGCCGCTGCCTGGGGCAGGCGGGCAGGCGGGCAGAACCGGGCCACGAGTGGCGCGCGAGCTGAGGAGCGAGGGCCCGCGAGGGCGCAGGTTGAACGCGCGTGAGAGCACCATCTACGCGTCCGAGCGAGCGAGAGGGCGAGGCCAGCAGGATGTTTGCAGACCTTGCTGATTCGGACTCGGAGCCGGAGTCTGGCACGGAGTCGGAGCCGTCTGTGGCGCAAGAGAAGAACAAGAAGGCTCAGCAGGTCAACAAAACTGTTGTGAACGAAGACGAAGACGAAGACGAAGACGAAGACGGCGAGGTTGAACTTGATGGTGATGATGATGATAATGAGGATGAGGAGGAGGAGGAGGAGGAGGAGGAGGTTAGCGAAGATGACCTCGAAAACGATGCTGAGCAGCGAGAAAGCGATGAAGCTCTCAGCTTTCGCGACCTCATTGGCAAAACATCGAGAACGGGGACGGTCTTGACCGAAGGTTTCGTGCAGGCAGTGTGTGCCTCGTTTGGAGCCCAGAATATTGATGAGCGATCGCCCACTGAGGTACAACGCCAGTCATGGCAAGTGCTACTCGAGTCAGAAACGTGGGATCGAGATGTGATCGCCATTGCTCAAACTGGATCTGGAAAAACCCTTGCATTTCTCGTCCCGCTGCTGGCCGAACTCGCGAGCTTGAGCGAAGGTGCTTTGCAGTCTGCACCGACTTCTTGCATCAAGCCTACCGCCATTGTGCTGGCGCCTACGCGTGAGCTCGCGCGCCAGACCGAGGCCGCGGCCGAAGCCGTTCTGGCACACCCAGGCGTGGGAATCAAGCTTTCTGTGTTCCTGACCATTGGCGGCGTCAGCTACGAGAAATCGCGTCAAGACCTGCTCGATTCGAATCCGCATCTCATTGTGGCCACGCCGGGCCGCTTCTGGAGTTTTACCAACCCTGATGCAGAGGATATGTGCATCTCATTGGATCGAGTTCATTCTCTTGTTCTCGATGAAGCAGATTGCATGCTTGACATGGGCTTTCTCGACGTTGTGACCAAAATTCGGAGCCTCATGCCAGCGGAGACGCGCGTCATTCTGACCAGTGCCACCTGGGAGCAAGACTCTTTGGTGCAGGTCGAAGCGAAAAAACTATGCAGAACAGGGCAGAGCCCCATCTATATTGGTGTCGATTCGCAAAAAGGTCTCACCGCTGCGCGCACTGTGCGGCAGCGTGTAGAGGTCGTCAAACACAAGGGGGCGCCTCGGTTCCGCCTTTTGGTGGAAACTCTCGCGCCCCTTGTCAAAGACAATGCCGAAACGGATGCACTTGCTATCGTGTTTGTCATGTTCAAACAAGAATCGAAAAAGGTTGCGCAAGATCTTCGCGAAGAAGGAATTCCTGCAGTTGCGTTGAATGGAGACATGAGTCAGACGGCCCGTCACGAGGCTCTCGAAACCTTTAAGCGCGGTGAGGCTCTTGTTCTCGTGGCCACGGACGTGGCAGCCCGCGGTCTCGACGTGCCATCCGTGGAGCTCGTGGTCAACTACTCTCTGGGCATGACGATTGAGGAGTATGTGCACCGTATTGGCCGTTGTGGACGTGCAGGGCGCGCGGGTCGTTCCGTGACATTTTTCCTTCGTCCTGATGACTGCAAGCTTGGCCCCGAGCTCGTCAAGGTCTTGGAAGATAGCCACCAGCAGGTCCCGGTCGACCTGCGCATTCTTGCTGAGAAGGAGCTCAAGGCTCGAGCTAGGAAAGCTGCGCCTGCATCATCTACAAATCCGCGTGCACGAGGCGGCGGCGGGGCCAGTGGGGCCGTGGTACTTGACCAAGATGAGGCCGATCGTCTTGAGCAGCAGAGGGCCAATCGCGAGAAGCAGCTTCGCCTGCAGCGCCAACGCGACGCCAAGTCTGGGAAAAAGGGCGGTGGAAAGTCTCGTCGCGGACGGCGATAGTGTATGTGTGTGTGTCTCGTTGGGAGAGGGAATCTGAATACAAGATTCATTATGCTGTTACCGATCAAGCCCTTGCAGCGCCAACCCGACGTCAGCATCTGGAAAGGAAAAAGCGTGTGGCAACTCGCGTCAACATTGACAGCCACATGCTTCGAAAAGCAATCTGATCTGGTAACCAAAAAAAGGATTTCATGTTTTTGCGATGTGTAGATGTGTGTCGAAGTCTGATCTAGGCAAGGCTGATTGATCGCATAACGCAAAGTTTTTATAAAGTATTGATCTAATGGATGGATAGAATCTGGAGGCCAATGCATACGAAATTTGGCTGCTTCCTCCTGCAGGGCATGTTTGCATGCACATGCATGCATACCCGAGAGCTACAGTTTGGATACAGAGTCCTGCGACAGAGCACTGGGCGATGCAAGGTTCATGCGCCGCACGGACATGAGCTGAACGACCCAGTCTCGAACCACGGGCAACATGTGCGCGGCATCGCAAGAGTGCGCATGACTGGACCCATTGACGTGAATGGTGGTCAAAGGCGAACGAATGCAAGCCAGATCGGCAAAGAGGCGCTTACGCTGCGATGTCGGGCCATTCGTGGCGCGTGCGCTGCTGACGGGGAAAACGGCCAACACTGGCGCCTCGATGCCTGCGAGAATGTCCTGGAACGTCGCACCAGGAGTTTCCAGAACAGGCTTGCGTACACGAAACACTCGCGCATCTACATTGAGCGTCCACGCTGAGCCATCTGCGTCTGACTCTGCCATACGCGACGCGATGGCATTCGCCGTGACACTGGACTTGGGAAAGTTCGGGTCCGTTTGCAGCCTCGATATGAGCTCTTCGCGGCGCGCAAAGCGCGGCACGGCTCGTGGCTCGTCCTGGCGCTCGAGGTACGAGTAGTACACCTCTGCCGGAGCCCACTCGGTGGGAATGGTGAGCTCTTGGGCATCAAATGCCACGACGCCTGAAATCTTCGAGGGCAAGCCACCAGCCGCATAGAGCGCGACGGTGGCGCCAAATCCATGGCCCCATAGGGCAAAGGGGTCTTCCCAGCCAAGAGCGTCTGCGACTCGCAGCAGCAAGGTCGCGGTTTCAGACATGCCAAAGCCCCAGTCAAAGGGAGCATTGTTGGAGAGTCCGATGCCCGGGGGGTCGACAGCGACTACGCAAAGGTCGCCGTTGGGGGATGCGGCAACGGCTCGCTGTGCGAGCTGCTGAAAGCTTCCGCTTGAGTCCCAAGCATCCGGCCACGCCAAAACGCGATTCATGCTCGATGCCTTTCCCCAACGCTGCGCGCCGAGTCGGAGGCCGTCCACCTCGACCTCAATGTTCTCTGCGATGATTTCTGCGGCGCCATTTGCCTCATTGGATGAGCCTTCATTCGAAGTGACCTCTGAGAGCGCAGCGGACTCAGCGCTCGCCGTACTGGGTGAAAGCATGTGCTGCGCGCTCGCGGACATCCATACGTCGCCCGCAGCTCCGCGCAGATCGATGGGCGGCTTTGTGTCAAGTGGTTGGCGCAGACGGTCTTCGAGCCAGGGAAGCACGGCGCTCGCGACCTCCTCCGGCACGTCGCCGTGCAAATGATGATGCGCATCTTCGATAATGACAGGTGTAAAGTCCTTGACTGTGGCCGTGCGTTTGCGGACGTCCTTGACATAAGGCAAAAAGACGGAAGACGGGACTGCATGCCAATTGTAGGTCTTTTGATACGCTTCGGCAGACTCTTCATCAGTAGAGTACTTGACAAGCTCGGACATGCTGGTTTGGGAGCCATAAATGTTGATGACGGGGGCCCGAAGCGCGCGAAGGAAAGCAACATTGGTTTCCTCGTCAATGAAGCGAGACTGGTTCTGGCCATATGTTCGCACGTCGTGGCCAAAGGTGAGGCCACCCTCGGGATGCGATATGAGGTGGCGAAGGACAATGGCCTGCCCAATCTCTCGAGACTTGGGGAATGCTGGGTTGCCCACATTGTGCTGCACAGCTTCTTCGAACTCTTCGAATTTCCGCGGGGTGCGCGTGCGGTTCTTGCGATCCATCGCGATGCTCTCGGAGAAGCTTCCCCAGATTGGGCCTGTCTCTCTGCGATTGGTAATGTAGGTACCCGCCATGCCGAGTGAGCTTTCGAAGAGGATGACCGCACGGACGCGGTGCGGGAATGCCGCGGCAGTAAAGGCGGAGATGTTTGACCCGCGCGAGTGACTCATGAGGATGAATGGCTCGGCGCCCCAGCCGAGCCGATCGGCCAGCATCATAATGTAGTGCGCCTCCTCGAAGTCGTGGTACCACGCGCAATTCGCGTGGTGCGAAGACCGACCGCATCCAGGTGGGTCGAAGGCGGCGACGGCAAATCCCTTCTTCACAAAGAAGGGCGCGATGGGCTCCATGCTTCCCGAGTTATCGAGCCAGCCCGGCCAGGACAGAATTCTCCGATCCGGCGCTGCCTCCTCGAGATTCTTGACCCCCTCCGGGAGCCACGCCTGGTACGCGAGCTTGAACTCGGGCGCCAGCTCGACCGCGCCATCTGTGAGATGCTGCATCTTCGCGACGACGAACCCTGCTACCCGCCGCTATCCTCTGCTCCTCCCGCTGCCTGCTTTCTTCGCTGCTGTCACCCGCCTCCCGAAGAAGCCTCGCGAAGCCTCGAGCCTCCCGGCGCGCAGCTCCAGTTCCAGGTTTGCTCGCCTGCCCAATCGAAGTCCGCTCCGCACGTACGTGCTCCCAGATCGATCGAACGAAGCGAAGTGCCGCGCCCGGACCTCCTCGCCCGGCTGGCGGACTGTGCCTGCCGCCAGCGCCTCGAGCGCTGCGGGCCTCGGAGACGCGGCCCCGACCTCCGCTCCTCGCGCGCGCGCGACGTGGCAAGCTCCTGGCTGCGCGAGCTGCAGCTGCAGGTCCGTTCGCCTGCGCGAGGTCGGCACACCGCGGCGCCAGCCAAGGCAGGCTTAGCGGACACGAGCGACCCGCGCCGCGCCAGGAGGACCGGGCAAGAGGATCTGGTTGCTCTATTGCGTGCGTGCGTGCGTGCGTGCGGGGACGCGGGGATGCGGGCGTGGATCATGGCAGCGGGCGGGAGGGAGGAGAAAAGGGCAGACCGAGGTCGAGGCGGGAGATGGAGGAGACACGGGCGGTCTTGCGTCCCCATTCCGCTCGTCTTGTCACGACCTTCGTCAGTCGCTAGGCTTAGGCCTAGGACTAGGGCTAGCTATCTAGGCGAGCGTAGATGCACGCCGATGACGATGGGGAGGACCAGCGGGCTGATGTATACGCGCTGCAGGCGGCAGCGGCAGCGGCTTCTGCAGCTGGCAGTGGACGACCGTGGTGACGGCGAGGCGGCAGGTACAGTTATACCATGATGCGGAATGGTATCTTGGAAGGGAATGGAGCCGGGTAAAAAAAAAGGTGGGCATGAAAGGAGTTGGGCGCGGTCCACCTCTTGCAATCATTGTCCGGCCCTGGCAGTGAGACTGGGATGCCTTTTGGCACAGGCCGAACCGTTTGGTTCTTTTACAGACATTTCCGATTCATCGCTTACTAGTAGTAAAGGCAGGTAATCAATAGGAGCACGAAGAACTTTGCGTGGCGCGGTCCAAGTGCTCGCTGGCAGCAGCCGACGAAGTTGAGCGCGTAGGTGGCAAGGTTTCGGGAATAACAATAACGTCCTCGACTGGTTGTAGCGGAACCATTGTGCGCGCAGTGAGCTCGCAAAAAGCGGCACGAAGCCATCGCACGGCCTTGGAACGGTTGACGCGCAAACCGGGGTCCTCGTCGATGGGGCTCTCGAAAATGTCGCAAAGTGCATCCTGAATGGCTAAGAGCGCCTCCCCGACGTGGCACATGGCCGCATGATACGCGCTGGACACAACTCCTAATCGTACGTGTACATGGTCGGCAAGAACCTTACTCGCACGCGAAGGCGCTGCACCTGGCGCGGCCTGCAGCCGGTGCGTGAGAGCATGTTCCAATGCAAAACGTTCTCGTGTCAATGCTGGCAGTCGAGGGAGCGCGCTTTCGGCATCGACGAGTTTTTTGCAGGCCCTTGAAAATGAATACATCCCCACCATGTCGGAGCACTGCGTCGCGCCCTGCGTTCGAATGTCAAGTCTGCCAAGTTCCTCCAAGATGACTTGCAGCTCGCATCGTGGCGGCGTGACTGTCGAGGCAAAGTCGATGTCTCTTCGACGCTGCACAGGGTCAGCCACAGCCAGCAAGAGACCACGGCAGCGCATAAAGATTTGCTCGAGTTTCGGATCCGAATCCTTGCGCTCCCCCTGAGCGACGCGCTCTTGTAACTCGCTCCCCCTTTGGTCCCATTCGCGACGTAATGCTTCCGCGAACTTGTGCATGTTACGACAGGACTGCAGCCACCGAACCTCGTCGTCTGTCCGTGCAGTGAGATCGACGGGACGAAGATCCAGCCCGCGACGCAGGTTCTCGTTGGTAACCTCGAGAAAGCCACACAGACTGCAGGCCGCGAGACTCTGTGAGGGATCGACTGCCACAAGCGCTCGTCGGCAGCACGCGCAAGGGACTACGATGAGCTTGCATTCTGGGCACTTGAGCTCCACGCGTAACATTTCCACCCTCGAGACGGGAATCAAAGCATCATCGTCCAGAAACGCTTTATCAACTGCTTGTTCGCGCCATGACATGACCGTCTCCAGCAAGGGAAGGCTTGCAGGAGTCGAGGTTGCAGCTTGGCACGCTTCGTCGTTACCTTTCCCTCCTCCAGAGGACATCCGTCTCCGACGTTTACGGGGTGGCCACGGTCCGTCATTGCCTCCCTTCCTTTCGACCTGCGATTGCGTCTGTCTCTCGCAGACCTCTCCTCCATCGTCGTTGTCGTCGTCGTCGTCGTCGTTTCTGTCGCCGGCGCCAACAAGATCGTCATCGTCACCGTCATGGTGCGCCCTGTCGGCGTTGTCTTTATGAGCGGCCGCCGCGAGCTCGCAGCTACATCGTGCCGTCGCGACGTCTTCAAGCGCCAGGCTCCCGTCGGCCCGCGCGCGCAGCATCCCGGCAAGGCAGGCTGTCCTCGATCAGCCCGCGCGCCGCGATGGAGTTTGTCGAGACTCGTTATTTCATCTTCGAGTCGTCGTTAAGCCCAGCGCTCTCAATGTTACCGAGCAAAGACAAGCTTGAGTTATTGACCAATCTCTGAAAACCTCAACCCGCAATTTTGGTCCTGAACGAGGTCAATCGCAGGGTGAGAGGTGGCCGTGAGTGCAAGGTGATCACGAGCACGTCAGTGATACCTTGGAATCGCGCAATGCGAATCTTCATCATTTCAGATGATGACTCCTCGTGCTTCGGACTTGTCAGAATTTGACATTTTTCATGGCGATTTTGCGCGAGTCTCAGGGTGTCCAGACAATGCAGGCAATTCGGATAGATGGCGTTCTGAGCAAATAGCGCCATGACAAACGATTGACTAGTGAGCAAAGCGAAGAGCCGCTTTACTTTGTCTTTCAATCTCTTACTTTTCGAATTCAAGAGTAAAGCGGACGCTGTTATACAGTACGCCACGAAGTGCAGTGTGCGCCCGCAAGGATGCACATCATGTAGCAACCCTCGTGTCGAAAGAACTGCATCGATGATGGCGAATCTTTGCTTGCTTTCTTCATAAAAAAAAAAAAAAACTTGTGTTCTCAGGCAAAGAATGGACTTGCTCGCCCCACGACACCTCGTCTCGCCCTCGCCTCGTCTCGCCTCGCCAAGCACGGCGAATTTGGTCAAGCAGTAAATCAGCGACAGCGACAATGGCGAGATCCCGCGGGTCCTCCCTCTTCCGCAGCCTGGGGCACTCATTCACTCGCCGGTTCGAGCAATGGGTCCGAGTCGTCATTTCATTTCTGAGGCCCATTGGAAGGCAGGCAGGCAGTCCGAGTGAGGGCATCGCAATTCACGAACCGAGCCGGGGTCTGTCGTGCGGCGGCGAGCGCTCGGACAAGCTGTCCGAGGGCCACCTCGCGGCGACAGGGAATGCCGTGGAAGCCAGACCCCGAGCGGCACGGCAAGTGCGGGTACTGGCGCGCGCAAGCGCGGCAGGAGATCAGGGCGGCACTCGCCGCCCGAGGCGCCGAGGCCATGCCGAAGCGACGCGGTGTCGCAGCCGCAGGCGCGAGCGCAGGGGCATCGTGGAGCCGAGAGGCGGACACGAGCCTCGGCCCGCGACCACCAGAGCCCATGACGGTCTCGCGACAAGTTATGGAGATGCGCATGTTCGAAAAGTTTAGAGAAAAGCGCGCCAAGGAGCGTGCCTACCTTGATTCGCAGGTGCTACGCCGCAGTGCGCGACCCGAGTACGACCGCGCCACGCGCGAGTTCTTGAAGCAGTCTGCGGCGGATTGGCGATCCTGCGAGCCGCGCGTTCCGACGCTTGAAGCGCTTTGCGTGCGGTACATTTGCGCAGATCTACAGGGCGTCTCTGCGGAGGAAATCGCAGCTCTGGCCACGATGCCGCCTAGCGTCAAGGAAGAAATGCTGCGACAAATTGCACTCCTTGCCCTCACGCTACATAGTGGTGGGCAGCCACGTGGCATACTCACCGACACCCTACTCGGTGGCCTCCTCGACGGAAACATTACGTGCCTTCCCTTGCGCTGTGCCGAAATCACCGACGACTTTGTGCAAATGATTGAGCCCGCCGTAGAAAAGGGTGGATGTGCGTCTGA
Organism: Aurantiochytrium sp. KH105; assembly: GCA_003116975.1. Lineage (NCBI taxonomy): Eukaryota > Bigyra > Thraustochytrida > Thraustochytriidae > Aurantiochytrium > Aurantiochytrium sp. KH105. The sequence continues at coordinate 288,863 of BGKB01000068.1, read as the reverse complement.
CCAGGAGCAAGCTGCAGATGCTCCAGACTCATGGGAGATGGCCTTGGTCATGCTCGACTCGATTCAATTACGAGGCGTGCACAAGCTTGTAGAATTGGATATATCGTTTTGCCCGCACTTGACCGAGGATGTAGTTGACAACCTTGCCAAGGCATGCCCAGGGCTTCAGGCGCTAGCAATGGCGGGCAACTTTAACACGGGCGAATCCTCCTTTTACATGCTCAGCACGCTCGGCGACGAAAAGAATTTTCGCACATTGCGATATGTCGATGTGTCGTGCTGCGCGTGGGTCTCTTTCGAGCTAATGCTGCAGTCCGGGCTTCTTTCGCGGCATCGACTCGAAACCTTGCGTATGGTTCGGGCAGAGGTGTGTCCGGAGATTACCAAGGTAGTCGAGGCTAATGTGCCGAACCTTCCAGCCTTTGGGACTTCGTCGCGTCGGCGACGGCGGCAAGCATCAGAAAGTGCATCGGCATCAGCATCGGCATCAGGATCAGCATCAGCATCAGCCACAGAGGAGTTGCTACCCTCGACAGCCGCGATGGAAGCGTGGGACTCTCTCTTTGACGCCGAAAACGATGCGGACGGCGCTAGCGGATCCGCTTCTGTGGCGACGCTGCCACCATTTGTAAATTTCGAGGATAGCTCTCCGACGTTGTTTCGACTGAGCAATTATGGTCTTCATGTGCATAAGAGTCTCGAGTGGTTCGAGCCTCCGACTGGACTTTGCGTGGCGGGAATGCGATGGACGCTCGTTCTCAATCACGGCTCCTCGCGCAGTCGCGCGTTGCGCGTAGCGACTTCCTTTTCTGGCGACGCATTAGACTGACTAACTGACTGACTGACTGACTTACACTGTCGAGAAGAGATATTGTTTATAAACAAAGAAAAGTCGATTTTTGGGGCTCGACAGGATGATGTGGCGTCGTTTGTGTGTGCAGTAAAATTCCACTGCCATCAGTTCCGATCCAATCTTGCAAAATGGAAACGCAAAACAATAACGGCGACAACAAATCGTTCCAAAATGGATGACCTACGAATAAACGGGGGGAAGAAGAAAGAGCTGTCGTTCACTCGTATGAACACCTGAATAGAATTCTATCTTCAGTTGCCATGGTTGATGCGCTCAAATCCCCTGGTCTGAACCGCCTTGCTATAACGACACTCCACCCAGCTGCACCACCAACCTCTATGTCAAAAGATGGAGAGAGAGAGAGAGAGAGAGGCGCGTGAGGCGGGGCAAACCGATTCGTCGAGGCGCGCCGGCGATTGCGGGACGGAGCGGGCGCGCGAGGGAGCAAGAGCGCGTGCGGCGCCTCGCCCCCCCAGCGCTAGCCTTTTGCACGTACAACGGAAAGAGCCTCCTGGCTCGACAAGCCAGCGTGGCGGCAAGGGGCGTGGAGCGCGCGAGAAGGGAAAAAACAACAAGCAGAAGAAGCACGCCTTTGGGCCGGCTAGGCTTGCTTTGCCTTGACCAGGTGCGGCGCGGGGAACCGGGCCCACACGAACGTGCACACTCGAGCTCAACTAGCGAAGGTCTCGTGCACAGCGTGCAGCACGACTTGCGTCTTCTCAAATCCCAAGATGAACCCGATGGCGCAGGTAGAAGCAGGAGACTTCGACTCGTACGCGAGAGTCCAAATTCTGCACCAGTCACACAAGGCTTTCATGAACGTCGGTTCTCACGGGCGAACGATGCACTTTGTGGTAGCCTTTGTCCCGCCGCCTCCGCCTGCAGACGGGTCTCCCAACAACAACTTACTCGGAGATGGCATGCAGTGGTCTATGACGAGTATTCGCGTCTTGCAGGTCTCTTCTACGGGCGCCATCTTTGACCGTTCGGATGCCTTTAATGTGGAAGAAGCGATTCATCGCTTCAATAGCGAGCCTGAGGAGTATGTAAAGCTCATTCTCGTCGTTGCAGAATCGGTGTGCATGAAGGTCCACCTGCCTGAGTGCAAGTCAAACATGTTTGTCGCCGAGTTCGTTTTCAACGTCAAGAACAATGGCCAAACCACGGAGTACAAGGTGCGATCGAGTGTTATTCACGTCGCGAGTAAATCCAAAAACGCAAACGCCACTCGCTACGCCGAGTTTATCTCGGAAAAGATGGAATACGTCGAGAGCATGAATAAGACGTTGCAAAGCCTTCGCAGTCGTATCAGCGCACAAAGCCCCAATACGCTTTCTGAGTTCATGTCCGACAAGGTTGTTGCACGCAATGGCGAAAGCCCACTCTTTAAGTCAGATAGCGAAATCCTGCAAAAGTTCCATGGCCTCAAGCGTGGTCGTGCAAGCGCAGGAGGCGACGCTGCTGCTGAGTCCCTTGCTATGGGGTCGACAACCAAGAGACTTGCGCCGACACCAACGCAGGCCCCGCCACCGCCTCCACCACCTCCTCCTCCACCTCACATGAGCGGAGCGGCTCAGACCACGCCTCTGGATTCTGAAATCGAAATTGTGACGGAGACCAATGGCGCAGGGAGTGCAAGGGGCAACGATAATAGCGCTGCGCTCATTGCGCGGCTGCGCGCAGAAATTGCGCAGCTCAAGGACGAAAACCGCGCTCTGATTCGTGCTCAGCATCGCGCGAATGAGACGGATTGAGACGAGCGACCCATAATTGCATTTGGGTGAAGAACCAAAAACAACAACAACAACAACAACAACAATTGACTCGTTGCCGGCCTCTCGCCATCAATGTTGCTATAAAATGGAAAAACGAGGCGCGATCAGACCAACAAAAGTCAAAAGATGATAGGCCAGAAACGGAAACTTACTACTTACGCTACGTTGTTGAAGCCGCGTGTCAAGCATACATGCCAGACATGCTTGTTGAGAGAGAGAGAGAGAGAGAGAGAGAGAGAGAGAGAGGAAGAAAAAAAGAAGAGAAAGGTGGTGAGCATGTCGTCAAAGAATGCAAGCATGCATGCAAGCAAGCAAGCAAGCAAGCAAAAAAGAGGTCTTGGCAATGCAGGGCGCGGATCGGTCAGAAGATACATGGAAACTGAAATATGGAAAGGAGAGACAAGGTCGAGGTTCTGCACATGGGACAATCAGGATCGTCGCTGCCAGAACCACTGATGCACCGTTTTCTCTTGATCATTGTGTCTTGCGCGTCTCGCTCGCCTCGGCCGAAGCCTGAGCCTTGCCAGAGACGACCCGAATGCCATACTTTTCCCTTCGCCTGCGCTTGTAGAGACTGATGGCCCAGTTGAGCCACTTGTAGTCCAGGTATGAGAGGCAGAGCATGATGACAAGATGTGGCCACGGGGCAACCTTGTAGTACTGAATGGCGCGAATTACCGACACCACGGCCAGAGGAGTCCGGTAACCGAGCTGTGTGATTAGAATCGAGAGCGCAAGGTGACGGTGCTTGAAGCGCCACCGGTGCAGGGTGTAAAGAGGCCCGATAATTTGGCAAGAGAGGGCCGCAACGGCGAGCCCAAGAAATGCCGCGTCGAGTTCTTCGGCCCAACCGAAAATGTAAAGCGCGTATGCGGCGCTCACGCTGTGGTGAATGATGGAATCCCACGGCAGATGGTCCTTGGAGCTATCTCTGCGCAACATCCAGAGCTCGGTGCCAAGATCGACGACCTCGAAAAGACCCTGCGCCAGGTAGAGCCATGCGATGCTCTGTTTCGACCACACTGTCCCATCGTAGTATCCCGGGATGAAGAATCCGCTCTTGACAATGAACGAGATGGACAGGAAGGCAATCGTCAGCTGCGTGATCGTCTTGGCAAAACTCCACGCCAAGAACCGCTTCGGGTACAACATCGTGACGCGGCGCCTTGTTCACGCTCGCTGCTCGTCCAGAGCCTCGCTGCGCCCCTTGGGCTCGCGGGCCGCCGATCTTGTGCGCGCCGTCTGTCCCGAGTGCTCGAGCGTACGCGCGCAAGCCCGTCCTCCCAAAGGGCGTCCCTTGCTCCCGTCCTCCGTCGGACCTCGTCGCGGTGCTCTCGCCGTCCGCGAGCTTCGTGTTTGCCGCGCGTTCGCGACGGGCGCAGCGCAGCGCCTCGCATTCATAGGAACTCTATTTCCTCTTTTTCCTCTTTCTGCCTACGAGTCTCGCCATTGCTTTGTTTATTACATGGCTCAGCCTGCCTGCCACATAGGCCTACGACATGCATGGAACGCCTCCATCGTAACGCATAACCGCCAATCACGTGCGGTTACGTTAACGGCTCCGCGAACGCTGAAAAAAAAAAATATCATCCATAAAAAAATTTAGGGAAGAGTCATGGGTGGTCGATGTCGATCATGCAGTGCAGCGCGGCTCAGCACGCGTCTGAAGATGCGAGGCTTGCTTCGGGCAGCCACGATTTGCTCGTTGATTCGCAGCCGCTCGCATGCTTGCTTGCTAGCTTGCTTGCTAGCTTTTTCTGAAGCTTGCCACATGCTCGGAGTAGTAATAAGTCGTCCTTGGGTCGACTTCGCACAAGCCCAAAAGGCTCCACTCTTCTTGAGACTGGGGAAAATGAAATGAAAGCGTTGGCAAGTGGGGCACAGCAACCGAGGCAAGTGAAGAATGCGCGCGGGGCGCAAGTGGAGAATGGCCGGCGCGAAGCGGGGCTTTTCCGGATTCCCGACTGTGCGGGCCGACTTGCCATGTTGCCGTAAAATTCCTGTCTGAACCAGCCAGCCGGCACAGCAGCAAAGTCTTTTTGGTTTTGAAACCTCAGCCACCGCGCGCCGCGCGAGAGAGGCCGCTGCCGGCGCAGCGCCCGTCGCGCGCGAGCCCCGCTCCGCCCGCCCGCCCGCGCCCCGGCCCGAGGCGCGCGCCCCGGCCCCCGCGCGGAAACTGGCGCGAGGATTGGCGCGGTCCCGGTGCCGGGAAGCCGAGCTCGGGCGGGAGGCGCGTGGCGCCATCTTGCCGAGCTCGCTGCGCACTCGGCCGGCCAGCCCGGCGAACCCTGCAGACGCCGACGCGGGCGCGGGGAAACCGCGTGCTGGCGCAGGCGCCTGTGTCTGCTCTGCTCCGCCGCCGCTGCCGCCGCCGCCCCGCGGGTGAGCGAGCGAGCGAGCGAGCAAGCGAGAGCGGACGCCGCGGTCGCGCGAGTCTTGGAGACCGCGACGCCAACGCCCGCTGCTGGTAGCCCAGTGCAGTGCAGTGCAGTGCAGCGCAGCGCAGCGCAGCCCGACCCAGGGCTCCCTTCCCCTCCCTTTCTCCCCTTTCGGACGTGCGAGCTCCAGACCCTGCACGCACTTGCTGTGTGCCTCCCTGCCTCCCCGAACCCGCTCCAACCCGGGGCGCAACTGCGGCCCCTGGAGTAGCGAGGCGAGGAGCGGAGCGGAGCGCAGGCCTCAGGGAGCGCCGGCGGCGGCTGTGCTGCTTACTTGCAGAGGAGCAGCTGCAGCCACGAGTGCAACAGCAGCTGAGACCGTGCTGCGCTGCCTGCCGCTCGAGAGACCGCGCTCGTATCGTGCTCGCTGTCAGACCATGGCCACCTCAGCAACACTCGCGCGTATCGTCCTGTTGATGGTCCTCGCCATCACCGAGACCGCCGCCGTCGCAACGTATGCAGCAAACGGTCCGTGGTCGTGCACGATCCGATCCGACACAGAGTTTGACAGCGAGTATACCGTTGTTTGCGAAGATCGTTGCGTCAGCGGTGCAAGTGTCTGCGAGCATGCGCTATCAGACGCCATCGACGCATGCTTCGAAGAAATGACCGACGCAAGCATCTTTGATGGTGTTTATCTCGGCATTCAATTCTACACAGAGGGCACGCCGTCATTTTGCGACTTGCTTGAGGGCACCCTCGGCTCCTCTTACGTGGACGAAAGCGCCATACGCATCATGCGAATCCAAAGCAATGCTGCATCGGTAGACGACAGCCTTGACCAAGACACGTGTAACAAGAGGCTCGCAAAGTTACTGGTCTTGCAGCTCCTCGGCGTCGGCGGACTCTCCGAAATCGCGCAGGTCCGCAAAGCTGTGGGCCTGCTTGGCATGGGCAACCTTCTTGTGCTGGACATGGAGCGTGCCGAAGGCCTCGAGCTTGATCTCGAGTACCTCGTCAGTCTCTCCACAAACCTCGCCTCCCTGCGAATTGTCGACATCGACCTCGCAGAGGCATCGCCAGATCTGAGTAGCCTCACGAGCCTCGCCGACTTGACAGTGCGCGTTCCCGAATCATCTACGCTGCAAATCACGTCGCTCGGTCTCGCAAACATGACCTCTCTCGAAGTTCTACAGCTCGAGGGAGACGGCCTTCGCGGTTCGATTGCCACTCTTGCGTCTGCGCTCCCCGAGAGCATTGCGGCACTCAGTATCAAGGGGAAGACCAATCTTGACGATGCCGACGATGCTGGAGACGGCGCCCTCCTTTTGGAAAATGTGATCAATTCCCTTCTCGCAGCGCCAAATGCCACGCAAAATTTGCAGTTTCTCCAGCTCTCTAACTGCGTACTTTCCGGGAGCGTGCCGGAGAGCCTCGTGGAGCTTCCCGAACTTTTGGCGCTGGATGTGAGCCAAAATGACCTCCAAGGTCCTGTCCCGGAGGTCATCTCAACGCAACTCTTCATGGCCAACTTCAGCGCCAATCGAATCTCGGGCTCGTACACGTTCCCAATCTCGAGCATAAGTCTCGCGGTGGACATTTCGAATAATCTCGTCACCGACATGGTCCTTGCGGATGCGCTGATTGCCGACACAGATGCGCTGTACGCCAGCGAGGGGGGTGAAAGCGGCGAGGATAGCAACACCACGATTGGTCTGCTGGGGGGGCTGTGGGACTTGTGGACTGACGCAGTCGTCGCCGGGCAGCGCTTCAACTTTACGGGAAATAACATGACGTGCACCTGCTCTCTCATGAACGCAGCCTGGGAGGTTCTCAACGCCCAGCATGGCAGTGACGACATTGACAGCTCCTGGATTTGCAGAAATACTCGAGCAACGAGTCCAACGGTTCTTGAACTGCCTGTCGTGGAAATTGCAGGATCTCCTTGCGATGAAACTGGGGCCTTTGCCACAATCGACTCCATTGACTTTGGTGCCTCGGACATTACCCTGGATTGGTCCGTTTCTGAAGATGCCATCAATTCGCTAAATGTGCCATCCTCGCGTAGCTCGAGCGCCAAGGCCAAGTGGAACGACGACTATGCTTCATGTTCTGGGTGCAGCGACCTCTTGGCTTACGTAGAGTCGACAGGCTCCTCCCCGTGGAGCGAAGATGAGTTCGGCTTTATGGTGCTGGTGGAAACCGCAGAATATTTCGGGGATTGCTGCTTTGCAGTTCGAATGAGGAGTGGAAAGACCAATCACTCCAGCGTTGTGCCACTCGATTCGGCCTCTGCGATCAATGAGGCAACTTTTTCCGTCACAGCCTTTTCCATTCTTACCCCAGTGGATTCCTCCATTGTCAAAGTATATGATGACATTGCCGCACAGTCAGTGCAAGGCTTTCGTCCTTCAGGCGTGACGCTCGAGACCGATGCAGACTCAAGTCTAGTCCTCAGCTTCCCTGATCTTGTGAGCGCAAATCGTCGCCGCACGCTCCTCGAGAACACGGGCACGGCAACTGCACTTGACAACGCCTACTGGGAGCTCGTCGACATGTACACAGGTGAGGCACTCTATCACGAGGCACTGCCGAGCTCCGGATCTGTTGACCTCAAGTACTATCTTCTCAAGGGTTCGAATGCCGCCGTGTATGAGGCCCGCATCGCCGAGAATCGGTCTGGGGTCGTGCGAGAAATTTATTCGAGCAACATTGGTGCCTACCTCAGTCTGCGCGCCTGTCCTGCAGGTCTGGGCGTCGTGCAAGCCGTGAACGAGACCACGGGCCGCTCGCAGTGCGAAGTCTGCCCTCGCGACACGTACAGCACGGCTCAGCTTCTGGTATGCGCTCTGTGTCCAACGGGAACCATGTCACCTACGGAAGGGGCCGTGAACTCGTCTGATTGCAACATTGCAATGCCTTCGTACATTCAAGACTGTATTGAACGCAATGCCACGGACTGCACGGGCCCAGTGGATGTTTCTCCGTGCTCGAGCGTCATGAACTGCTCGCTTCCCGGCACAACCCGAGGAAACATGGAGCTCTTGGACGGGTACTGGCGCGCAAGTAGGAAAAGCGTCAACGTGTACGTGTGCCCCAATGAATTTTGCACGCCTTCGCACGAAGACGATCGGCAATTTTGTGCTGCGAAACACGAAGGCTTTCTGTGCTCGCGGTGCAAACAAGGCTATGGATTCGAGCAGGTCAAAGGCAAGGAGGTTTGCCTTACTTGCACGGAGAGCCGTAAGCGCCAACAACTCGCCGTGCTGTGCATCGTGGCTGTTATTTTCGCAATCCTCGGTGCGCTGCCTCTTGCCTACGTTGCTTCCCGATATTGCAAGTCGAATGCTTCGAGGGGCCATGCCGCACGCAGCGAAAGCGACGTAGACGGCGAAGGGAACCAGCAAACATCACGCATCCGCCCGCGGAGCTCTTATCACTCGCTCATGAAGCGTATGCAAAGTTCGTGGAAGATCCTTTGGCATTGTGGTGCTGTCAAAGCACGCATTGGTCTCGGCTTCTTTCACATATACCTCTGCGTCGCGATCTTTTTCCCCGTTGACGACATGCCGATGACGAGTCATTTGCGCTTGGGCAACACCATTAACGCATCGTGCCTCGTGGAAGCAACGTACTACGTTTGGATGGTCTTTCATTCAGCTCCTGCCATGCTGTGGGTGAGCGGGATTGTTGTTGCTGGTCTCATTGCGCGTCGTCTTTTGCCAGCGCCTGACTTTGTCGACATGCGCGACAAGCTGTACTCGTGGTTCTTCTTCACGCTATTTGGGGCGGTACCTTTTGCGTTGTGGTCCTCGCTGGCCACCTTTATGTGCGCAGATGTAGAAGGCGTGCTCATTTTGCGCATCAGCTACTCAACATACTGCGAAGGCTCTGCGTACGAGGGCTGGCGCGTGTACTCGTGCCTTGTCTTGATCTTTTTCGTCTTTGGTGGCCTGCTGGCGTTTCTCATTCCTCTGCGCAGCAACATCGCACTGTTGCGCAAGGGCACCTGGGGCCCAGCTGAACGCGAAAAAGTACGCTGGCTTGACTTTCTTCATAGCCCTTACACGAACCGTGCGTCGTGGTTCGAGGGTTTTGACTTTGGACGAAAGCTGGTGCTCATTGCTGGCGTGGTTGCCTTGCGCCCAGGGCCGACGGCAGTAATGGACGATGACGGTTCGTCGTCGGAAAACGCGTATGATCAAGGTTTTGTGCAAATCGCCTATGCTTTGGTGTGCACCATTTTGTCCGTCTTTCTCTTTCAGTTCATTCAGCCGTATCGGAATCGTTTCGACGCAGCTTTTGCTTCTCTCTCGCAGGCAAACCTCATTTCCATCTACATTGGGGCCATGTTGTGGACCTCGTCCAACTCGTCTGATTCGGAAAAACGGCGCTACGGAGGAGCGCTCTGGGCCATCATCGCTTTTGAGCTGGCAAGTCTGGTTGGATTTGCTCTCTACGACGCAGTTCACTTGAGTCAGTATCCCGATCGCGAGGATGAGATGCGCGTCAAGTTGCGTCGCAACTTTTACCACCGCACAGCGCCTCTGGCTTCGCCCACGACTCCAGGATCATATGCTGATGCGGACCTTGAAGCGCAGTGCACGCCTGGCGGGCGTACGTCGTGGCGACACGATACATACAGTTCTGACTCGCCTCGCGCTGCAGGCTTCGTGCCGTCGCAGTACGCGCACGATCTCAATTCGCATACGTCAGCCGTCTCCAAGACAAGCTACACCATGACCCCGGAGCAGACGAATTCCTTTTTGTATGACACGCCTCGAGCCGACTCAAGCGACTCAAGCGACAAGGGCGACGGCAATGATGACGACCGCGGCGCGCTTCGGGCAAGATCAAGAAACGGCCAATACGATGCTTTGCCTTCGCCGTCGCAGAATGGAAGGCTGGGTAATGGCGAAAGGTTGGGACGGCAAGGGCTGTTTTCGCCGCGAGATGCCGACGGCGATGCATATACGAGCGACGGCATTCCATCACCGCGCCGAATGGCCATCGATGTGACTGCGGGATGCGGCGATGAGGCGATAGAGGCGGCCGATAAGGATGCTGCAATTCAGCTGCGCTCTAGCAAGGACTTTATGGTGTTGGATGGAATTCACTTTAGCACCGAGGCCTATGTGGTGTTGCCGTCGTCCGAGGGTGAACACGAATTTGATCTCGACAACAGCGATCTGGTTCCGTTCGATGTACCCACCAAGGGGAATCTCGTCCGTCTCGGCGTACTTGGTACGGGCGTAAGCGGAACCGTGTATATTTGTCTTGACAAGCGCAACCTTCATTTGGTAGCTGTCAAGGAGATCGCGCTCTTGAATGCGTCCTTGGCGACACGCGAGGTGCGCGCTTTGGACCTCGTCCGAAAGTATGCAGAGACGCACAAAGACAACGTCGCAAGTGATCGCGTGGTGCAAATGCACAATGCTTTTCTCGACCAAGATGCGCAGCGGATCGGTGTTGTCATGGCTTTTGAGTCTGGTGGATCTCTTCAAGATGTTCTCGACGATTTACAGGAGGCTCGGCCATTGCACGGTGACTCGGACGAGGTCGCCTTCAAGTTGCGGACTGTGCTTTCGTCATCCGTCGCGCAGCGGGCCGTCTCTGCGCTGGAAAAGACGCTTTCGGCCCAGTCCATGGGGAGCGAGCATTCTGACCAGGGAGACACAGGCGCTGTGGACATTTACGGTATCTGTAACGAGGTGCTCTTGGCGCAAGTGGCCAAGGATGTCCTTTCTGCGCTTGCCGTTCTGGACGAGCTGGGCCTTTTGCATTTGGACGTGAAGCCAGCCAATGTCTTGGTGTCCCGCGAAGGCCGCGCCACTTTGGCCGATTTTGGTTTGTGCCAGAGTCTGTCTTCGTACGAGCGCAAGGAAAGCACCAAGGTCGCAGGCACGCTCAAGTACATGAGTCCAGAACGTTTGCGCGGCGAGCGCGCTTCGCACGCCAGTGACATTTGGGCCTTTGGCATTACGCTTTTGTCGCTCGTTCACGGTCGATATCCCGTTACGCTTGGGGACGAAAACACATCCTCGGATCAAGAAAAGGCTGCTGGCTCGACAGCTCGCGGCGCAAGTATGAACCAGGGCGGCGGCGGGGGCGACAGCCATGATTTGTACTGGAAGCTTTTGGAACGCGTTGGCGGCGCTACTGTGACGTTGCCGGCGTATGCTCGCGTGTGTTCGAGCGCTGGCTCTAGCTTCACGACCGTTGCCCGGGTTCGATTTTCGGCTGGCTTTCGAGACTTTATGTCGAAGACGCTCGCCGTGAATCCTGCGAATCGACCAAGCGCAAACGTTCTGCTGCAGCACCCGTGGCTCAAGCAGGTCGACGAGAGCGTATTGCCTTCGCCGCCGAGTACTTTTGACTCAAGCTGCCAGCTCTTGGAGCGTGCGTCAAACGCGTTGGTCGAAAGCCTTCCTCTTCGGGCAAAGGTAGCATATTCTGATGCCCATGTGCGATGTCTGGGCGAGAAGCTTGGACTGTCTCCGGAGATCGTCAAGTACTCGTTGGCAGTGGCCTCGAGTGAGCGCGACGACGTCTCTGTGAACTTCAAGACTGACACTTGCGATGGTACTACTCGCGAAGGCGGAAACGGCGTGCGCGATGTGACCATTGCCAAGGTCTGATTTCTTACATTGTGGAATGTCGAGTAGAAAGCCGTGGCAATGCCTGGTTCTCTTTCTCGTATCCACTCTCTGTCTACATTTCACTGTCTGACGCGCGTAGCTGACTGACTGACTGGCAGTGTATTTTCTGAGTGAGTCTGAGCGAACGTAAACGCTTTGACAAAACTGTAAAGAAAACTTTGCTTCTTTTGTTATGCTCTCCTATTTTGGTTGAGAAGGACTCCGGGGAACGAAGAAGGGCTGGCTCTCTTCTTTTCATCGAGCAAGGCGTCTTTATCTTGTCGGGAGATCGATAGGAAGAGGACATGGCTATGACAATCTCGTTTTTTTCCTTTTCTGTTCTTTTTAAAATTTGCTGCTTGCTTGAAAAGTGACGGCTTTGGAGCTCGTTGCGAAACTTTTCAACATCAATCTATCGTACACAGGAGAACTGGGAAAAGTCGACGGTCGAAAAGCCGCTTTCTGACGCAGCATGCAACATACGGTGAACGGCAGTTTGTCTTGTTCCAAAGACTTTGACCTGGCGAATATGCGTGTCTCTGCCGTTTTGGTGCATGGCAAGAATCTCAATCTGCAAAAAGTGCGTTCGCAGCACGCCTTGACCCCCATGATTGACAATTTGACCAAGAGGAATGTGGGTCCACCCCTGCGGTTCCTCAAGTTCAATTTGATGGACTCGCTCGAGGTCGTGAAAAGTCGTTCCTGCTCTGAGGCACAACTTTTTGGGCGTATAACTCTCGTCAAGCTTGTAGTCGAGGTAGAGAGCAACCTCTGCAATGCTCATCTTCTTGTGAAATTGAATGTTGATGAGATGTGGTTGCTGGCCGTCTGATTGCCAGTACCTTTGTGTAGGGCGAGCGAATAAAGCAGCGGTGTGAGCATACGGTCCGAACGGGAGGACATGTTCGGGTAAAGAATCAAACAAAGAAGAACTCAAACGTACGAGTCAAAGTTGTTGTCGCGGAGCTGCTCAACGCCATTTCCGGGCTTCGCAGTCGAAAGCGACCATACCGCCTGTGTCGATTTCCGGCAAATGCATCAACACGTCCCAGCAGCAGGATGATTTCAATTGTCCATTACAACAGCAACAACAGCATTGCGCGCGCGTTTTCATTAGCGTTCGTGGACTTCGTCTGCTTGTTCGTTCGCCTTGGTCCTGCTCACTCGCACGCAACTCACCTCGTCGCCGATCTCGCGTTTCTCGGTGTCGCTGAGCCTTTTGAGAGGAGCAGCGACACTGCCTGTGTCGGCAGGATCCGCCGGGGTCTCCGCGGTCGCCGTTGCTGCGCGCTCGCTCTGCGGCGTTGCCATTGTCAGATCGATCAATCGATTAGCCCAATGCCTTGCGCGGGCGGTTGGGCGCTTTTCCGCAAAATGTTGTTCTGCAGCGACTAGAAGAACAGAGCAAGAGAACGTCCGTCGAAGTAAGAAAAAAAGAAAAGAAAAGAAAAAAAAAAAGAGAAATGAGGGCCTAGGCCTACTAGTACGCATTGGTCAAGGCGAATGACGTTGAGCTTCTGCCTTGGAGTACCGACACCATTCTACATGTCAAAAGATTTTCTTGCCCATAACCGCCGACGGCAGAATTGCCGTATTTTTAAAAATTTTAATAAAAATAAGCTTGTGATGGCTGCGGACTTGATTGAGCAACTCGAGAAGAGATACTCGCATCACATGGATGGAAAAATTTGCTTGAAGCTCCTCTTTTCTTCTCTCTGCGCGGGAGACGTGCAAAATCTGACTTCTGACTTGTGATGCTGATGCTGATGCTGATGTTATGCGTACACGCGAGCAAGCAAAGGAGCAAGAGTCGGGTGCCGAGACAGAGACAAGTGGTTTTGCAATGCTTGAGAGCACGCCCTCGGCCTTATCTTGACGGAGGCTGGTGAGGTCTGCCAAACATTGCATTGAATTAAAAGAAGCAAACAAGCAAGCAGACGGTGTATGTCGACACCGACTCTTCCTTTATAGATGAGGATGCAAGAAAGAACGTGTGGCAAAGAAAAGGATCACATTGTGTTTAGGCAGTAAGCACGCAAGCGCCGCCGATCTCCTTGATCTTCTTCTCCGCACCCTTGGTAAAGAACCGTGCCTTGACGACGACGGGAGCCTCGGGGAGGTGGCCCGTGCCAAGGACCTTGAAGAAGCCGTGCTCGGTGACGTCGATGACGGGGGCGTTCTTGCCAGAGGTGTCAGCCTTGGCGCTCTCGAGGACCTCGCGGGGGACAAGGTTCCACAAGCGCTCAACGCTGATGGTCGGGCAGTAATACACACTCTTCTTCATGTGGTAGTGGCGCATACCGACCTTACCGAAGTAACCAGGGTGGAACTTGTCAAAGAGCGTACGGTGGTGGTGCTGGCCACCAGCGTTACCGCGACCACCAGGGTGCGACCGGTGCTTGCCAATACGACCATGACCGGCAGAGACGTGGCCGCGCTTCTTGCGGTTCTTGCTGAGGCGGGAAGGCATCTTGCCCCTTTGTTGTTGAAGGTGCTACGTCTGCATTTCGTCAATCGTCATCAATCCGTGCGCTCAACATGTCAGTCTTCCGTGCTGTTTTTCGTGCCTGCGCTTCTCGAGCGCCACCTCTTTAAGCTTTCTCTGCTCTGTTCTACTCTGCTCTTCAGCTCTACTCTTCTCTACTCTCCTCTCTCCTGGCCGCCCAGGTCGCCTCGCCTCGCCTCGCCTCGCACATCGACCTCGCGCAGCCTGCCCGCAGACTGCCTGACTGGCCGTGCGCGGCCTGCATTGCACGCCTCCATGCATTTCCCTTCGCCGCGACGCCAGCTCGCCAGCTCGCTCGCCCGCCCTCTCGCGTGCCCGCGTCTCCCGCGCCTTCTCCCGCGCCTTCTCCCCGCCGCTCGCCGCGCAGCTCCGCGCAGCTCCGCGCCCTCGGGGTCCTCCTCCGCCACGTACGTCGCGACTCGCGTCCGCTCGATGGACGATTGATTGCCCTGCCGCCCCGCCTCTCCCGCCCGAGCCGGCAGAAAGAAGCAGGCGCCGCCGCGCACTATGGGCCCGCGCATTCCGCACTTGCGCGCCGCCGCCGCAAGTCGGGAATGGCCCCCGCGCACAGGGCCGCAAACGCGCCGCAACTCGGGCTCCGCCGCCGCCACGTATGGCCGCCAGAAGTGGCCTATCTTGGGCCGCCGCGGGCTAGGGTTAGGGCACGGGACTGCGCGGTATCGTACATGGGGGGGGAGGGGGGGAAGGAAGGAAGGAAGGAACGCGGGGAATGGCGACCGGGGTCGAGAAGGCGGGGATAGCCTCGGGGACTGATGAGTGAGAGCGTGGGCTCCACGGTGCTGAAGGATCTCGCCACCGGCGGCAGCGCTGCATTCTTATTTCATGCATGTTGTTGTAGGCTGCGGTTTTTTTATTTACGTACGGTGGAGGAGGATGCATGAAAGATGGATGGTTGGATGCATGCGTGCGTGCATGAATGGGTAGAGAGAGCTTCTTCGAAATAGCCTCGGAGAGAAAATCAAGAGCAAAGACAATGCCGAAGAAATCCGCCATTGGCAGCACCGCAGCACTGCAGACTGCTGTATTATGATTTTACGGTTTACGGCGGGCGATGAAGAGTTTTGAACAGGTGCAAACCAGCTGGAAAGTTAGCTCGGCGAGCTTTGCATCACTTTGCATCGCTTCGCATCGCTTTGCATCACTTCGCATCGCTTCGCATCGCTTTGCATCACTTTGCATCGCTTCGCATCGCTTTGCATCACTTCGCATCGCTTTGCATCGCTTCGCATCGCTTTGCATCGCTTCGCATCGCTTTGCATCGCTTCGCATCGCTTTGCATCGCTTTGCATCGCTTCGCATCGCTTCGCATCGCTTTGCATCGCTTCGCATCGCTTTGCATCGCTTCGCATCGCTTTGCATCGCTTTGCATCGCTTCGCATCGCTTCGCATCGCCAGCGAGCTAGCGAGAGAGCTGGAAATCTGCCTCGCAAAAGGTCACAGTTGCAAAATCGCCGGTTTTCATGGGCGGTCTTGCAGAGGCCTTATGCGCGGAGCTCGTTGCGGGGCTCTTTTTCGGACGAGACAAAGACTTGGCTCCTTCTTCGTGGTTGGCCTCAATGCCTTTCACGGGCGTCCTCTTCGTTTGAGACTGCGGGGAAGTTGGCTTGGACTTGAGCTGGGACTTGGGCTTGGTAGATGGCGTGCCAACACTCGCGTGCATGGAGGATAATGCGTGCCCTTGTGCACCAAAGTCGGACTCCCGAAAGTCTATCGTTGGGAAATCTTGAGCGCGTCGTAATTTTTTCTTGGCCTTTATTTTCGGGTTGTGGCCCTCCTCAGAGGGCGCCGTCTTTCGCTTGGAGCCAGTATTGTTTATCGTCATCTGCTGCTGGAACAAATGCACATCGGCCGCCGTCGGAGACTTGGGTACAGTACTACCATTCAAGGCCTTGGATACGTTAGCCTTGGCAGGGCCGCTCGCCGTTGTCGTCGTCGTCGTTGTCGCCGCCGCCGCTGATGATGGCCCCGCAGCTGCATTAGGCACTGCATTGGTCTCAGCGCTCGCACTGGATGACACAGCGGCACCAGGCGTAGGCGGAACGGCGAGCTGCACCGGTCTGACATCAGATGAGGCAAGCAAGGTGCTGAGCTCTGCCATGGACACGGTTCTCTTGTCGCCCCAGAGATTACGGATGTCAGTCTTGAACGCCTCGCGGTCACGGCACTGCGTTTTGATCTTGCCAAACAGAGCAATTTCGTGTTTCCAGATTTCCACGCTCTTGAGGTAGAACTTTTTGTGCGCAATCCCGAGCTGATCGAGCAGCTTGAGGGACTTGAGATCCCAAAAGAACTCTGGGCCGCCCTGACTCGTGGTACAGCGTTGGAGATATCCCTTGCACATGGCGCGGATGCGTCGTCTCCGAGAAGCCTGTTCGCTCGCCGCGGACGCGGACCCCAAGATCTGCGAAGGATCGGTCTCGCCTTCGCGCTCAGCCTTGCCAACAAAGCATTTTAAGAGGTCAGCCCAGGACTTGGGTGCATTTGCGGTCGGAGTCTGCGTCGCGCTGGCCACGTCGGCGGGAGAGAGGCGCCCAAAGTAGAGATTGTCAAGAGCCGCATCGTCGAGACCGTCTTGGCGCGAAATGACGGACGACCACACATGCAGACCATACGGATGGTGAGGCTTGCCGGCGAGAGTCGTTTGCGCCGCCGCAGCCGCCCCGGGCCCTGCTTCGGCGAGGTTTTGGCGCTGCTGCAGAGACGCTTTGACTTTCTTCTTGCGCACCCGAGATCTAACGCGGCTGGTGGCGTTGGTGACACCGCGGCGCTCGAGCGCGTCGGCGAAAGCGACGAGGGCGGTTTTGAAGTCGTTGCGCAGGGTGTTGACATTGGCGACGAGCCCAACACGCTTGAGATGTTTCTTGAATTCGGCCAAGGTCTGGTTGCGGAACGCTCGATTGACAATGTCCTTCATGAACTCTTTGCGCGCAGTTGACTTTTCGTTGCGAAGGGTGCGTTTGACAAATGTGACGAGCACAAGGTCAAGCTCACGGGTATAGACGGCGCTGGGCGTCGGCTGACCGGTTGCATCTTTTTCGACCTTTTCGTAAATTTTTCTCACTGAGTTTAAGAGCGACGCAACGGCCTTTCGGGCCTCCTCTGTATCCTCGGGGGAAAGGTCGCCGCGGGGCCCACGCGTTCCAGCGTCGGCTCGGCGCCCAGCGGTTGCTTTTTTTCTGTTTGCCTTTTTTTGCTGGCGTTCCTCCACTTCACGACGAATGCTTTTGCGTCTCGCACGCGAAAGCAGAGGGCCGCGGTGAACGTAAAAGCCATCATTCTCGAGGGCCTTTTCCAGGGCTTCGCGTCGGGCAATGTCGTCTTCGTTCTCCTCGTCCTCGTCTGCGAGGAAGCCTTCGCCGCTTTTGAGCCATTCCTGTTCCTCCTTGTTAGCTTTTTTTTGACGTCGTCGGGTAGCGGCTGCGGCAGCAGCGGTGCGGGAGGAGCTTGCTCCGTTGCCGCCATCGCCAGTGCCTCTTCCTGCTCCTGCTCCTGCTCCTCCTCCTCCATTGGCCGACTCGTGCTTGCCTTTGTCAAGATGCGTTTCGGAGCGAGAATGAGACGATTGATCGAGGTCGCCGTCTGAGTCTTCTTCAGAAATCTCGCCGGCGTCGAGACAGCGCTGTTCGATCCTGGCAATGACGGCATTCAAGGAGCCGCCGGCGCCCATGTCGCTGCGCATGATAGGATCCCGTGAGAGAGCGCGCAAAGCGGACGCGCCATTTACATCTTCGGGAAAGGTGGCCGTCTGCGACGGCCCGCCATTGCCCGCGCCCGCCTCGTTGTTTGCAGCGGACTGCGTCGAGCCCGCGGTTGTCGCTGTCCCATTTGCCTTGCGTTTCGGCTTCTTACTCGCTGCGTTGCTCACGGTAAACTCATTCTGGTTGCCTGTCAGGTCAAGCGAAGTCACTCGCTGCGTCCCGCGCGAGCTCTCTGCCGCCTGCGCCTCCATGGCTCGCGTGCACAGCGCGGCAATTGGGCTCTGGCTGCGCTGGGTTTTCTTTTCAAGTCTAGCGCACGGTGGTTGGAAAAGTGTCCGGTACGAGGGAAAAATTCAAGTTGAAAATACAGGACACAGTTTAGGTTTCCGAGGATCATCTTGACCTTGGATGATCGAACCTCCTCATCGCCGCCGGTGCTATTTTCATGCAAGAGGGTTGACGTTTTTCCAGTGTGGAGAAGAGCCCTTGACTTCTCGCAAAGGAAAAAGATGACTTTGTTAGGATTTGAGGAGATGATTTTGCAAGTTTTTTGGCCACGTTCGTCACTGGGCTGCCAAAACAGAGATATTCTTTGGCCATCTTTGCAGGAATACGGATAGCAGCGAATCACTTGTATACTTTTCGAGAAAGAGGCGACGTTCAGGACCTGATACGATTCTTTAAAAGAATGAAGGTTTCGGCTAAATTTCTAGCAATTCTATGATTTACTTTCTCCTGTTTACAGTTGGTAAATATTGCATCATCATCAGTATCAGCAGCAGCTTCTGAAACAGCAGCAGCGACTCTGAAAAGAAGAGAAGAAGAAGAAGAAGTAGTAGTTGGATTTCAAAACGGTGCAAGCAGAATTGTTCCTTTTGCTCACAGAGATCGCGCGCGCATCGTTTTTTTTTGGTAGGTGAAAACGCGGCTCTCCGCTGGGAAGGAGCGCTGCGCAACGTCGCGACCAAGCCAGGAAATGGCAATTTCACAGAAGGTATGGCATTCAATGGACAGAACAGAACGGAAACGAAAAGAAAAGAAAGAAATAGGAGGAGGTCGCTTTCGTATGATTATGTTCGATGAAGTTTGAAGTCCGATCAAATGCAGGGAGGTTTGAGGGGTGTTTGTCATGGACTGGAGTTGGCGAGGATGCGCGCCAGCAACGGCTTCGCTCACCATGTCGAAGGCGGATACTTTGCAGAGTCCGCGGCAGATTGCGTCGCCGAAGAGGACATGGCCCCCGCAGTCGTCGCCGAGGAGGATATAATAGAGGAGGAGGAGGAGGAGGAGGCAGAGGTTGCAGCCTCTGATCCCGATGTCTGAGCTGGGGCGCCGACCTCGTCGCATGGAAGAGCGGGATAATTTGCAGCTGCAAATTCGCGTTTGGCCAGAACAAGTTTCTCGCGCTGGACGCGCGAAAAGCTGATGTTCTGCTCGTGAAAGATTTGACGGATCCTGTTTTGAATGTCGGTCTGGACGCGAGAGTTCCAGCGCTCAAAGACGAGAAGGCGCTTGAGCTTTTTGTCGACCGCGCGCGTGGTGCGGTCGATGTCGCAGCGTTGGGCGATTTGCGAGATTGTCTTGAGGTCCTTTTCCACAAAGTGGTAGACCACGTAGAGAATCATATTCTCCTCTTTTTTCTCCCAGGGTTTCTTGTTGATTTTGGGCTGCCGGGCACGACCTGTAGCGCCGGCCCCTGTGCCCGCGGCAGCCGCTCTGCCGTGGCTTCTCGCAGCATTAGCACCAGCACCAGCGGCAACGGCACCAGCACCAGCACCAGCACCAGCAGCTCCCGATCCTGACGGAGTCATGACGTCGGATCCTGCGCTAGACTCGGAGATCTCGGACGCTGTATCGTTGTCGTGGCTGGCGCGCCTCCTCTTGCCTTGCGGGTGCAGCGCGGCGTCGTGCATCTCCGTCTGCTGCTGGTGGTGCTCGAGGGCGTCCTCGGATCTGCGTTTCGATGCACCCATTGCTTTGGGAAGCTCGCTGCGGAGCCCCTCCTGACGCTCCGCAGCGCCACCGACGCGGCCGGCATCATTGTCATCATCGACGGGCGACGCCATGGCACTCCCCTGGTACTGCAGCAGATGGGCGCGGCGCGCGACGGCGGAAACGTGGGCGGGAGAAAGCGCCGCCGGGGTTCCTGCGTCGCGAACGTCGCCGTGACGGAAGCTTTCATGGGCGGCGTTGCTGTGGTACGGGTTCGAGAAGATGCCGGAAGGGACCGCGGCGCCCTCTGCGTGGACCGGGTGCGAGGTGGAGCTGAGATTCGACGCGGTGCTGGGTCTGCGCTCGGCGTGTGGCTGGCGCGGGCTCAGTTTGAGCGCTGTGGCAACCTGCGTGGCGGCTGCCACGTCAGATTGGCAGAGGATTTTGGAAAGCTCGGACCAGTCGTCGTCGGATGTGAACATACCGCCAAAGATAGCATTGTGGCTATTGTTGCCGCCGCTGCTACTGTTGTTGTTGTTGTTGTTGTTGCTGCTGTTGTTGTTATTGTTGCTGCTGCTGCTGCTGCTGCTGCTGCTGCTGCCGCCATCATTGAAATGCTGAAAGGGGGGCTGCATTGCACTCGTGGGCACCTGGAACGAAAGGGGCTCGCTAGCCGCGACCATTTGCCGATGGCTCGATCCGCGCGGCGAGGTCGCACGGACGGTCGGTGGGTCTTGTCTGCTGCCTGCGGCGGCGGTCCTCTCTGTCTTTCTCACGCGCGCGTTCGCGGCGGACCTCGTCCGGCTCGAGTCGAAGAAGCGCCAAAACGAAGAAGGAGAGGAAGGAGAAGCGGCCGGACAGGCACCAGGCAGGCCAGGCTCGGGCCTTGCTCTGCGCAGCGCGAGCCCGAGGCAGCGAGCGGGGTCGGCGCGCGGCGCTGCTGCGGCGCGGGCCTCAAGCGGGTAGCGTCCTCGCGCCGCCTCTTCAGATCGCCGCCGCGGCCTCGCTCGCCGAACGCGGGGCCCCGCACGCGCGCGTGGTCCGTGCTTTCCGGCCTCGCCTTATCGTTCTGCTGCACGCTCGCTCGCGCGCTCGCTGCTTGCTCGCTCGCTCGCGCGCTCGCCGACGAACCCGCGCGGGGTCGGGCCGCGAGGAGCGGGGCGGGGACGCGCGCGCGCCGGCGTCGCCTCCTGCGCGAGGCTCGCGCGGTCGTTCGATCGTTCGTTCGTTTGTTTGTTTGTTTGTCTGCTCGAGATTGGCGCCGGAGATGCCTTGCGCCGCAGTATCTACCCTTTGCAGGTGCACTCGTAACCAAATTGACTGTGAACGAGTTCGAAGTCGAAGCCAGCGACACTGCCACTACCTAACCGCTGATCCCTCTGCGCAGGGCACCCGAAGAATCTTCGTCTCCCTCTGCGGGGAGCTAGCTGCAGCGGAGCAGCACCTGCTGCTCCCGCAACCTCGCTCGCGCGCGAAGAGCACGCACGCGTCGCCTGCGGCCGCGCCTTGGTCCCGGCGCGCGGCGCAGAAGAGTGGCGAGACCTAATTTGATCTGTGAGAGAATCGCCTTTGCCAACAAATCGACCTCGGTGGCCGTGCACAACGGTCTCTTGAGGGAAAAAAAGGAAAAAAGAGGGGGCTGGAAAGAGGGCCAAATGAAGGGAAGAAGTGGAAAAAGAAGGGGCAAAGGGAAGAAAAAAATGCACAAATGCAGTTGGACAAATGTACAAGGGAACCCGCACGTCCCGGTCGTCTCGTCGCCGCAGCAGCGCGCGCGAATCTCCCTTGCCCGCGTGGAGTCCGCTCCAAAGACCTTCTGTGCAGAAACCCTGCGCGCGAGCTCCGTCCGCAACACGGCCAGGAGGAAAAACCGCGAGGCGAGGCGAGTTAGGACGTGGCGGCTTCTGCGGTTTTGGCCCGTCTCGCGTCCGAACGCGAAACTCCTGCGGTTCAACGCCTCTCTCTTTTGCTCTGCCCCGGCGGAACCAGCACGGAACGGTCCGTGCACGTGCCGCACGCGGTCGGTCCGCGGGCGCTGACGGGCCTACTAGGAGAGGTAAAACAGTGCAGAGCGCGGCGGCGCAAGTGGAGTATTCGCAAAGGCAAAGTCGCGCTGCGCGTGTGTCTGGCTGTGCTGCGCCTGTTTGGGGTCTGGGTCCGGACGCGGCGGCACCGCGCCGCGCGGAGGAGGACAGCGCACCGCCTCCAGAAAACGGAGCTCGCGCGCGGCTCCTAAATTACGGCTTTTTCTGGTCAAGGGGCAGTAAAGGATTCTTTGCGTAATATATGCAATGGAGGATATTTAACCGACCGGCGCTGGAAAATGGAGACCGATAGTATTACTGTAGTGTTTTGGTTAGGTGAGCTGTGGGGGAATAGATGTTGCGGAAAAATAAGTTATGCCGGGTTGAGGTGGGGAAAAGGAGGGGGAGGCTTTTAGGTCTAAACTACGCCCGGAACGCTTTGCGCGGACACACCGGGGTGCGCACGAGCACACATCTTGGTGTCCTCGGTCTCTCGAGGACGCCCTTCTCCGGTGTCGCACATTCCGTCTTCGTGTAAAGAACACAGCTCTCCTGCGCTTTTGGTCTACTACCAAGAACAAGAGCCTCTTTGTCTTCGAAATGAACGCTGATGATGGTCGTTGCAGCATTCCGTACCACCCACCTCGAGTCTACCGCTGCAGCCAGCTAGCTAAAACCATTCGAACAAGAGAGACACAGAGAGAGAGAGACAGAGAGAGAGACTCGAAGTCGCCGCGGCCGCAGCCGCTCCTGGCACTGCACACTCTCTTCTCCTTTTTCAGTAACAGAATCTCGTTTCGTCTTTTATACTCTCGCAAATCCTCTCCGCGGGGACCTGTTAATGACCCGCGAGCCACCAAAGCGAGCGAGCGAGCGAGCGTCGCGACGTCGAGGGTCTTTGCGAGAGTTTGGCGGTTCCTCAGTTCCGTGCGAGACAGCGTGTGCCCTAAAGGCAGTCGTGCTCGCGCTTCGCCTGTCTCCCTCTTAGATATGCCTCTTGGTGAGCGCGACAGTCCCCGCCCGCCTCATCCAAAGCCCCTTCTCACCTCATCGAAAACACCAACTGCAGCCGACTGCGACACGACAGCCAGCTGCAGCACCAGCAGCACCAGCAGCACCAGCAGCACCAGCTTGTACACGCTTTGCGCCGGTCGCACATTGTCGCCCGCCGGGCAAGAGCGAGAAGCAGCTGCAGCCGCAGCAGTCGTTAATATCTCGTGCACGCGCTCGTGCACGTGCCGCTCCTTGGCAGTAAGCAGCCAGGACCAGTGTACTTCTCGCCCCGGGCTCCCGTAGCTGAAGAAGACCCTGAGAAGGGAGCGAGCGAGCAAGCAAACACGCAAGGCCGAGGAACGGAAAGGAGGAGGAGGCGAAGAAGGATGGCAAGCGCTTGGGAGGCCTTCGACAAGGCCGTGGAGCTCGACAAGCCGTACGAGGCGGAAAGGTGCGCCGACGAGCTCGAGGCGATCGCCAGCACGAACCATGAGGCAGCCCAGGAGCTCGATAAGCGCAAAGACGCCGTGCAGCGCGTGCGCGAGGACGTCGAGGAAGTGACGCGGCTCCTATCGGAGATCAAGTCGGACGAGGGGTGGACCAAGTCGTACGACAAGAAAGGCATCACGGTCCACTTTAAGAAACAAGAAGGCACCCCTTTTCTGGTCACCAAGGCGGCCAAGGTCTTTCCTGCGGTGCCCGGCAAGCCGATGACCTACACCTTTATGGCTCTGGTGAGCCTGTTTGCAGAAGTGGAGCTCATGCCAAAATATTTTCCACGTGGTCTGATGAAGACACACGAAACTCTCAAAGAGGAGACCAAGTTTTCACGCTTCACGCGAATTCGCATCCATCCGCCCATGCTCATGCCCATTTCGAACCGCGAGGCGATCATCGAGGGCAAAGGGTTCGACATGACGGAGCGCTCTGCAATGTGCATTGCCTTCAAAACTCTTGCGCACGACTTTTCGCGCGATGGTTTCACTGTACCGGAGCCCGGTAGCGGATACACGCGAATGGAACTCAGCGGCGCATACTATGTCGAGATCCGCCCAGATGGAAGCTGTCTGTTCGAGAACATTCAGTTCCTCGACCTCAAGCTCAGCTTTGTGCCTCCTATGATTCTTAACGCGCTCAGCAAAGGAGCACTGCCAGTCGAGTTTATGAACAACCTCACTAAGCAAGTCCAAAGTTATGAGAACAGCGATTGGGAGATTCGCGTTGCGAGGCGGCCTCAAATCTACGAGGACGTCCGCATTCGCCTCGAAGCAGTCCTGGCCTCGATGAACCGTGCATCAAGCTCAGGCGAGCATGACGAAGAAGACGACAATGCGACATACTACACTGCTCAGGATGCCGACGAGGATGAAATTCTTGACGAGGATGACCGAGAGGAAGTCGAAAACGAACTCGTCGATGACCGTTCGGTGGGCCAAAGCGCGGAGCACGAACGTCAAGAAGGCAAGCGCGTCAGTCGTCGTGAACCAGAGGAAGACGTGCAAAGTGACCTTGACGAGGACGAACGCGAAGGGAATAGTAACGCCCCCCCTGAGCGTAAATTGCGTTGGGGTCTTCGTGGAGTTCTGCAGTCCGTCCTCGAGTTCATCATCCCAGAGGACGAGGCCGATGAGTATGCGGACAAAGCAACGGCATGGATTGAGCCCGTCGACCGTCGATCCTCTTTGGTGCAGCGGCTCAGTCTGCGGCGCAAGCTGCGACGAGCCAAGCGGAGAGAGCGGATTCTCAACAGACTTTCTCGCAGAGTTGCACGCAGAGCGTCTTTGGGGCTGCAGGTAGCTGCAGCATCGTCGACGCCGTCATCGTCGTCATCATAGACGGAACTCAACTCTTTAAAGAAAGTCAACGCAATGTTAACATTTCCCAAGAAAAGAACGTGCTTTGAGGCGACCGTCAGATTAATTTTAATAACAAAAAGAAGCAGAAGGAAACTCTGCGAAGTAAGTGTCATTGTCATTTCTGTCCTCAAGACCTTGCCATTGCAAAAGGATCACTGCCAGCTGAGCTCTGAGCAACTTCGCCAAGCAGGTCCAAAGTTATGCGAACAACATTGATTCCTTTTTTTTTTTTTGCTAAACGCCTGGAGAGTCGATAGCTTGATCGTCACGGTTTGCGCGGCTTATTGGCAGATGTGCAAAGGATCGAGATTCTTTCTCTTTTTTCCACTCTTTGTATCATTCAGAAAGGGCTAGGCCTACTAGGGTTAAGCTGATGATATGAGCGCATTTGTAGAATCGTTCGGACGGACCCTGTTCAAATCACTCCAACGTTTCGAGGAGCTTTGCAATCGCGAAGTCAACGGGCGGCGCCATGTGCGGGAGCACGTTGGGAAAATTTTGAGCATGAGGCGCAGCGGTGGAGATGGAAGCCACAACGCGTTCCGTGGGGACCAGTTTGTCGGTAGTCGACATGTGCAGGTGAAAAGCAATCTCTGGTCCAAGCTTGGAGAGGTCTGCAAGTACCAGTGGGAGCTTCTTCGCCTGAGAGTTCGTGGTCAGGCGTCCTAGGAACGCTCCAACAAACAGATAGTAGGCGTTGGCGCGATTTACGTCATGAGCGACTTCTTGCGAGAGCTCGGGGCCCAGAGCTTCTCGAGTCTCTTCGTCGAGCGAGCGAATGAACTTTTCCTCGTCCAGTGGGAACATGGCGTTCATCATGTACGGGGCCATGCGCGACTCGAGCAGTCGCGTCATAAGCGCAAAGGTGCAGCCTGTGCCCATGGACCGCTCCCAAAAGTTCTCTTCTCGTGTTTGCCATGGGATTCCAGAGATGCAGCACACACCTCGCAACTGTAGTCCTAGCCCCGGCTCGCTCGCGAGCTTGACGGCAAGAACGGCGGCAGGGGTCCACCCGCCTGAGATGCCCATGGTAAAGACTTGATCAATCCCGAGATGCCTGAGCAGTGCAACCATGTCTTGCGCGGTACGTTCTAGGTACTCGCTTACGTTCATGGCTCCGAGCCAGTCGCCGTAGGGCTCAGAGACCCCAACACCGGCAGCAGAAACATTAATGAGCGTGACATTGTGCTTTTCCAGAAGGGGAAGGACCTGTGCTGTCCGCCACACGTGGTACAGCCGTCCTGTGCAGGTCGTGCACACAATGTTTAGTATGGCAGTCTGGTGTCCGCTGTTTCGCACAAAGTACTCGAGGTTGCGTCCATCTGAAGGTCGAGCAAAGATCTCCGCGCCAATCTCCTCTCGCTCGCTTTGAGAGGGCAAAGGTACCAGCGGTTCGAGCTCGTACACGTTTTGAGCCACACGACGATTCCAACAGCAGCAGCCCATCTTTGCGATGTCCTTATCTTGTACCAAGTCGTTCGGGTTCTGGCTGCGTCGAGGGCTGCAGAGCTCTGGGACAGGGCTCGACGCGGAGTGCGACAGTCTTTTGGAAGCGAGAGCAGTTACGATAAAGGTTACTCTGTAACCTCTACATAGACCGCAAGTGTAACCGTCCATTCCAATGAAGAAAAAGGGGTCTAAAGGTGTTGTTGCTTTCAAGATCAAATTGAATGTCAGCGCCTCGGGCTTTTTGCAGGACAGAAGATCTCTGGCTTCGATGCGACTATACGCTCCTTTTCATCTGGCCTATGTGCGCGTGGCAGACAGAGTTCCGACAAAGAGTCAAATCGGCCCCACATGCGACAGTAACGTGCCTAGTATATATACACTCACGAACCATTCCTTTCTTCTGCATTCTGACTTCTTCTTGATCCACAACAATGAAGTGGACATTCCCAAAGACCTGATGCCAGGCGGGAAACTGCTATAAGAGAGGAAGACACCCGATGATAAACATCGGAGGAGCACGACGCAAGAACAAGACGTCGCGCGTGCACAACGCGCCGGGTGCATTCGGTGTGTACACCCAAAATAACCTTAGTTAGTATAGTCAAAGACCTACATAGCATAAATGGACCAGGGTCACGACTCTGGGACCACTGAGCCGAATAGATCTGGCAGCGACCAAGCTCGATGCCAGACGCCGGCAGAACCGAACCCCACCAGAATATTGAACTACACCGAAGCAATCTCCGAGCAGCAGCGTGAGAAGCATACAATCTACTTTCCCGCTTCGAGCTGGCCACGGAACGGAATTTCTTTTACGTTTATCGAAATCAACTTCTTCTTTGTTTTCTTTCAGACCTTACCGTCAACAACTTCTTCACATTTTCAAGACCCACGCCCATTCCATTTGAGCGGCAAGAAACGTTGCATCTTGCGGTCAGTTCGCAGCGCATTGGTTGTTTGGGTAGAATAGCGGCGTTCGCGATATACTTTGATTTTGTTGTTTATAATTGTTACAGCTATTTTGCCGCGGCAGGCACGACGGCGTCCGAAGCGACGTCCTTGTCAACACAAATCGAAACAAAGGTC
This sequence comes from Aurantiochytrium sp. KH105, assembly GCA_003116975.1. Lineage (NCBI taxonomy): Eukaryota > Bigyra > Thraustochytrida > Thraustochytriidae > Aurantiochytrium > Aurantiochytrium sp. KH105. The sequence goes on along the minus strand of BGKB01000068.1, from coordinate 261,654 downwards.
GGGAAACGTGGCTTGCCGCTCTTGGTACTGAGCTCTTGAAAACGGTACGTCACGATCGTGCCAATTGCAGGCGGCTTGTTTCGGTCTGCGTCCGTAAATCCAGATCCAACTTTGAAGGTCTGACCGCAAGCCATGCGCACGACGAGAGCACCAAGACGTCCAGCATTGCGTCCCTTGCCCTTTTCATGCGCGATGACCTCTCCCTCTGCATCGAAGAAGCGCTTCGCTTTGAGCAAGGTATTCGATCGACGCGGCTCGTATACGGACTGAGGGGCGCGCAACATGACACCCTCGCCACCACTCTTGGTGATTTCGTCGAGGGTTTTTTCAAGATGCGCTCGGCCCGTGCAGCGCGTCTGCGGCACAATGGTGATGCGAGGGTGCTTCTTTTCGGGTCCAAAGCGTTCGAGAAGCTTGCGATGGCGGTCCTCGAATCCGAGAGGATGCAGCGTAGGCGAGTCGAAGACGTTGTAGCGCAGCGAGGCGTGCCATGTTTCTTGGCCTGTTTTCTTGACTGCAGATGTGGTTTCGCGAAATTTGCCGCGCCCAAGAAAGAGTTCGCCGTCGAGGGCGAGGTCTGACGGTAAGGTTTCGAGAAAAGATTTGGGCGCAGGGAAGACCTTACCGTTGCGGGAAAGCAGCTCGCGGCCGTTCCAGCATGCGCGCAGACCGTCGAGCTTTTCGCTCAACCACCATCCTGTCGGGTCGTCCTTCTCTTCACTGTACGTATTTGCCAGGAGGCAAGGCGCGTTCTCGCGCCTCCAGCGCACGAGGCTCGGGGCGTATGGCGCCTCGGCATCTTGGACTGTCTTGGGCACGGCGCAAGACTCGCTCTTGGCACGCTTTGCCGCGGGCGCGACGTCCCTCGCAATCGTGCGCTTTCCGCGCAGCTTGGCCTCGGGACGGGGCTCGTTCTCGGTTTCGATCACGACCACGACGTCCTCCTCTACGTCCAGCTCGGATGTCTGCGAGCAGAGATTAACCACTTCGATTGTCTCTTGCGGCGTCATGGCTTGGATCATCTTTTCAGGGTTTGTTGTGCTATGCCTGTCGTTGGCCGTGCGTCTCGAGCGTGTTTCGACGAATCGATCAAGCACGACTAACCGAAAGGTCTTTTGAAGGAGGCTTGGTTGGCTCTTGCGTTTGCGTTTTGCATTTCCTCCCCGCGCCGCGCTGCGCTGCGCCGCCACCCTCGCGCCCGTCTCCCAAACCTGTTCTGCAACCCGCGCGTCGTATTCCCCCATCCTCCAACTCGCCCTCTGCAGCGCGTTCCGCAACGCGTGCAGGCTCTCCTACCTGCCTTCTTTTACTATGGTAAGGAAGAGCAGCAGAATCGCCGCAACCCATTTTGGCCCGCTGGCTCCCGCCCGTGAGAGGCGAAAGAAGCAAAGGGGCGAGTGAGTGGCTCCGCGCAAGAGCGAGCTCGCCTGGCGCCGCAGAGCGCGTTGGACGAGCGCGTTGGAGCACGGCGCGAGGGACCGTGCGTGCGTGCGTGCGTGCGTGCGTGGAGAGCCGAGGCCGGAACGCGGCGCGCAAGAGAAGAGAGGGGAGGAGAGGAGAAGAGAAGAGAAGAGAAGAGAAGATGGACGCGAAGAAGGCGCGCTCGGGCAAGAAGCCCCGCGGCCACAAGCGAGGACGCGAGGCCCGGGCGACGGCGACGGCGCGCAAGGTCGACAGCGAGCACGAAGAGGCGGAGGAGGCTGCAGAGGAGCAGGAGATGGTGAAGCCTGTGCGCGAGATCGACGACGAACGGCTGCCGGAGTGCTTTGGCGCGAGCTTCCGCAATAGTCGCGGGGCCCTCAAGCAACCGACAGAGGTCCAGAGCGTGGCGTGGCCAGCGCTCCTGGCGCAGCGAGACGTCCTCGGCGTGGCACCGACGGGATCCGGCAAGTCCATTGCGTACGTGCTGCCAGCCTTGGCGCACGTGCTGGAGAAGCAGCGTCTTGCCAAGACCGAGAAACGTTCGTGCTCGGCGGCCAATAGTCCAAGCGTGGTGACGCTCTTGCCGACGCGCGAGCTCGCGCAGCAGGCATGCGCGACGGCGCATCGATTTTGCAAACCGTACATGGTGAACTGTCTTGCGGCGTACGGTGGTAAGGATCGCGCCGAACAGGTCGAGCGACTGAGAAGTGAGAACGTGGAGATCTTGTTCGCGACACCTGGGCGGGCGCTGGATCTCGTGCGAGCTGAAGATCTGAGCTTGGAGTCGACGAGCTTTTTCGTGCTCGACGAGTGCGACCGCATGCTAGACATGGGGTTTGAGCCGCAGCTGCGCGAGTTTGCCTCTGCCTTGCGCAAAGACGGTCACGAGACGCAGAATGTATTGCTGAGCGCAACCTTTCCGGCCAAACTGCAGCGCATCCTCAAGGACCTTGCATTGCTTGCGCGGGACCCGCTGCGTTTCCGTGTGAACCCCGGCGGCGCGGTTGTGCCGTTCGGCGACGGCTCCGACGGAGCTTTGGAAGCTGACGAGACGGACCTCTCCTTGCAGGCTGCGTCTGCGGAGCAAACGGCTGCGGCCGCGCAAGGCATTGCGTCGTCCATTACGCAGATTGTCCAGGTCTGCGCCGAGCACAAGAAGCCTATGAAGTTGGCCAAGTTCCTGGACAAGGTGGACGCCGAAGACCGTGAGCAGAATCGCACGCGGAATCCGAGTAGTATTCTCATCTTTTGTACAAAGATCAAAACGGTCAAGTTTGTGGAGAGCTTTTTGCGCAAGGAGCAAGGACCTGCGTCTGGCAAACAGCCATCGCAGCAGCAGCAGCAGCAGCAGCAGCAGCAGCAGCAGCGTTCGTCTGGCAAGTCATTTCAGCGATCGGCTGGCAAGCAGAAGCAGCAGCAGGCAGGGAAGCGGCGATGCGTTGCCCTGCACGGTAATCTCTCCCAAGACGAGCGTGAACGTGCATTGCGCGACTTCCGCGCGGGCAAGGCGCGCATTCTGGTCGCGACAGACGTGGCTGGACGCGGCATCGACATCAAGGGGCTTCCGTTTGTGGTGAATTATGATTTTCCAGGCTCCCTGGAGGTGTATGTTCATCGAGTCGGACGAACGGGTCGCCAGGATCGTCCGGGAGTGGCCTATTCTTTCTTTACGCGAAATATGGCGCCGCTGGCGCCGAGTCTTATTGAACTTCTCAAGGCCTCACAACAAAAGGTTGACCCGTTTTTGCAACGCCTCGTCGATCAAGGAGAGGACGATCCGGATTTGAAGAAAATTCGAGAGCGGCAGCAAAAACGTCGCAAGAAGAATGAAACGGACGAAAAGGCGAAGAAAGATAAATGAGAGTTTCCTTCTTTCTTTTGACGACTAGCAAATAAAGTTGCAAAAGGTTTGTGGGCGTCGCATGCGTGTTGCTGTAAGCTGAGGCTTTTCACGTGGAGGACTGGAGCTTTTCTCGATGCGCCGCCAGAATGGAGAGTAAGAATTTTAAAATTTACAATATACAAGAATTACCAATACCTACCAGCTACATGGTCTTGTCTACTTGTCGCAGGCGTGCTGCGTGGTACGTTTTGGCAATGGCGCGCTCCATGGTTGCTCCACCCGGTCGATCGCGAAGACGAAGCGTTGCGAGCTTACGGGCAAAGGCAGGCGGATCCAGATGCAAAAGTGAGCTGTTCTTGATGGCTAGCATTGCAAGATCCAGCCATTGCGTAAGGCTCTGGTCTGATGGCTTGCTTGGGAGGACCGCGCACAGCACGTGATCTGCCACGGCGGCGAGGGGAGTAGCGGGGATCTGCGTCTCGGCCAGCAAGACGCGCCACTTTTGTGCGGAGAACTTGCATTTTGGCAAAGCTTCTTGCCAATCTGCAGACGAGGCGACGCGAAGCACAGTAGCATTGGGAGTTTCCTTTGCAAGCTCACGTTCGAGGTGGAGAAGAGAGTACGAGACGCCGTCCCCTCGAGACGCGACGCCGTCCTCAACGTCCTCGACGCTGAGACGAGCGAGTTCCTCCGCGGTTGGGAGAAGATCGCGGACGGGAATACGCGCTGCAGGCCACTCTGGCCCCGTCCTTGGGGCCGGATCGAAGACCGAGACAAGTCGCAACGGTAGAGCTACCGCGTTTTGCGGGTCTCGCGTGGGCAGAGGGATGGCAAGGAGACCCGTCTTGGTGTTGTGCGGCGCATCCTTGGCGCGCGCGGACGACTCGCCCCGCAAGGCGGCTTGGGCGTCGCTCGTTAGCGCCGCCGCGGCGACCTCGCGGCCCTGACCAGCCTCCCGCGCACGCAAAAACGCTGCCCAGTCCATGCCGTCTGAAAACCAATGCGATCACAAGGATTCTGTCGTCTCGTCATGGTTAGCGTTTTTGGGGAGTAGGGGGAAAAGGAGGTAAAAAGCAGTGATTGGCTTCGCATGCGAGAAGACTTGTTTTGGTGACGATGCGCCGAGACTTTCGATTCAACTAGAAGATAGATAGAACGGTTCGAAGGACCTTATACAAAGACGAACGAAGAACAAGAATTGCAAGAAGCAAAAACGGTGGGTCCTGGAATGACACAAAGGGAGTGACCGTTGCTGCTGTTGCCTTTACTCTGACGCAGTTTTAGTCTGGCGATCTGGGATCTTCCTTTTCGCATCAGACATCAATTCATCTGCGCAAACCGCGTCTCGAAGGCAGCTCATGAATTTCGTCGTACGATTTCCTGTCATCATTTTCGTATTTTGAGCAGTGCGCAATAGCATGAATTTCCTTGCGACATTTTTGCTTTCTTGAAGGCAGCTCATGAATTTCGTCGTACGATTTTATGTCATCATCTTCGTATTTTTAGCAGTGCGCAATAGCATGACTTTCCTTGCAACACTTTTGCTTTCTCGAAGGCAGCTCATGAATTTCGTCGTACGATTTCATGTCATCATCTTCGTATTTGAGCAGTGCGCAATAGCATGACTTTCCTTGCAACACTTTTGCTTTGGCGCAGTCTTGTTGTCTTGCCTTCCGTATCAGACATCAATTGGCGCAAGCGGCTTCCCGAAGGTAGCAAATCAACGATGCCCGTCACGATGAGCTTGCGCCTATAACTAGCTCACGAATTTCGTCGTACGATTTCATGTCATCATCTTCGTATTTGAGCAGTGCGCAATAGCATGACTTTCCTTGCAACACTTTTGCTTTGGCGCAGTCTTGTTGTCTTGCCTTCCGTATCAGACATCAATTGGCGCAAGCGGCTTCCCGAAGGTAGCAAATCAACGATGCCCGTCACGATGAGCTTGCGCCTATAACTAGCTCACGAATTTCGTCGTACGATTTCCATAATCCATGATCATCTCTGGAATCGTCTTTGGGCAGTGCGCAGGAGCATGTTTCTTTTGTTGCAACACTTTCNTTCCTTGCAACACTTTTGCTTTCTCGAAGGCAGCTCATGAATTTCGTCGTACGATTTCATGTCATCATCTTCGTATTTGAGCAGTGCGCAATAGCATGACTTTCCTTGCAACACTTTTGCTTTGGCGCAGTCTTGTTGTCTTGCCTTCCGTATCAGACATCAATTGGCGCAAGCGGCTTCCCGAAGGTAGCAAATCAACGATGCCCGTCACGATGAGCTTGCGCCTATAACTAGCTCACGAATTTCGTCGTACGATTTCATGTCATCATCTTCGTATTTGAGCAGTGCGCAATAGCATGACTTTCCTTGCAACACTTTTGCTTTGGCGCAGTCTTGTTGTCTTGCCTTCCGTATCAGACATCAATTGGCGCAAGCGGCTTCCCGAAGGTAGCAAATCAACGATGCCCGTCACGATGAGCTTGCGCCTATAACTAGCTCACGAATTTCGTCGTACGATTTCCATAATCCATGATCATCTCTGGAATCGTCTTTGGGCAGTGCGCAGGAGCATGTTTCTTTTGTTGCAACACTTTCGCTTAGCGTCTGAGCGAGCGAGAGAGAGAGAAAGAGATAGAGTCAAGCGGAAAAAGACCGGTCGCGGAATTCGAGCGACGCAGGTCCGAGCAAGGTGGAAAGCGTTGGGCAAGATGGTCGGCTGTTTCCCTTCCTTGGGCGCGCACGGCTCGAACGAGCGCGCTTCTGCGCCTCACTCGTGATTGACCGACCGACCGACCGACCGTGGCGTCTGTTTCTCCAACCGAACAATAAACAAGGCCCCACGGACGGCGTCGCTCATTTTCAAAGGCGTCGTTCTTGATCACATCTTCGCCAACATCTTTTCTTTCGTGGGTGGATCGCGGACAAAAGAAAATTTTGAAGAAAAAATCCAAGCCAGAAAAAGAAAAAATCTTTCAAATTAAAAAAAAAGAGAGAGAGAGAGTTGGAGTCGGTCCAGGGTGGGATTGACCGCGGGTGCAGATGCGGAGACCTTTATCACGTGGAAGCGTTCGTTGAGAGCGGGTTCCCGCTGCGGGCACTCCCGTCCTCCCATCCCCACTACTATCTTCCCGCTGAATCATACCCGCCTGTCGCCGCGGCTGTGTGATGCTAGTTTCCTGTCCTCGCCCCTCCCAGCGAGACAGCGTCCTCTGCGCCAAGAAGCTTACGACGCGCAGCTGCGGGGATCCATGCCTCCCCACAGCGGCGAGGCGGCGGCACTCTCCCCACAGAACGCGGACCGCCATGATGCGCAGGACGTGCAGGCCGCCCCCCAACCCGGCGCGGGAATGAGTGGGTAGTTGGACTTGGAAGTGTGGCGTTCCCGCCCGCCTCCCACCAGTCCAGTCTCGCCGTGCATGGGTGGCGGCGGCCGCTCCTCTGCCGCCCACCATGGCCACTGTCTTGCTTGCTTGCTTGCTTGCTTGCTTGCTTGCTTGCCTGGCTGGCTGGCTTGCTTGCTTGCCTGGCTGGCTGGCTGGCTGGCCGAGGCGGCGCTTTCTTTCCTTTCCACGCTGTGCTGAGGCCACTGTCGGGCTCGGCGCTTTGGCGCACTTGGGCGAAGCCGAGGTCGACTGCGCGGCGCGGGATAGCGCTGTTGGCACGCGCGCATAGCGCACTTGCGAGGATCGCGCCCGGAGCTCTCTCCGCCGCGCCGCGCGTGCTGCGCGCCGGAGAGATACAAGTTCTGCGCGCGCGCATGCTTCCGTGGTAGCCGTCCGCCCTGGCGCCGTAGCCGTTACGAATTCACGCGCCGCGCCGCGGCAGGCTTCATTCACTGTCTGCAGGCTGCTGAGCTCAGCGCCGATGGCTGTGACAGGCGGGTGGCTGCAGTGCAGCAGCAGCTCGCAGATGCTCCTGCAGCCTCGCGCCGCCCTGGATCACGGCGAGCCCACATCGACCGTGCCGCTGTCGCTTGCTCAGTGCTGCACGCGCCCGTGCACGCGCTGCCGCCCCGCCCTCTCGGCACCGCGCTCGCTCGCGCGCGAGCGAGCGAGCGCTCCGAGGAAAAACGCAAGAAAAAAAGATGGCCCCCTTTCTGCGACAGCGACAGCGACAACCTCGCAGGCTCCATCCGCGTCGCAGTCGCAGCCGCCGCCGCGCCCGGCCGCCGCGCGCCGCGAGATCGATCCTGAAGGCCTCCCCTCGCGGCGGCCGGCGGCCGGCTCTGGGGCTCCGGCTCTGCGGAAGTGGGATGCGCACCGCAGGCGGCTGGATTCTTCGAGGGAAACCGGCAGGCAGGGGAGAGGGCGAGGGCGCCTCGTGAATGTGGCGGTCCGCGCCGCCACCGGCGTGGACTGGACGTGCGAGCCGATCGATGGTCGATCGATCGGTCGATCGACTGATCGTGCGAAGAGCGTCGTGGACGTCAGCTAGGACGGGTATTCATCACAGCGAGCTGCCGGGTGCGTGCAGGAGACCGCGCGGAACAGCCGGAGAAGCGCAGCTCGAGCCCGTCGTTGCGCTTGACCGGGCAGCCATGAAGCGGCAGCTGGGCCCCGATCGAGTCGCGCGCTCGGCGAGGCGAGGCGAGGCGAGGCGAGCCCGGCCTTGGCGAGGTGAAGCGCGGCGCGGGCCTCGCGCATACCTTCCCCTCGCCCTCGCGCGACGAGCGCGACGCACGCGGGAGAGGGAGAGGCATGCGTGCTCGGAAAGGCGGGTGGGTGGTGGATGATTGATTTTTTGGCTTCCGCGGCTTACAGATGGAGGGTGAGTAGTTAGTTGGTTGCAGGCCGGGCGGCGGTAGGGAGAGGAAGGAGACCGCTGCCGGCCCCCGCTAGGCGACGCGCCGAGGCCCCCCGGGAGGGGAGGCGAGGAGGGGAGAAAGGGCGAGCGCAGGAGAGGGACGGCGCAGCGGAGAGGTCCAGCCGGGGCGAGCGGCGAGAGACGAGGAGAAGAGGTGAAGCTGGGCCGGGAGAGACGGGGCTCGAAGGAATTTGTTTGACATCTGGCTGTGTATCTTTCTATTTTATACTGCCAGGGCTGGTGTTTGTTTTTTGTTTTATTTTGGTTGAAATTTCAAAAAAAATGAATTTCGAAATTTTGAATTTGAATTCTGTTCAGAACAGAGTGCTTCCTGCCGTGTAAAGTGGACTCCGGCGTCCCTCCCTGGCGACTGGCCAGGTCGGAGCATGGCGCGGCCGCAGGTCCCTCGTTCGCTCCCTCGCTCGCCGCAGCAGCCGCGAGGGGCCGAGCGAGGCACGAGAGGCGAGCGAGGCAAGGCGAGGCGAGGCGAGGCGAGGCGAGGCTGCGGAGAGTTTTTCTTTCTCTGGTCTTTCTTTCTTTGTTTCTTTCTTTCTTTCCTTTAGCACGCAAAAATCCAGCGAGGCGAAACACGCGACGCGGCTTTTTTCATTTCTTCGATCGAACGAAAAGAGTGCGTGAGCGAAGGTGAATCAAGCTGCCTGCTGCTGGAGAAGCCAAGGCGCGCAGCCAGGACTCGCGCCGGCCCAGCGCCCGCTCGCCCGCCCGCCCGCCCGCTGCGTGCTGCATCCCGGCTGCATCCCGGCGTGGCGGCTCCGCATCGGGCGCGGCCTCGTTGTGCCGAGCTGCGCCGTGCAGGGCGGTCGCCGCGCGTGCGGGCGTCGGGAGAGGAGCCGCGCCGCGCCACCGAAGCGGAGACGCAGGAGTCGAAAGAAAGGAAAGGAGGAAGAAAAAAAAGAAACTAACTGTAAAAAAAGGGATTGATAAAAGAAAGAATAAAAAACAAACAACGAGGCTGCGGGAGACCAAAACAATAGAGCGGCGGGCACTCGAGCTGCGTGCGTGCGTGCAGGCAGTGCGAGCGCGCTAGCCCACCTCCTGACGGCCGCGAGCCCCGCGCTCCCCCGGCCTCTCCCTCCCTCCCCCCCCCCGCGTCGGGGGTCTGTCCACTCTCGGCCTGGCCTGGCCTAGATTGAAAATCCATGCTGCCGCTCGACCCCCTTCCTTCCATTCGTTCCTCCTCCCTTCCTGCTTTCCCTCTCCCTTTCTTTCTGTCTTTCTCCCTTTCTCCCTTTCTCTCCTCCTTTTTCCTCCTTCTTTCCCGCAAGCGGCCAGAGAAGAGCAGGCGAGGCAGCCAGCCAGACAGACCCCGAAGCCAAGCCAGGCAGGCCGGCGCAGCAGCCTCGAGCGCGGCGCGAGCGAGCGAGGCCGGCGGAGGCGCAGCGAGCGCGGCGCGAGGCGCGGCGCGAGGCAGGCGCGGCGCGAGGCGCGCGGGCGGAGGCGCNGAGGCGGCGCGTGCCGCACGCGCGGAGCGAGCGAGCGAGCGAGCGAGCGAGGGCCGCGCGAGGCGATGCCCGTGATGCGGGGCCAGCGCAGGCCGCGGTGGGCCGCGGCGGCGGCGGCGGCGCTGGCGGCCGCGGCGGCGATGGCCGCCGTGGGCGAGGCGCAGTCGTGCGACGAGCAGACGAGCGAGACCGCGTGCGTGGCCGTGAGCTCCGGGTGCGCGTGGCAGCTCACAGCCGAGGGCGACGACAGCTTCGACGCCGAGTGCGTCGCCTGCAGCACCTTCGACGACGACCCGTGGCTTTGCGTAAGCCCGTGCGCGTACGATGAGGACGCGGGGACCTGCGGGCTCCCCGAGCCCTCGGCCATGCCCACGGCAGCGCCCGTCTCCACCGACGCCGAGACCGGCGTCGTCGAGACCGTCGTCCGCATCGAGCTCAGCTCAACAAACCTCACCGACGACCAGATCGAGGCCGCAGCCAGCCTCGTCAACGACGTCATGGCGGGACAGACCGCCGCGGAACCCACCAGCGACGATCTCGTCCAGGACGCATGCGGCTACGCGCCCCTCTGCGGGTCCGCAGACTACATGGTCGACGTCCTGCCCAGCACAGAGGAATACAGCGTCCTCTTTAACACCATGGAGGCCTGCTGCCCCGCGCGCGACACCGCCGCCGTCGAGGCCTGCGAAATCGTCGACCTCACCGGCGCAGCATGCCGCGTCAGCGGCTTCCAGGAACCCATCTGCTCGGACCTCACCAACCCGACGGAAAACTGCCTCGCGCTCAGCGAAAACCCCGACGAGGCCACGCTCATCCTCTCCGACCTCGCGTTCACCGACGGCGGCGCCACGGGCGGATGCTGCGAGACGTGCACGTGCTACGGTGACCCCAACTGCATCTCCTTCAACGGCACCAAGACCTCGTGGCGCGTCTGCGACGCACGCGACACCGACACCAACAAGTGCAAAATCAACAAATCCACATGCAACTCTGTCGTTGACACCAACGGCAACGCGTGCGAGTGGAAACCCGACTCCTGGGAGTCGTGGTGGGAGTCCGGCTCCCCCTGCCAGCCGGCCTCCGGAGGCAACCCCTCCTGGCTCCTCATGTACCAGGCCGACGACTTTGGCATGTTCGTGCGCCAGGAGGAGCGTGGTGTCATCCGTCAGGTCTACATCATGACGTCCGCCGCCAACTACAGTCTCGACGCTACCGACTGCCTCGAGTCCACGACGCTTTCCGGAAGCTGGAACCTCGTTGGCGACTCGTGGCCCTCGTACACCTCGAACTGGGTCCGCACCTCCAGTGACGACGTCTTCGACGTCACTTGGTACGTTGTCGACGGCGCGACCAACATCCAGGCCAGCATCACCTGCCTCGGCACGGTCAACCCGGACGACGCCGACAAGGAACTCAGCGAGCAAGAGTATGGCAACTACCGCATCAACGTGGACGCCGTCATTGAACCCAACGAAAACTGGATCCAGGAGCGTGATAACCTCAACGGCTTTTGCTACACCAACAGCCTCATCACCGATGTCTCAACCGAGGCGGAGATCGCCTCTCTCGAGCAGCACCTCGAAACCGAGGCTCTTTGCGCCGATAAGGAGACCGTCTACGACACCGCCGTGGCCCTCGATGTCGCGCGCCAGCTCTGTGGCAACGGCGTCAACCTCGCTGGGATGCAGGCCGAGTGCTTCGAGCCCTTTTGCGAGAACTACGCCCCCCTCGCGTCTTCTAGCATTGACGTCGATACCTGCATCGAGTATTTTGCTGATCTCGAGGTGGCCGAGGGCTTTTGCCGCGTCGCCTTCTCCTCCACGGCCAATATTGAGCAGTGCATCGATGACGCCTCCGAATTCAACCTCACCGATTCCATCATCACCTTTCTCAACACGGCTGGTGGCAGCAACACCACGTGCATTTCCAGCATCGACGAGCTTGACACCTCCCTTGCCTCGTGCGTCTCCGGCGTCACGCTCCAGTACCAGGCCACTGCCGGCGACGAGACCTCGTGGACCGACTACAAGGCGTTCCCCTCTGGGCGCGGCCTCTGCTCGCAGGAAATCGACATCCCGTACAATGGCAACGAGGTTCTCTTCACGAACCCCATTCGCATGGAGCAGTGCTCTCGCGATCCTTCCTGCGGGCCCGTTGAGCAGTGTAACTGGGTTGACGGCGTCGAGTTCACTCTCACAGTCTCGACGCCCCAGCTCGTCAACCCGGGTTCCACCCCGACGCAAGAGCCCACGACCGGCCCTACCGAGTGCGGCGTCTGTGTCGACGAGCCCGAGGTCCAGTCGGGCGTCACCTTGTCTTCTGACGTCTGCGTGACTGACATTGACTTCACCTCCGATGACTTGGACGGCGCCAACTTTTGCTACTCGTGCGACTTTACCGCCGATGAGGCCATTCGCAACACCGACTCGGACGGCGGAAACTACGTGTCTCTTGGCGATGCCTGCGCAATCGAGGATGACGACACCGATGGTCTCGAGATGACTTGTGCACAGGTGTGCTTTGCACTCAGCGACGAGGGATGCGATGCCTGGCTGCTTATGGGTGGAGACTGTTTCCTCTACTCGTGCGAAGACGACGAGACTGTCTTTGTTGACGGCTCCGGCACCGGCGCGTCCGTCTGCGTCGAGGATGATACCACGCCCGAACCGACGCCGGAGCCAACTTCGGAACCGACCCCGGAGCCCACCGCCGAGCCCACGGCCGACTGTGACCAGGAAATCTGTCTCACCAACGACGACGCTCCCACAGTCGAGACTGGCATCTACGCTGACGACGATGTGTGCGCGCACAATCTCACCTTTACGGCCGACGATCTGCCAGACGACGAGTTCTGCTACTGCTCCTTTACGGATGATGATATTCTCACCACGTCTGATGAAGGCAACGGTGCCGGCAACTATGTCAACCTGCTCAACACCTGCGACCTTTCCACTGATGATGAGGATGACCTCAACGAAGCTTGCGCGCATCTTTGCGAGCTTGTTGATGGCTGCGACGCTTGGGTGCTCTCCGAAGGCGCGTGCTTCATCTTTACGTGCGACGACTCTGCCGAAGCCAGCGATTATTTTGTCTCGGGTTCTGGAAGAGGTGCTGTTTCTTGCCCGTCGTGCGATCAGGAGGTCTGCATCGACGGCTCGGACGCACCCACTGTGCAGGACGGTCTCTACGCCGACAGCGATGTCTGCTCGCATAATGTCACCTTTACGGCCGATGATCTCCCGGACGACGATTTCTGCTACTGCTCCTTTTCGGACAGTGACATTCTCACGACGACGAACGAAGGCAACGGCGCCGGCAACTACGTCAACCTCATCAACTCGTGCTCTCTCGACTCGAGCGATGAGGATGACCTCAACGAAGCGTGTGCCCACATTTGCGAACTTGTCGACGGCTGCGACGCATGGCTCTATGGCAGTGGGGAGTGCTACCTCTTTGACTGCGACGACAGCGTGGAGACCTCCGAGTACTTTACGACCGGGAATTACCGCGGAGCCGAGGCTTGCTCGTCGTGCACACAAGAGGTCTGCCTCGATGGCGAGGACACGCCGACGATCCAGACCAACGTCGTGGTCGACGAGGACGTGTGCACGCACGACATCTTCTTTGACGAGGGCGATCTCGATGTCGACGAGTTCTGCGCCACGTGCGAGTTCTCCTCGGACAACATTCTCACCACGGGCGACGACTCGGGCAACTATGTTGTGTTGACGGATGCCTGCGATATCGATTCGGACGACGCCGACGCCCTCAACGCTGCATGCGCGCACATTTGCGAGCTGCTCGACGGGTGCGATGCCTGGGTGCAAATGTACGGTCAGTGCTACGTGTTCACGTGCGACGGCGACGTCGATGAGTACTTTGAGGATACGACCGCATACGAGTCTTATGGCGCCCCCGCCTGCACGCAAGATACGCCTGCGCCCACCCTCAAGCCCACACCGGCGCCCTTTGGCTGGAGTGGCCGCCGCGCGCTCAAGGCCAGCATGCTGACGTCAACGGAGCAACATACTCCCCGCACGCTGACGAACCTGCCGACGCGTCTTGGTCCTGCCAAGGTGCGCGCGGACCAAGCTGCTGATGTGTCTGCGGCAACGCAGGCGCGCGCGCTCGCGCGCCGCGCACTGCGAACGCCTGGCACCACCGTGTACCTGATGACCTCGTATGTTATGTTCACGGATGGCACTAGCGCGACGGACTCGGTCGATGCGGTCGTCGAGAACCCAAGCAGCACCGTGGAGGCGATCCAGACGGCCTTTGACAACAGCGACGAGTTTAGTGGCATTACTGTCACCGTCACGGGCGTGACGGCCTCGGCCTCGTACGAGTATTACATTCTTCGTTTCGAAATCCCGTACACGGCGTCGGAGCACTCGACCACCGAGTTTGATGATGCTCTCTGCTACGTGATCTCGACCACTGTCTCCGAGACCTCGGACGACCATGACATGGGCGACCTCGAGTGTGGCGATGAGCTCACCAACTTTGGCGCCTACGCAGAGGACGACGGCGATCTGGCTGTCTACTTTCGTATTGAGAGCAGCTCGGTGAGCCCTGGAGATTTCCAGACGCTCTTTGCCATGTCTTCGACGCGCTCGACCTTTGAGTCTGTGATTGAGAGCTGTGACACCTCGGATGAGTGCGACCTGTCGGCCATCACGGATCTCGCATCCACGCTCAAGGCGTCCTTCCTCTCCGCTTCAGCCGGGTCTTCGTCATCTGGTGGTCTCAGCACCGCGGGCGTGGCTCTTCTTTGCGTGGCTCTTATTGGCGCTGTCGTCGCTGCGGGCCTCGTCGTCTATCGCCGTCGCGTTCAGAGGGCGCGCAAGGCTGAGCTCGATCAGAAGCAGCTCGCCACGCGCCATCAGTACGGCTACGACGACTATGATGACGAGGACTACGACGCATAGACGTAGCTTTCCGTGTAAAAGCGATTTGACTTGACTCGACAGACTGTAGACTTTCCTGTCTGAAGTAGAAACAAACACCCAACCAAATGAACGTAGTAGTTGTTCTGCACCACATATTTTTTTACATTACTTTCTTTTGCTTGTGTTCGCAATCGTCGCCACGAGGAGGCCACCAAGGTCGATAGCAAGACCTTCGATCGAAACTAAAATGTGCATTTGATTTGATCGTGTCTCGAGAAAGGGAGATCCTTTTTCCATAAATAATAGTTGTCTTGATCCAAACGCAGTCGGACAGTTCGAAGGAGACGTTGGCAGTCAGGCGGCGAGCACGTGACTTCGACTTCAACCAAGGCACGCCCCGTCCACCTGTTGTATCGCAGCAAACTCCCATCGCCAGCGATCACAAGCTCCATGGCGCGGACCTCGGCGGCGCTGATCTGTCTGGTCAATCAAGCCAGACCACGAGGAATCGTTTTTGTCCCGCTCTTCCAAGTAAGTCTGGTCAGCCAGCTCACATTATGCTATTACAACCAGTGTTTGCCCGCACGATTTCGTACAAGTCAGGATTTACAACCGCGCGCGGAGCCGAAAGATCCCGGGCGGCTGCGATTCGATCCTTGGCCGACGTCAAGGGGTCCGGCGAGACGAACAGGACTGTCATGAAAATTTCGCAGGGACCCATCTTGGCCGGCGCGCGCGGCGCGTGTAGGCGGGTGCGGGGACGCTGTGGGGCGTCCACTCTGGGCAGGGTTTCGGGTGTCTCCACAAGACACCCGTCGGGTGTCAGAGTAAGTTGGCCTCTATCAGTTATAGTCCATACTTGAACTTGTAGTACCAGATCGGCGCAGCGCAGCGATGAAGGAGGGGGGACGCTGGAAGCACGTGCTGCCATTCTGGACTTGCCGGGGGTGGAGGCGCACTTGAAGGCCAGGAGCGCCTAAGTGGAATCAAGGCGGACCAAGTCCGCGAAACGGCGCGCAACACGAGTATAGCCCGCGCGAGGCCCGCGCAGGGCGACTAACATAAACGAGGCGCCGCGGAGCAGCCTGCCTCCCGCCTCCCCTTCCCTTCCCTTGCCCGAGCCGCACCGCTCCGCTCGCACGCCCGCGGCTCGCCGCGCAGACAGGCAGACAGACAGGCAGGCAGACAGACAACCCCGAACTCTGCGCCGCGACGCGCCGTCTCCGTCTCCGGCAAGCAGCAGCAGCCCGCCGAGCGGCGGCGGTCCGTCCGTTCTGTCTTTCTCTCTTTCCCCGTCTCCTCGCCCACCTGCCGATCTCCTCGCCATCTCCATCTCCATCTCCAGCTCGAGCTCCAGCTCCATCTCCATCTCCATCTCGAGCTCCAGCTCCAGCTCCAGCGCAGCCCCGCGCCCGCGCGGCGGCGAGGCGCGGCCGGAGCGGAGGCGCGGCGCGGCGCGGCGCGGAAGAGAGCGGCGGCAGTTGCGGCGGCTGGTTCGAGTGCGCCGGGGGACGCGGCTGAAGACGAGTGAGTGAACGAGTGAGTGACTGTGAGTGAGAGACCCGGAGTCGGGTCGGCGATCGGTTGAGCTGGCGCGCGCGCGAGGGAGACGAGACGCGAGGACCCCGCGCGAGGCCCGCGGGAGAAGGCGCGGCAGGACGCGCGACGCAGAGCGAAGCGGCGGCAGACCCGCGACCGCGACGCCGCGCGAGGAGGGCGATCGAGGCCAGGAAGTCCCAGCTTCGAGCAGGCGGCGCACGTGCAGCGCAGAGCCGCTTCGCGGGCTGGGACGCGGGAGAGGAGCGCGGGCTAGCGCGAAGCCGCGCGAGAGCGGAGATTAGGCAGGCCGAGAACGGGAAGCGAGAGCAAGGAGGAAAACAGAGCTTGATTGAGGAGGAGATGGCGCAGCAGGGGAACCGCACTCGAGTCGGTCGCAGGAGAAGAGGCCGCACGCGGACAGCGGCGGCAGCCGGGCGCCGAGGGCGACGCGGCGCACAAGGGCTCGCGGCGAGGGTCGCCGTCGCGGTGGTCGTGTTCGCGGCAAGTGCAGCCGCACAAGCGTGCACGGAGAACGCAGACGAAGCGAGCTGCGCAGCGGACGGGAATGGCTGCATATGGCGGCGCCTGCTCACGATTGACAGCGACATTGCGGACACCTTTGACCAAGGCGACGTGGTCGGCGCGTGCGTCCCTTGCAGCTCCTTCGACGACAACCCCTGGCTCTGCGGCAGTCCTTGCAGTTACGATGAAGACACCGGGGCATGCGAGCTTGCCGCTCCGTCGCCCATGCCCACGGCCGTGACGATATCCTCGGATGCGGAAACCTCCATCCTTGAGGTGGTCATCCGCATTGACTCGAGCTCCGCAGACCTGAGCCAAGAACAACTCGACGCCGCCGCCAGTCTCGTTTCCGAGGTCATGGCAGGCCAAAGCACAGTCGCGACTTCCTTTGCAGACGTCGACCAGCAAAGCTGCGGCAGCGCGCCTCTCTGCGGATCTGCAGAAAACATGGTCCAGGTGACAACCTCGAGCATCGAGTATACAATCACATTCGACGACGCAGACTCTTGCTGTCCGGCAAGTGAAACAACCGCGCTGGAGGCCTGCCAGACCGTTGACCTCACGGGCGCGGCGTGCCGCTTCAGTGGCTTTCAAGCCCCCATTTGTGCAGATCTCACAGACCCCACGGCGGCATGCGAACGACTCAACTCTTCCCCAGAGCAGGCATCAATTATCCTCCAGAACCTCGCATTCGTCGACGGCGGCGCCACGGGCGGATGCTGCGAGACGTGCACGTGCTACGGAGACCCCAACTGTATCTCCTTTGACGGCACCAAGACGTCCTGGCGCGTCTGCGATGCCCGCGACACCAGCACGACAACGTGCAAGATCAACAAGTCAACATGCAAATCCCTCACCGATACGAGTGGCAATGCCTGTGAATGGAAACCCAGCTCGTGGAAGTCCTGGTGGAAATCTGGCTCGGCATGCCAGCCTTCCTCCGACGGCGCCCCATCCTGGCTTCCCATGTACCAGGCCGATGACTTTGGTCTCTTTGTGCGGCAAGAAGAACGCGGCGTCATTCGTGAGGTCGTTGTCATGACTTCCGAAGCGAATTTTAGCCTTGATGCGACCGACTGTCTGGAGTCGACCTCACTCGAAGAGAGCTGGGACCTCGCGAGTGGCGGCTCCTGGCCTTCGTTCACTTCGAATTGGGTCCGCGTCTCCAGGGACAAAATTTTCGATGTCACCTGGTACATTGTCGACGGTGAAACCAATATCCAAGCCAGTATCACCTGCCTGGGTACCGTGAAGCCAAACGATGCCGGCAAGGACATCAGTGCGCAAACGTATGGAAACTATCGTATCAATGTCGACGCCGTAATTGAGACCAATGAGAATTGGGCCCAAGAACGCGAAAATCTCAATGGCTTTTGCTACACAAACAGTCTCACTTCTGAAATTTCCACTGCCGCAGAAATTACGTCCTTGCAGCAGCATCTCGAAACAGAAGCAATATGCGCCGAAAAAGAAACAGTCTACGACACTGCCGTTGCTCTCGACGTCGCCCGGCAGCTCTGTGGCAATGGCGTCAGTCTTGCTAGTATGCAGACAGAGTGCTTCGAGCCATTTTGCGAGAACTACGCGCCAATGGCGTCATCGAGCATAGACGTTGACACTTGCATCGAGTACTTTGACGACCTCGAGGTGGCCGAAGGGTTCTGCCGCGTTGCTTTCTCTGCGTCGGCCAACATTGAAAAGTGTATTGATGATGCAATCGAATTCAATCTCACAGGCGCTGTGGCGACCTTTCTCAACACGGCCGGTACGAGCGAGACGACGTGCGTTTCCAGCTTGGACGACCTTGAGACCTCCCTACCAGCCTGCACGCCGGGAGTCACCCTTCAGTACCAAGCCACTGCAGGCGACGAGTCTTCGTGGACGGACTTCAAGGCCTTCCCGTCGTCGCGTGGACTCTGCTCGCGGGAACTCAGCATCCCGTACATTGGGAATGAGCTCCTCTTTATGCGACCGATCCGTTTCCAGCAGTGTTCTCGTGATGCTTCGTGTGGACCTGTCGAGCAATGTAATTATGTCGATGGCTTCTCGTACGATATCGAAGTTAATCTCAATGGCCTTTCGCCAAGCGCGCCTCCAACTACACCTCCCGTCACGCTATCGCCGACGATGGTACCCACAACTTCATGCCAATTCTGCAGCAATGAAATACGATCCCGCGTCGGCGTCGACACCGACATTTGTTAGCAAGATATATCATTCACAGCTTCTGACGTCGAAACGGAAGATCTCTGCTACTCGTGTGACTTTGCCTTTGATGAGGCGATTGGCGAAGCTGGTGACGGTTCCGGAAACTATTTCTCCCTCGGTGACGCTTGCGCGATCGCAGACGATGATCTCGACGGGCTTGAGGCAACATGCTCGCAGTTGTGCGACCAGTTCATAGACCGGGGCTGTGATGGCTGGCTTCTTCGTGGAGGCGATTGCTCCTTATGGACCTGTGGAAATGGAGAAATCGAGTTCACCGATGGTGATGACTCGGGCCGAGGAAGTCGAGCCTGTAAAGTGCCCACTCTGGAGCCAACGGCCACGCCTGTTGTTACACCCACGCCTCAGCCTACTTCATTCCCGACCTCGTTCCCAACATCCTTCCCGACGACCTCGTTCCCAACATCCTTTCCAACTTCCTTTCCGACGACGTCCTTTCCTACAGCATTTCCAACATCTTTTCCTACAGTATTTCCGACATCCTTTCCGACTCCCCTTCCCACCACCGAGTGCGGACAACGTGTCTGTTTGGATGACCAAGACCCTCCCTCTGTTCGAGAGAATATCCGCGCGAGCGATATCTGCTCCCACAGGCTGGTATTCTCGGCTGCCGATCTTCCTAGCAACGAGTTTTGCTTTTGCACATTCACGGACGAAGACATTCTCACCACCTTTGACGAGGGTAGTGATACTGCTGGAAATTACGTGAATCTTCTTTCGTCCTGCGAGCTCGACGTCAATGACGAAGGCGACCTTGACGAGGCGTGCGCACACATTTGCGAGCTCATTGACGATTGTGACGCCTGGATTGTTGCCGAAGGCGCGTGCTACGTCTTTGCGTGTGACGATGCAAGCACTGCGGACGAATACTTTGTTTCTGGAGACTATCGCGGCGCTGAGGCTTGCCCTTCGTGTATTCAAGAGGTGTGCTTGGATGGCCAAGACACGCCCACGGTGCGAACCAATGTTCTTATCGACGATGATGTCTGCTCGCACGACATCAATTTTGACGAAGACGATCTGTATGTCGACGAGTTTTGCGCCACGTGCGAGTTCTCCTCGGCAAACATTCGCCGCACAAGTGACGGCTCGGGTGATTATGTATTGCTGGCGGATGCCTGCGATATAGCCCTCAGTGACTCAGAAGCCCTCAACTCTGCATGCGCTCGAGTTTGCGAGCTGCTCGAGGATTGTCGCGCATGGGTGCAAACGGGCGGTCTGTGCTATGTATTTTCATGCGACTGCAATGTTGACATCGAGGACTATTTTTATTCCGTGGTCGACTCGTACACATCGTACGGCGCTCCCTCCTGCACGCGATGTACCATGGCGCCCACGCCGAGCCCCACGCCAAGACCCACACCGAAACCCACGCCGAAACCAACGCCGAAACCCACGCCGAAACCCGCGGTCTGGTCAACAACATCAAGGCCAACACTCCAGCCTACATTGAAGCCTACGCCAAAACCATTTGGATGGGGAACAACACCAAGTTTTACGCCAGAGCCCACACCAAGGCCGTCAAGAATGCCGACACCAGCTCCGTCGCAAAGTCCAACGCAGTCGCCGACGGCCAAACCCACACCAGTGCCTTTCGCCTGGTTTGGACGCCGCACTCTCGCCGGCATGCCTGCTGCTGATGATGATGATGGTGCTGGCACCGAGACTGCGCCCAAGCATGTTCCACGCACGTTGACGAACCTTCCTGAACGTCTCGGTCCAGCCAAGGTCCGTGCCGGCCAAAATGTCACAAAGGCATCCGCCATTCGAAAGAGCCCGCGTCAATCCGCGCACCACGTCCGACGTGATCTTCGAACGCCAGGTACGGTGGAGATCTACTTTACGTCTCGCGTTCTGTTCACTGATAGCAATAGCGCTATGGCATCACTTGCAACGGTGACAAACAATCCAGACGGCGTTGTGGATGCCATTCAGATCGCCTTTGACAACAGCGATGCCTTGGGCGACGTCACAATCACAGTCACAGGAGCGACCGCCACGTCCTCGTACGAGTACTACATTCTTCGCTTCGAGGTCCCATACGTGGCATCAGAGCACACGCCGGCGGCTTTCCTGGATGGGCTCTGTTATGTGGTGCATCGCACGGTGTACAAGAGGCGTTCTTCGCACAGCATGGGCCAGCTCAAATGCGAAGAAGCTCTTTTTGACTTTACCTCTTATGCGGAAGACAACGGTGACTTGGCCGTGTATTTTCGGATTGAGAAGGATACTTTGTCCCCAGGTGACTTCCAAGAGTTCTTTGCCAAGTCTGCGACAATAAAGACCTTTAATTCGGTTCTGAACTCTTGCTCTCGCAGCAGTCAATGCGACGTTTCCGCAATTACAGACCTGGTTTCAACATTAAAGGCGTCTTCTAACTCGCTCGAGGACGCGTCTTCTTCTGGCGGTCTTAGCTCCGCAGGTATTGCCTTACTTTGCGTCGCTCTCATTGGAGCGGCCGTTGCGACAGGCCTCGTGATCTATCGCCGGCGAGTCAACAAGGCTCGTCAGGCTGAGTTGGCCCACAAGCAGCTTTCGACGCAGCAACATCATGCGCATCACGTTGCTGATTTCGATGATGCCTACGATGATGTGTACAACGACGCGTACGACGATGCGTGAGCGAGATCTGCGCTAACACATAGCCCTTTTCTTTTTTGATTTTGTGTCGTAGGTTTTGGAATGCTGACCTTTTGCTCTGGCGATCAATGTCGTGCATGGTGGTAGTATACGTGCTTTCTTTTGATACTGAGACAACTCTGCTGGACCCTCACAAGTGTCAGCCGACTTGGTAGGGTCAACTGATGGGAAAGAGGTGATTCAATTCACCGTCCTGCCTCTCTAGGTATCCCGGTTAGCTCAGCGGTAGAGCGTTTGACTCTTAATCAAATGGTCGAGGGTTCGATCCCCTCATTGGGAACTTGATTTTTTTTGGGGGGGAATCTTGGACCTTATTTCTTTTCCTCCAAATTTCTGTGTTGTGGTTTGGGCCTGTGAAAATGAATGGCCCTCGCCTGATCCGAGCTGTTTTTTTCCTTTTTTTTTTTTGAGTTTTCGGCTGTCAACCCCCAAATCTCGACGTGCTTACGCCAAAGTCATCGTGGTTGCTAGCGTCACGAACGTTCCCTGCCGTCTCGCGCGGGGCGAACGAGCTCTGTGAATGCCAGCGACATTCTCGGTATCAACCGATGGGAAAGAGGTGATTCGATTCACCATCTTGCCTTCCTAGGTATCCCGGTTAGCTCAGCGGCAGAGCGTTTGACTCTTAATCAAATGGTCGAGGGTTCGATCCCCTCATTGGGAAACCGATGTTCATTTTTTTTTCGCTATTTTGGTTATCAGCAGGTGATTTTTTGGGGGTCATTGCTGGAAAAAACTTGATACGAGACGAATGCTTGAAAGGAAGGTGCCATAGATTGTTGTCGTCAACCTTGGCTCTTCTTTCCCTTTTTTTTTTCTTTTTGAGCTCTTTTTTGAGCTTCCTTTTTTAAGACCGTCTTTTTATAAGAGCAGGAGCAAAAATATACGGAGATTTGACAGACCCGAAAATCCGCACTTGCGTTTCGCAGACCGCGGCGAGGACGCCTGGCTTCGGCTCGGCCTGGAGAGCACGAATCTGGTCTTTTTGAGCCGCGAAATTTCGTAGACGAAAAGTTATCGCGTTTGCGGGCCGCGTGGGGTGGTGGTAATAGGCGCTAATATGGGCAGAGAGTACCAAGTCATAATAGGGCAAAGGTAGACGCAAAAGCGCCTAATAAGGTANTTCTCCACGCGTTTCCTTGTCTGTGCCTGCCATCTAGCCCAGCTGCGCGGCAGTCTCCGCCACGAACACGGTCGCAAAGCCCGCGCAAAGTCGCCCTTTCGCGCAGTTCTGCGCTGGTCCATCGTCGATGATTAGACGCATGAGGTGAAAAAAGGGGGGTAACACAACTTTACAACGAAGGCTTGCACGGCCGTGCCGCCGGGTGTTCTGAGCAGCCAGAGGGCGGCGGAGCGAGCCTGCGCGTCGGCGAGGCGATTGGCTGAAGTGCGGAATATCGCGAGTGCCAAATCTCCGTACACCAATATGGGAAATCGTCTCCTGGTCTTACGTGGAGACGGTCTTAAAATTAAAGCCGTCTTGGCCATTCTTTCATTTCATGTCTCTCCCGGCCCCAGCTCCCCTGTCGTGCAGCTCGAGCTTGAGTGTGGCAACGCCAGAATGGGCCCCAACCGATGGGAAAGAGGTGATTCAATTCATCAACCCACCTTCCTAGGTATCCCGGTTAGCTCAGCGGTAGAGCGTTTGACTCTTAATCAAATGGTCGAGGGTTCGATCCCCTCATTGGGAACTTGATTTTTTTTTTGTTTTTTTTTTCGCGCGCTCTGTGATGATCAAAGACGGGCCTCGATGACGTCGTGAACCTGCGAGAGGAGACGGCATTGGCAGCAACCACTTTTTAGACCTTAAAGCACCACCGGGAGCGCCGTGCGCAAAGCGAACTCGGTACGCCCCCCGGCTGCGGCAACGAGGCAGTCGATACCTTCTCGTTGTCCTTTGAAGAAGCGCGCCAATCGAACGAAACCAGACCGAGTAAGCGTTTTGTCCGTGGCGAGATGGCTGCGCCATCGACTGCAGTCTGCGGCGAGCTGCCAAAGCTCGACGAGGCGCCTCTTAAGGTGTCTCGCGCACGTGGCTACGACGCGCTCGACGTCAAGGTGTACAGAGAGGACACAGACACAGTAGGGATCGTGTTCTATCGTAACTTTTTGACCTGGTTTGAGCGTGGCCGTGAAAACGCGATCTCCACAGACTTTCTCGCAGGACTGTTCGAGTACAATGGTGACTCCTTCGTGGTCACGAGGTCCGAGCAGTCGTTTCGCAAGCCTGCGTTTTACGGCGATGAGCTCGAAGTCCGAACCATCCCCTTTGCAGATGGGCCCTTTCGCCTGCACTTTGACCAGAGCATCTGGCGAAAGAGCGACAACACATTGCTAGTCGCTGGCTTTGTAGAGATGGTCACGGTGAGCAGAACTTTTCAGCTCACCAAGGTACCTCAGCCGGTGCACGACCTCATTTATTACTTTGACGATTGCAAGTCAAACTTTACGTACTGCGAAAAGCCCGGCGCCAAGAAAAGGCCGCTTCGGCGCAAGCCCGGGGCGCCCTCTTCACTTGGGAAAACCACAGAGCTTGACCTGGTCATTCACTTGGCCGACACTGACTTTACTGGAATCGCATTCCACCCCAACTACTATTGTTGGTTCGAGCGTGCGCGCTCGGATTTTCTCAGCAAGGAGATTCTTGCACGCGCCAAGACCGAGTTTCATGCTGTCCCCGTTGTGCGCAGCGCAAAGCTCGCATACAAAAACGGCGCGAGGCCTGTCGAGCCGCTCCGCATTACAACAACGCAAGATCCCAAGGGCGAGCACTCGGACTTTGTCGTGCCAATTCTTCAAAAGCTTACGCGTGTCTCGAACGATCAGACGCTCGTCGAAGCCGTCTTTGAGATGTGCTTTGTTCATGACAAGGAGCGCCACCTCGTCAAGGTCCCGTCGATCGTTCGCGATGCTATCGCGTGATGGTAGTAAGGAAGATCTTTGCGTTGTAGTCCTGTTGCAGGAAACTTAGTAAGTAGAACAGTCAAAAGTCTTTTGGATAAATCACCATTACGAGCGCCACATTCTTATGAGAAACGAGGCCCTCAAGCTTCTGCTAAACGCTTGTTGGCGTCTTGGAATCTGCAAACGTAAACGTCCAGATCGTTTGATCCTGTCTGCGGCACGGAGGCTGCCTGAAGCCTCATTGCATCAATACCTGATCGCACAAAACCATTTACGGTGCTTTCGCTTTTCATGCATTGGGGTCAAACATGAAAAGAGAAAAGAGATATGTCGCCGTTTCTACGTGGAAGTAAGAAAAGAGGCGTTTGTGTTCCAAAAAAAAAGAGTTCTTTATTCTTCTTTCTCAAGCTTGCGATTTATTCGGCCGACTCGCTCGTCCCGGAGGCTCTTGAAGCGTCCATCATTTGCCGAAGTGAAGCCTGGGCGGCAAACTCCTTCATCTCTGGGAGGGCCTCTGCAGACTGCTCGCTGGCCGCAGCAATGTCAATCTCATGGTGAACATCCCAACCCTGCTCATGGTCAGCGACAAGAACTGATCCCTTCTCCACGGGAGCAATAGCCCAGGCAAGCTGGAACGCCATGCGGTAATCAAAAGAGTAAATGGGCGCCAAACGGAAATTAGCCTCTGTCGGCTGCAGGCGTGCCGCCGAGCCGCGCTGACGCCGCCGAAGTCGCGAGCCGACTTCGTCAAGCATATAAAACACAGTCGTGCCTGCGGTTCCGTCGGCGTCCCCGCGACGCACCTCGTAACTCGCCAACAGATTTCCAGCTGCGTCTAGCACGCGCTTAGCAGCCTCTTCTGGGTCTTCCTGCAAGAGCGCAGCGTCGGGCTTGGCTTTTTCACCGGCTTGCTCGCCGCACAGCGCCCACAAGCGATCCACAAGACCCGGCACGCTGGCCAACGACGCTGCTGCATCCGCTCGGGAGCCAAATGTCCAGGCATGATCAAGAACAAAGACAGCGCCCTCGCCGTCCTCGGTCTCTTGTTGAGCATCGGCAGGTCCGAGGGACTTGGTAGCCACCACGACGAGATCCTCAGAATCTTCCGACTCACGCGCAAGCTGAACGGCAGCGCCAATATCAAAGTCCATTTCAGTAATCTTGCGAAAGGCAGCCTTGTGCAAGGCTGCTGGAACTCCCGCGGCCTCAAGCTGAGGAAGGTGCTGCTCGAGCCAAAGATCAAAGGCACCCGAGGCCTTGCGGTACACGCGCAAGGGTGCAGGACCCCATTCCATTTTGATAGTTTGGAGAGGGAGCAGTGGTGCAAAGTCAACACTTGGGACGGGGTCCGAGTGGCCGCTGACCAAAAGGGCATTGCTCGGCATCACCTTGGCAAAGAGTGCTGCCAAATGGCAACGGACCTGCGCGGAGAATGCAAGGTCAAAGCAGTAGACAAGCTTGGCGTCTGCGAGCGCCTCGTGCGCGGCCTCGCTATCAAGCGCGTTTGCACAAATGAACTCGATCGCCGACGGGGGCGTCTGCAGCGCCTCGGCGCCTTCGGAACTGTCATTCTCGTTTGCGGTTTGCGTACGCAGGACCTCGAGGGCCTTGTTGGCCTCGTCGACGTGGGCCTGCTCGAGTTCAATACCCACGCACCGCTTCCATTTCATGCTCGCGGCTGCTGCCAGCACCACATGGCCGCGTCCAGACCCGACGTCCACAAAGACTTCGGAGCCGTCCCCAAGGAGCGCCTGGCCCTTGGCGCCAGTCGCCGAGGGCGCCGTGCGTACAATTTCCAGCGCGTCGCTCACGCTTTCCAGGGGCGTCTCGCCATACAATAGCGCCATCTCCGCGCCATCGTCCAGCACGCGAGCGATAGCCTCCTGGTCCAAGGTCTGCGCCTTGATGGCCTCACGGACGCGGTCCATGGTTGGTTTTGCCTCGAGTCTCTCGCCGATCACTGTCACCTAAAGCCGACGAAAGCGCCTCGCGCCCGGCCTCCCGGTGGAGCCGCCGGCTGCTCACGTCGCCGACCTCCGCTCGCGCTGCAGAGACGTCAAAGAGCTCAAGGCGTTGGCCTCGATGCGATTTGTTGGTGCTTGTTTGGCGCTCAGCTTGTTGCCAATGAGGATCTGATTTGTTGGTGGACGAGCGCAAAAGAGACAAATCGCAGGCGGATGAAGAGCGAGGCCGAAGACCACCGAGGCAAACTCTGAGCTGAGGCAGGACAAAAAAAAAATTACAAGATGGTATGCTACGGTAGAGGCAATCCTTGTCTCGGAATAAAAGCTTTTGGCGCATCGACGGCAACAGAAAAAGTGATCGAGGAACATCAGCATCCTGACAAAGTCCGAGAACTGCTCGGTCACGAAGGAAGGACAATGGTTTCTTATCAAATATTCTCTTTGCGAGGATCGGCCGCTCGGATGGATTGTGGTTACTCTCGTCTCTGTTCATTTTGTTGAGGCGTGGTCCACGAAGGGTCGCAACAGCATCATGTGACTACTAATTTTTTTTGCACAGCGTGCTGGACCTTTTCACCATTCAGTAGTTAGGCACGACCTTTTCCCGTTCTACGTTGTGATGCTGTGCGCGCGCGTTGTGATGAGTGATGGCCCTTGGTCAAGAAAGAGAAAGCATCGTTTCCTCGAGGTGTGACTACGAATGAAGTTTGCGAAGTGAGGTAGTAACAAAGTCATCTTACATCAAGCTTGACCCTTGTCGCGATCTCTCTTTACGACCGTGAGCCAAGCTGCTGTGACTAATGTAAAACGTAGAAGTTGCTTGCTTGCTCGCTGGCAGTGCCCGAGCAAGCCAATATCGCGCAGCGTGCCCGTGGGGGTGGGTTCACCGCGTGTGCGCGTGCGCGAGTGAGAGACAATAGATAGACGGAAAGATGGGGGAGCGTGGTGGACGGCTCGACGTGCGTGCAGCGACATACGGAACAGCAGATGCCGAGTGGACGCGACCAGAAACGCTACGATTCGTCACCTCGCAGGTGCGAGCGCTCGTAGAGAGGACGGCGCGTGGAGACGTGCTGTGCACCGAGGCGAGCTTCAATGCTCTCTTTGGGGATCCAGTGCCGAACGAGAATAAAGTGCTCAAAATATACTATGAGGTTTCCTATGACGATGACAAGGAAACCTCCGAATCAAAAATCTTGGTCGTTCCTGAGGGCTCGACGGTTCTTGTCGACGTGAGGCGTTATGCGCCGCAAATACGACGAAGAGAGAGCTTGAGAAGGGCACGATCCGAAGAAGAACGCGTCGCGCGCCTGCGCAGTCTGTCTGGAAGCGCTGCAGCACGGGCTGCCAAGCGGGCACTCGAGACAGAAGATGTCCTCCGTCTCGTGCTGGGCTTCCTTCCTCTATACCCGGACCGTCTGCGCAGCATGGCTGTTTGCCGCGCTTGGCGCGACTTTTTCGTGAGTAACGGGCTCGCAGATCGCTTTTCGGTTGGCGTACGTGGGTGCAAGGGCGTCCCGTGTTATCTCGATCTTCCTTTGGGCTTTGTGGAGATGGTCTTGACGCGCTCAGCCCCGCATCTAGTATCGCTCGATCTCGCAGGCTTTGAGCGCATCACAGACGAGGTGTTAGCTCCAGCCTTGCGGAGCAATCCACAGCTGCGCGCGCTGGACCTTTCGGGGTGCTCACTCTTGACCACCGCAAGTCTTGGAGCGATTGGAACCTGTTGTGGTGATCTCGCGTCGCTGAGCCTAAAGCGCCTCGAGGCTCTCGACGATGCCTGTGTAGTAAACGTGGCACAAGGCTGCAAGAACCTAGAGAGTCTCGATCTGAGCGACTGTATAAATCTGACGGACACGAGCATTCGCGAGCTCGGTCCAGCCCTTGGGCGGCTTCGCGTCTTGCACGCCAAGGATTTGTACAAGGTCACGGACGAATCTGTGCGCGTGTTGTTAGAAAACTGTGGATCAAAGGTGGAAACGCTCAGTCTTTGGTCGATGAATCGCATTTCAAAAACAGGACTCGAGCCCTTGGGCGGACGTTGTCCTCGGCTGGCCTCGCTCAATCTATCAGAGTGCTTTGCCCTGGACGATGATGCCTTAGTGCACACTGTGTGTGCCTGTGTCAACCTCGTGAATTTGAACTTGATGAACTGCCACCTCTTGACGGACCGCACGGTCGTTGCGTTGGCACAAGGTTTGCCTCGGCTTGAGCATCTCAATTTGCGCTACCTCCGGTCGCTCACAGACATTGGTCTCGACGCATTGGGGGAAAACCTCACTCGTCTACGTTCGTTAAATTTGATGCACTGCGCATCGGTGACGTGCACAGGCGTTGCGCGTCTGTGTGGTCGTCTTCCAGTATTGTCTGAGCTTTCGGTCGCCGAGTGTGCTCAGTTTGAGGAGTCGAGTTTGCATGAGATTGCCGATGCTTGTGCGAGTCGCGCGCGTCAGGATGCCACGCTCGATCTCCTTGACATGCGGGGCACTCCAGTTGCAGCTATAGCTGCGTCTGCGGCGCAGGTTTTGTCGAGTACGCTCGGCAAGGACTTTGAGGCGCGCGAAGGCCTTTTTATGCATGCCCCGCAACTCTTACAGCAGCAAACGATGCACAAGAGCCGAGAAGGCAACGCAGAAAAAGAGACAAATCTGATTCACAAGTAAGTTTTGCCGAGAGCAACCTGCGCCAGTTGAGGTGACTGTCCTGATTTTCTATTTTTTCACTCAAGATCGCAAGGCCCAATGTTCTTCCTTCTTTCTTCTGTCTCCCTTCCTTTGATTAAATTCTTTTTTGGTTATTCCTTTGGTTTCCTAGACAAGGCGGGGGGTCGAAAAGGCACAGGGCTGAGTTTGGGTTTTTGCGAGTTGAGCAAGGGTGGTATATGTATACAGGGCCAACGAGGCCAACGAGGCTGGAGATGTCGCGCGCAAGGAGCGAATGTTGAAAGTGAGATCCGGAAACTGACCTGAGCGGGCCTCGGTCAGGCAGTGCAATGCCGATCCGTGCCGTATTGACGTGGTTAAAGCGCATTCAAATGAACATTTCGTGCAGGCCCGTGGCTGCGTATTTTTTTGGGGGGGGAGAGAGAGAGAGAGATGAGATGAATCGAGACGCAATTCGCAGCCACGTGGTCAGCACTTGACCCATTCCTCGTCGTCCTTGACAAAGCGGTAGATCATCTCGTTTAGGTGGTACCAGCGCTCGTCACCGTCATCATAGACGACGTGGTGCTTCCGGAGCGACTCATTGTACTCGCAAATCGTACCGCGGTACCAGCGTCCGCTGCTCCACTTGAGCTCGACGCGCGTGCCCAGGAGCTTTAGCGCGAACGCGGGGTCCTTCTCGCCGCGCTTGAGCATCTCCTCGGGGCTCATCTCGTCCGCGCCGTGGGCCTTGGTAGGGTGGGCCGACCTGGCGTTGGCGCGGCCGCCGTCGTCCTCGGGCATGCCCAGCATGTAAGGCACGAGCTCGTACTCGTCCTCGACGGCGTTCTCGCGGCCGGGCTCGAGGGCCCCGGCGCCCTGCGCGGCGCTCGGCGCGAGCATCATCCTCGCGAACCCGCGGCGCTGCTCCTCGTCCCGCGCCTTCTCCGCGTCCTCCTCGTCCTCCTCGTCCTCCTCGCGCGCCTCGTTTGCCACGAGCGCGAGCGGGTCGAGAAGGCGCTGCGAAACCACTCGCCCGACCGCGCGCTCCTCGCTCCCTCGCTTCCCTCGCGCCGGAGGCGGCGGCAGGGCGGCGGCGGCGAGGCGAGTGCGAGCCGCGGGCGCGGGCGCGGGCGCGGGCGGCGGCGCGGGCGGCACGGCGGCGGGGCGCGGGCGCGGGCGCGGGCGGCGGCGAGGCGCGGCGCGAGGCGATTCGAGTCTACGGTGGATCGCCGCAAGCGCAGAACCGCCGCCGCAAGTGGGGAATGCGCGCCGCCGCAAGTGAGGGCCGCGGGATAGCCCACTTGGAGGGGGGCCATTCCGCACTTGCGCGGGCTGGACTGGGACGCGGCGCCGCGGGTGGCCGGAATAAATATCCTAGCCGCTTCCTCGCACTCTGCGTCCACTGTGCGCGCGAGAAGCAGGGATGGCGGATTAGACAGAGGGAAGTGGTTCCCCGCAGCTGCCAGTGGCCGGTAAGCGGGGAGGCGTAGCAAAAGGGGGAGAAGAAAGTTCCTTCAGGTGAGAGTTTAGAGATTGAGGAGGGCGTGTTTGGACGAGTGCGGAGGGCGCCACACTGGGGATGGACTCGACTGGGCAGAGCCAGTGTCGTCGAGAGGGTAACGTCGAGGCACGGACTCCCCCAGAGGCGTTGTGCCTGGCCGACGGCGAACCCGTAAAAACGCATACGAGTGGTTGTAAAAACCATTCATAGTAAAAGTAGGTAAGGGCCTATACTGCGTCGAGAGCAGCGTTAGAAAGTAATAGCTCGGCCTGTTTTGCAGCTGGCAACAGCAACTGCAACCGCACGACTGGCTGGCTACCTGGGAGGCACCGATTGTTGAATCTGGCGCCGGGTCAGACGTGGACAAGCAGCCAGAGAAAAAGTCCGCTTTTCGCGATTGGTGAGGAGTTGATAGTATCCGATTATCGCATGCGCGCGAGAAGAGAAGAGAATTGGGGGAGCAGGACGTGGACTCACATTGATCTTTGCACACGAAGACCGAGAGATATGCACCTTTTGTGCCAACGCGCCGCCGTCATCAAGTCAACAATCATTGTAGAATAACAGCGCCGCGATAGACCTGTCGGGCCACTTTGGTGAGATAGCGCTTATAGTTGTGTGCTGGCACGACCAGTACGACATGGCCTAAATGTCTGTGAAGCATGCCATTAAGAAATATTTGCTAACCAACGTTAAATGCACCACCCCCACGTACACGTGTAGCTTTTATTCAACCCAACATGTCCAAATTGTATGGACTGCTGCATCTGGATTTCGAAGAAGACCTCCTCGTTGAATTTATGACAGTCGCCTTTTTGCTTGAGCGAATTTTAATAAAGGCTTCATGAATGCTGCGGTCTGAGAACTCGGATTCACGCGACTGATCGTCTGAGCCTCGTGTAGGCCAATACAGATCACGCCCTTGCATGCTTATTGCGCAACAAAATTGAAATGGACGGCGCGAGAGGGCGAGTCGCAAACGCAATGCATCTTTTTCGACAATGATGCCGATCGCGACAGTCCTTTAGAGACATATCATAGCCCTGAGTCGTCGTCGAGGAAAAGAAGTGCAGACGGATGCCCCTGCACGTTGATCAGGGTGGCCTTAGCCCGGCTGACTCGTCATTCCTGCAGGTTCTCCACTGGTTGTCTGTAAAAGAGCTTCCCGTCCCGTCATCTCAAAGAGCTGACTGGTGGCTGGGCTGGCTGTCTCCCCCTCTTTTCCTTCATCTTCTTCTTCGCTGCCTAACGATTTTCCGATCTTTCTGTCTGTAGTATCACGATAATTGAGTTCGCGTGCGTTGGTCGCACGCAGCAAGCGCGTAAACTTTCCGTCGCCAAATTCATAATCCCCTGCCTCACGACGCGGCGCAGGCGCAGTCTCTCCGCCGCTCCTCGCGACCACGCCTCTCGTGCTTCTCGCCTCGCGCGAGTGCCAGAGCCAAGACTGAGAAGAGAAGTGCAGCAGAGC
Source organism: Aurantiochytrium sp. KH105 (assembly GCA_003116975.1). Classification (NCBI taxonomy): domain Eukaryota; class Bigyra; order Thraustochytrida; family Thraustochytriidae; genus Aurantiochytrium; species Aurantiochytrium sp. KH105. The sequence goes on along the minus strand of BGKB01000068.1, from coordinate 229,822 downwards.
GACTCGCTGCCGCACGTGCACGTGCGTTGGTCGCACACAGCGAGCGCGTAAACTTTCCCTCGTCGTCAAATTCGTAATCCCTTGCCTCACGACGCGGCGCAAGCGCAGTCTCTCCGCCGCTCCCCGCGACCACGCCTCTCGTGCTTCTCGTCTCGCGCGAGTGCCAGAGCCAAGACGGAAAAGAGAAGTGCAGCAGAGCGACTCGCTGCCGCACACATCGCACACGCAAAAAGGAAAACCTCGCCCAGCCCGCGGACGCCGCCGAGATCCAGATCAACGAGAGCGACGTCTACAGGGCGGCGATGTCCTTTGCCGGTCTGTTCTCGTGGCCGCGTGCGGCGCTGCATGAGCCTGAAGACGCGGGAAGGTCCCCCTATTCTGCCATTGACAAGCTCGAAAGCGTAAGGACCGGCGGGGTGCTCAAATCATTTTTCGACCTGTTCACTCATGAGCCGGAGCAGTTGAGAATGTACGGCTTCATTGCGAACGGTGATTTCAACAGCGTAGAGTCCGTCTTGCAGAGAAACCCCAACTTGCTCAACATGCGCATGACGGCTGCGAATTCTTCCCCGCTCATCTTCTCACTTCACAAATGTTCTGGCGGCCAGCGGCGTATCGCATTGTGGCTCATCGAAAACGACGCAGACTTAAACCTGCAGAACGACCTTGGTTGGACTGCACTCATGACTGCGTGCCGCTACAATCAGCCCGAAGCGGCGGAGGCGCTTATTAAGCGCGGCGCCAACATCAACTTGCAGAACAGTAATGGATGGACCGCTCTTATGTACGCGTGTCGCCACAATCAGCCCAACGTTGCCAAGATTCTCATCAAACGCGGCGCTAACCTCGATGCGAAAAACAAAGAGGGGTGGACCGCGCTCATGCTCGCATGCCAGCAGCCAGCAGCAGATTCCGATGGCACCAAGGAGGGTCTACTGAGCTGCATCAAGTTATGCTATGAGGCAGGTGCCAATCTGGACATAAGACGATCTGGTGGAATCGGCGCGCTGGATACAGCCAGGCACTTCAATCGCGGCGATGCCATCGATTTTTTGGAGTTTGTGACGGCCTCCGAGGGGGTCGCCAAGGTCCTGTCCGACGAGCTGGGGCAGCCTCGGCATCGCGTTATCGACTTTTACAATGCGTCTTTCCTCCAAATTGAAGACTGTTTGAAGCTCACAGACTCGTGTCTCGGGAGAATGGGTTTTAACTCGCTCCCAGACCGTCGCCAAATCTTGGAGAGGTTCAATTCCGCATTTGTGTACCACGCTTTTCTCACGCACGACTGGGGCGACGATGACTCGAATCACAACCTCGTGAGTTCGATAAACGCGATGCTCCAGGATGCAGGCATTGAAACTTGGTTTGACGGGGAGCGACTTAATGGCAACATACCCCTGCAGATTATGCGCGGTATTGAGAACTCGCGCAAAGTCGTAGTGTTCATCACTAGGCGATACATGGAGAAAATTGGCCAGGATAGCAGCGACTATTGCAAAGATGAATTTCAGGCGGCTGTTAATGTTCTCGGACCAGAGAACATGATCCCCGTCGTGGTGGACCCGGAGATGCTTGACACAAGAACATGGACTGGGCTTCTGCAATACAACCTTGGAAGCGTACTCTACATTGACTTTACATCACCCGCCAAGCGAGATGCTAACTTCTCCTTTCTGCTTCAACAAATTAGAAGCAACCCAAGCTTGATGTAATTCAAAATTGCAAGGTCACAGGCTCGACATCGATATATTTCTAGAAAAATTCGAATGAAAAGAATTTGCATGCCAAAAAAAATTGGAGACCTGTTGCCTCCACGACTCTTGGTATATAGTGTATCGTTAGCCTACAAAGTATTTTCCTCTTCGTCTTCGCCCATATCGTTGTAATCATCATCGTCGTCATCGACCTGAATACCGGCGCCATAGTCGCCCTGATCATCATCAGATTGCTCCTCCTCGCCACCGCTTGAGTCACCTTCATTGGCAGCTTCGTCCATGGAGCCCTTGCGATCTGTGCGAGCAGAGGGCCCACCCTTGGCTTCACGCGCTTCGATTCGCGCCAGAACATTGACAGCCTTGCGTTTGCGCGGATTCTGGCTACGATTGGCTGGCGTGACCTTGAGACTAATGAGGTTGCCAGCGGCATCTTTCTTCGGCACGCAAGCGGCAGCAAGCTCGCCGGGAACATAAAGCAGTGAAAGCGGCCGCGTCAAGGTGTTAGCGATGTCTGTGCATCCCATCTCAAATTTTGCATGCGTGATCGAGTCCCAGGTCTCCACTTCCCGGGACATGTCGGGCACGCGAAGACACGTCGTTGCGCTCTTGAGCCGCTCCTTAAAGTCCACGTCCCAATGCACACGCTCCCACTGATCGGCCTCCATCTTGGTCATTTCTGCGGGCTTGTCATCGTCCTCGGCGCTGGCCTCAGGCTGGCCCGGGAGCATCATGCCGCCATTGACGGCAAAGCCGTCATCGGCTTGCGGGTTCTGACTCGTGTCATTGGCCCCGTGAGCCTTGGACCACTTTTCCCGCTGGCCCGCATCGAGGAAGCGCAGACGCACGTCCTCGTGCTGGCTGCGCCACCTTCGCTTGCGCCCCGGGTACGTTGCTGGCGGCACGAACGGCGGCCGCGGCGTCTGCTGCATGTCATCAAAGCCTCCGCGCCCGCCGCGTCCGCGGCCTCCGCGTCCGCTCATCGCAGCGAGGAGTTCGGCGTCCTCCTGCTGCTGCTGCTGCTGCTCTTGCCGCTGCTCTCGCTGCTGCTCTCGCTCTGGCGGTGCTCGCCCTCGAGCGCGCGGCCCCGCGAGGCCTCGAGTGGTCGCGGCCTTTCCCTTCACGGCTTGCTCGCGAAGATGCCTCGCCCCGGCGCCACCGATCGGACGAGGAACCGCCGCGGAACTAGCGCAGACTGTTTGCGGAACGGACCCGGACCGGGCGCGGCACGTGCCGGAGACTTGGAGCGAGGCGTCTGTCTGTCTGTCTGTCTGGCGCGTTGGCAAAGCGCTCGCAGAACTGCTTCTCTGCGAGCGAGGACATACGCGCACATGCAGGGCCGATAGCGAGGGCGACAGCGACCGGGCGCAGCGCCGGAGTGCAGAGAAAAGGAAAGAGGAATTCGCGCCGCGCCGCTAGTCGGCCAGCTACGGAGACGCAGCGATTAAGAGGGCGCGTGGGTCAGGGCTGGAGACAGAAAAAGATGACCTTGGCCCTGGCGAAGCCGGACCCAACGTTCCTGGATCAGGGAGAGGAAGACAAGCTTGCAGAGGCCGCCGAGCTTGTCGAGGCGGAAATCGAGGTTCTGGAAGCCGTACTTGGCGAGGAGCTCGTCGCCGTCAACACGGAAGAGACGGAGACTGCTGCGGGCAATCTCAAGAATGTCCGGCATTTTCACGTGCTCGTGCGCAGCAGCGGCCTCAGCAAGGTTTGCGAGCAAGCCATTGTGCTCGAGTTCGAGCTTCCACCGCTGTATCCATTTTCTCTGCCTTCCGTACAGGTAGAAACGCATGGCCACTTGCGCCAGGCTCAGGCGGACCAGCTCTACCAGGAGCTGCTCGACGCAGCCGCCAAAAATCTTGGTGAGCCCATGCTTCTCGATCTCGTCGATCTTGCGCGCGACTTCATCATCGATCTTATTCAAGCCAATGCCGTCCAGGCTAGCAAGAGCTCAGCTCCTTTTATTCGTGAAAAGGCGCTCGAAATCCTCGCTCTTCTACGCGACGGCAACGCGCCAGGCGAGATCAAGGCCGTAGTGGGAGACGAGGCCCACAAGATGCGAGACGAATTAGACGACGCCAATTTCCACATCTACGGCAAGTTTTCCGGCAGGGATTACGAAGATTACAAGGCCATCGAGTTGTCGCAGCGTGCTCTGGTAGAGTCCAACTTGCCGCTTGTGTCAGACTTTATTTCCATCAACGAGCTCTTTCGTCTCTTGCCAGCAACGCTCGCAGTCCTGAAGATCGAGGCGATCATGCGACCTGACATTGCCAAGCGCTTTGCCACCTTTCGCGAAAAGTTTGCAGCAGGAGCAGCAGAAGCAGCGGCAAGCCCGCCATGCATCATGTTCCATGGAACCTATTGTTCTTCGGCCGGCAGCATCGTGCGCACCGGTCTCATTCCAGCGGGCAAGCGTGGTGTCAAGGTTCGAAACGGTGCCGCCTTTGGAAATGGAATTTACCTCGGCGCGACGCCAGAGGTTTCGCTTGCCTATTGCGACTCAACCCGCCAGGGGACGCGTCTCTTTGTCTGTGCCGTCATCAAGGGTTCTCGTAGGGATCACCTTGTTTACGACGCCCCCGATTTCTGTGTCGTTGGACAACCGGACCAGGTGCTTCCTCTTTACGTGATTCACTGTGCAACGTCCAGATATGCAGCGCGCGAGAGTTACCTTGCCATGACAGCTGCGGGCTCCTTTGTTGCTGTCAAGGTAAACGACATGCAGGATCACGATGGTGTGATCAACAATCGTCTTGATAACGATGATGATACTCTTGCGCGCGTTGCACAGGAGGCTCATCGCGAGGCTGCAATCCAAAACGCCAGCCTCTACTTTGACACCAAGCGTTTTAAGGTTCTGGATGTTGCTCCCATCGATGATGACGACGATCATACACAGTACATTGGCAAGAGTGATTTGGCTCCTTTGGTTGTCATGGAAAACTTTGGTGTCGAGGCGTGCACCATTTCAGGTCACGCGCAGACCCAAACGTACCAGACTGATCGCATCATCGAAGTCGAGGAAACGGCATTCATCGACGATTTGTTATGACATTTGGTCCTCGTGCTTGCACGAAAAACGAAATGCTGTTGTTCTTGTTTACTATATCTGCATCTTCAGTCTTTTTATTTACTATTTCATTCAAATTTCCCCAAACCTAGAAGGGGACGCTTCAGAGGGATTTGTGGAACTGATCCTTTTTTCGCAAAGCCAGATTTCTTCTTTTGATGATCATTCATGAAGTCAACAAGGAAGAAAAGAAGGAAGAGGAGAAGCACCCTTGCCTATTCCTCGTGCTCGTTGATTGGTTTTCTCCCGGAAAAATAGGACAATAGAGTTATTCGTCGGATTCGAGAAATGAGGTTGGAAGTCCAGTTGCTGCGCACTTTGCTGCTTGCAAGGCCTCTCGCACCTTGATCCCAACCTGTTGACGAAGATGCTGCGGTTGCGAAGCATATGCGCCAGCGACAATATTCTCGGCCTGATGCTCGAGGTTTTCGCAAAGCGCTGTCGAAGTTCCGTTCTTCGACCATTGCGCCGGGCAAACAGGCCACTCCGTGAAACTGTCATAGACGAGAGCACCAACCTTGACAAGAACGCGAGGATCAATGTAGTCGTGGGCGAGAACCTGCGCGAGTACCTCGAGCAGGCCTTGCTCAATGACCTGGGCCTGGCTCACGGGATGCCCACGCACCAAGGAGCTCAGAGCGTAAAGCATCTTGCCACATTCGCGGGCCTTTTCCGGAGCTGATGCAGCGCAAGGCGCAAGCTCCTCCTCCAAGCGCGATCGGACGATTTGAACGAGACCAGACTCGAGTGCCATCATCTGCAAGTCTGGCTTGTTTTTAATGGCGCTTCCCACGGTATAAGCAGCCGCAGTTCGCACTTCCGCGTCCGCGTGGCCGCCCATGAGCGCCACACACTGCTGGACCCCACCCAAGGCTCCAAAGTGCGTGGCGTGATCTAGCTCTGAGACCCAGTCCTCTGCGTCAGCTAGAGCCTCCAAGAGTTCTGGCGAGCCCTTGTCCATGCTAGCGTTGGCAATGGTCCCTGCGAGTCTGCGCATAATGCTTGCCTCGTCGTCCAAGGACTCCATCGCTTTGCGCACTTCCTCCTGACGCCACATCCAGACCTTGGCTAGAGCTGCCTTGTACTCTTCAGGGCTCATGCGTGCCTTTTCAGCTCCCGAAGGTAGCCGCACATCAGGCTGCGGCAACCCGTACAGGACGCGTTCGAGCATATCGACCTGCTCTGTGCTCAAGTTGACATTCTCGGGCGTCACTTCTACTTTGCTATCTACATTTTCGCTGGAGTCCGGCGACGAGGCGGCCACCGTCTCGCCATCGTTCCCAGCTGCGCAGGCCGAAGGGTCATCTTCACGCACTGCTACGACCGCCTCGCCACGCGTTGGTGAGGCTAGCGCGAGGACGACCGCCAGCGCCAGCGCCACCGCGGCCAGGAGGACCGTCACCTTTGCGCGTGCGCTCCGTCGACGCGGCATCGCGCTGGTCTCCTTTCTGTCTTGCGCAACTGCTGCTGCTGCTGCTGGCTGGCTGCCGCGAACGGAGCCCGCCGCCGCGAACGGAGCCCGCCGCCGCGCGTCGCGCCCTCTCGCGCCGCGCTCCGCCCCAGACTCTCTTCGCTCGCCGCGGGCGATGCCGTTCGACAGTCAGCTCAGTCTTGCCGCGGCTTCCGCTCGGCGTCTGCCTGCCTAGCCTGCCTGCCTGCGCGCCGAGGCTCGACCGGGTCTGCCTTGCGCTCTTCGTCGCGCCGCTTCGGGTTTCTGCTGGCCGAGTTATCGCGAACGGCGATCGAACGATCGGTCGATCTCGTCGATCGAGAACTGGGACTTGGGCCACGCCGAAAGCCCCCCGCCACCGTGGCCTCCACCGTGGCACGCACTCCTCCAACGTGGAGGGCGTAAGACCACGAGGACGAGGACGACGACGAGAGGTGGCACTCTTCGGCGTCGGTAACAGCGAGAGCAAGACCAAGAGCAAAAGTAGTAGTGGATTGGTTTGGTGCGTATGGGTGATGATGACGATGTGTAAGCTGGGTTGACCGGGAGTCGAGTTTAAGAACTCGTCGAATTATGATCAAAGCAAATGGCCAGCCAGCCAGCCAGCCAAGGCAGCAGTGGCAGCTCGAAGCGCCTACCACAGCATAATGCCACATGAATTTCTAAAAAAATATAAAAGATATCCTGAGATCAGGGCGCGAGAAAGTCTACTCGCCGTCGCCTGCAGAAGGCTTAGCGTCCTCGTCGTCGGCACGAGAGGCCTCTGCGCGCTTGGCATTCTCGGTCTCTTCAACCTCCCGGCGCATTTCTTCCGGGACGTGAATATCTCGCATACTCTGAAGGTCAGAGAGAAGACGCTCGACAAAATCGTCGGGAAAACCTTGCAAGAAAGACTTGTTGTGCGGGGGCGAGACAAGCTCGAGCCAACGCATAAAGGGCCGCCAAACCTTGTAGTTGGCGCCGGCCCAGCGAGGCGCAAAGTCCTCGTGCGCCTTGGAAAGCTCCACAAAGGTGGCAAGCATAAAAACCAGAAATTGGCTCACGCCAAAGGTGCTCTTGCCCGCAACAACGCCACGCGCGTGCTGCTCAATGGGATCCTCCTCCTCCTCCTCCTTCTCCTTCTTTTCCGCCAAAGCTCTAGACAGAGATTTGTCCAACTCTTTACGCATCGCCGCGCAAAGTTCGTAGGCAATAGCATCTTGAATATCCGCTCCAGTTGTCATCGCTCCAACTGTGCAAAGCAATTGAAACGACTGATGCGCTTTGGTCGGCCGCTCCCCCGAAGATGTGGTCGACGCATACTGGCAAAAGCCCGCGTTCTCACGCACTTGGGTGATTCCTTTCGCCAGCACTGGCGTTGTCCGAAAGAGATCCCGCCGCACAAAGTCCTCAATCATTTCGCGCATTCCGGTCTCTCCCGAGGTATACAGAGCAAAGACGTTATCGAGAAAGGCCTGCGAGCCCAGAATGAAGCGCGCAAGCTCGGAGAGCATGGGGGCGCCGGCAAAGAAGCGAATCGCTCTCATGAGCGGTACAATATTTGGCATGGCAGACCCCTCTGGCACGCCGACCGTCGGAAGATCAGAGCGACCTTCGAACTTGTCTGCGGGACTGCGAATCCCGAGCAGCAAATGGGCAAGGAAGGCCACCGCATCCAGCTCGGTGCCCACGCTCCGCACGTCAGCAAGATCCAGCGCAGCGAGTTCCGCCCATACCTGCCCAAAGCGCTCCAACGAGTGCGCGTGCTTTGAAGCGTACCCAACCTCTTCAAGCATTCGCTCCAGCACGTCCTTGAGGGCCTCGCGATCGCTCATAGGATCAGGATCTACTTGCGAGCGCTCGCGAGATTGGACCGCGTTTTCTGGCGTGCTGTGCAGAGATTCTGCAACAATCTTGATTGAGGCAATAAAGAGGCGCAGAGATGCCTGAAAGGAGGGTCGGTGCGGGCAGTCGAGGAACTGCGCGCGGAATCCACGTGTGGAAAGCAAGGGGTTGCCCACTTGTTGCAGCGCGCCAGAATATTGTTGCAATCGAGAGAGTTGATGGATCGCCGTCTCCATTTCGTTGGTTTGCGACGCCGCGCGCAGCTCGTCCAGGTACACGGCTTTCTCCTGCGCGACCTCTCGCAAAACCACCCGCGCCAGACGAGGGTGGTCCGTGAGCGCATTGAGCAGCGCCTCCGTCCACTTGCGCAGGCAGGTGCTGTCGTTTTGCCGAATGCGGAGAACAACATGCGCGAACACACGCAAAGAGCTCTCGCAGACCGACTCTCGCAAGTCAGCGGCTCGCCGCTCACTGCTCTTACCATTCGATCCCTCGCGTGCCTCGTCGCCTTGGTCAGCGGCCTCATCCTCGAGACTCACGGCCAGGACATCCCTGTTAAGAGCGCGACCAAAGTCCGCAGACTCGGGTTCTGGGTCCTTTACCGACTTATCCTGCGCGACCAAGAGCTGCTGCAGAGCCATCGAAACGACGAGCTGATCAAAGAGAACCGCCTGCTTGGCATAGGCGGCGTTGCTGATGCGCACTTCTTCATTCAAGAGTGCATAGAACCGCTTCGAAACCCAGTCCCGATGCTTGACAATCAAACCGCTCAAAGTGCTTTCTTTGAGAGATTGAGGCACAACACCAGCTTGCTTGGACCCGATTTTGCCAGGCAAATCGATGCGACGCATCACGCTTGCGCTGCCGCCCGAGCCGGCTCCCACTGCCATTGCTGCATGAGGAGACGCAGACGTGGCGAGTGCAAAGCGTCTACGCTCTGCCTCTGAGCTCTTGTGCCGCTTCAGACGCCGCCCACCACGACGCCGATTAGATCGCGACGCAGTCAGCAAGCTGGACAGGACCGGTGAGTGCGGCGTCGACGAAAGGAGCGAACTCCGTCGCGGGAGCGGCGAAAAGGGAAGGTCGCTTCCCGGATTGCTCCCCGCGCCAACGGGCTTACCTCCCAGGACAGATCCCTCAATGGCCTCCTCGACACGCTCGTACAGGAGCATAAAGGCGCTCCACTCGCGCTCCACCTTTTCGGCGCGGACAGTGCCCCAGCTCGTTGTGCTCGTACGCTCGATGTTTCCACCAAAGCATTCCGTGTCCAGTCCAGAGTGCGCGCTTGAGGGTTCGAACGGCATCACCTTGCTGTCATCGAAGCGAAACCACCCTTGCTTTGGGCTCGTGAACAATGATGCACCGTCCATGTGGCCCTCCTCCGCCCTTTCCATGATACTGTCGTGCGAAACGTGCTTGAACGAGTAATAGTGTCCGCCGCCGGCTCGTCCGCGATGCACAAGGACTCCAGAAAGCACATACTGGCATTTCACGCGTGCATTCTCGATGTCGCGCTCGGACATGCGACCATTGGTCCAGAATGAATTAGCATCGAAGCGGTCCTTGGTACTACTATTGCCATTCTCTGCAGACCCACCGGAAGTTGACACTAATCGGGCCTGCCGCTCCGCTTCGACGCCGCGACCGTCACGCGTATAAGGGAACATGTCGAGATGCGTCGGAAAGGTGATGCGGTGGTTCAGTTTCACAGTTTGCATGGTGTGCAGATCGAAAGTGAACCGCTTCGGGTGAATGAAAAGGTAATCTGGAAGCTCGGTCATGCACGAAACAAATGTGCACGGCATTCGCGCCTGGCACTGGTCGCAGTCCACCTTGTTATCGCCCGACATCACCTCGGGAGCCACAAAGCTATCGAGACACTCTTGGAGGGAATTCTTTTCCACTGAATTGTCCTTCGTCATCAGTTCCAGTCTGTAAAATGACTCTTCGCGGCTTGTGCTGACACGTCCACACGTGTGGCACTTTTTCAGCTTGGTTTGTCGTCCAAGGAAACATTCCTTCATCTCGTCCAAGAATGGCGTTGATTCCAAACTTGACTCTAGATTGTCCAGCAGTTTGTCATAAAATTCGCTCGTGTCATTTTGCGAGGTGACTGGAAACTGCAACTTGAGCGCCGCGCACGACTCGACAAAATTCATCGGATCAAAACACCCTTTGTTGCAGTCTTGCATGAAGCGAAACGTTCGTTGCAGCTGCCTCAGCACCTCCATGTTGTACTGCGCATCGTCGCCGCCGGTTCCACCATCGGCAGATCCACCCGTGCTGGAGCCACCGCCAGCGCCTGGACGGAACGATTCGGTCACCATTTCCGCATCTGCAGACTTAGAAGAACTACAAATGTGGCACGTGGAAGCGTTCAGGTCATTGATGCCACTGCAGACACACAGCCAGCCCACAACTACCTTGTTCTCCTCCAAGTCCGGTGTCTTGCGCGACGAGGTACTGTTTCCCACGCTTCCAGATTCGCTGCCAGATCCGCCGCTCTGATGGCTTCCCGACACGAGCGAGTGCGGCGGCGTCACGGGCGCGCTGAGAATGCAGCGCCGGAACCGAGGCACGTGGAAAAGAAGCTGCAGAAGCGAATTGATGTAACACGTCGATCCCCGGTTACGTAGACCAGCATGCCCGGTCTGGTTGCGTCCGCGAAATTCGCTCGAGAAATTGCCCTGTGGCAGTGGCTCGAATTCCCAGTCCTGGACAAGCGCGCGCCCGCGGAGCGCCTCGCGGAGAGGGGTTGGTGTCATGCTTGAGAACTCCTCAATCATGCCGGCAAGCGTGTTGGCTTGCAAGAGGTCATCGCAAGTCAGGGTGCACAGCAGCTCCGTCAAGGCTCGACGTGAACTCGGAGTCTCGCACACGGGCCGAGCGTTTGGTTCGCCCACCACAAAGCGGTTCCACAATACGCGCACGAGATTATCGTCGCCGTACTTGGCTCGACTCAGTCGAGTCTTGGCGGCTTGCTGTCGCAAGGTCTCGTGCCTTTGCAGAATGCGCGCGAGCACTTGTAAAAAGCCGACAAAGAGGTTTGTTTCCGCTTCCTCCATGCCGCTTTCTTCGACGGCCGCTCGATCCGGCCACTCGAGGACAAGTGCAACCATGCGGTGCACGAGCTCGTGATCCTGGGCAGAAATGGTGCCGCCCTCGCTCGTGTCTGGCACGAACGACAGCAAAAGGTCGAAAAAGTCATCGCAGGACATGGAATGCCGCTGCGTTTCCAGCTCTCGCTCGGCCTCGCGGATGGCTTGTCCGAGGCTCGCGCGATGCTGAGGAAGCTTGACTGAAACCCGCTTGAGCATAGCGCACACTTCTCTACGAAGTTCGGAAACCGTGCAATACAGCACCAGCTGACGCACCAGGGTCGTACAAGTTGATCCTCGTGAGAGAAGACGATTTGAAATGGGTTCTAGATTGAGAACAATCGACTCGAGCGCAGCCAAAAGGTGCAGCACGGCACGCACGAGTCGGCGTGTGTTGAGGCAAAAGGCACACACCGGGGCGCGCAGGCCGAGAAGAGTCTGGTCCAGGGGCGGCGGCTCTGTCGATCGCACACGAATGGCCTCGGCATCCACCTGGGCATCGCCCGTGGGCACATTGGTGTCCAAAGGAACTCCAAGAAAGTCCCCAAAACAGTTGCACGAATGCGAACTCCGACCAGACTTGCGTCTTTCGAGCTCGTCGCGGGTCAGGAGAATCACGCGGAGGAGACATTCAGAGGTTTCATCCATCAAAGGCTGCGCGCTCGTGGCGTCGCTGCTGCGCATGAGAGCTTCTACGCTCAGACGAACCGTGCGCGCCATCATGGGCAAGGTCGCAAATAGCGCGCTCGGATCCGAAGGCGCAGGTTCGTTCATTGACAGGACTGACTGAATGCGCGCAGATTCGGAGAGACCATGTGGTGTGCCACTACTGTGTACGGAAGCATCCACCGTCGAGACCGCTGCGGATTTGGATCGGCGGTGCATTCCTGGGACGCCGCACTGACGAACGAGCGTTAGAAAAACGCGAAGGACACCCGGAAGGGCCTCGGCATCTTGGAAAAATTCCTTGTCAGCAAGCGGACGTCCAAGCTCGATACCTCCAACGTTGAGACACGCTGACGGCGCGTCTTGCGCGTCTTTTGTTCCAGATCCCGTTGCCTCTTCTTCGTTCGGGCTTGCGGTCGTCATCGTGGTGGTGGAGATCTTTGCGTTTGGAAAGAGGACCAAATCGCCCAGTAGCTTGAGGGTGTAGGCCACACGCCAAAGGTCCGTCTCGCGGAGCGAGAGCAAGAGATCTGAACATGCCGACGCAGCTGTCTTGTTGGAAGGCACAAGAAGATGCTGCATTTCGCGGAGAAAGGGGGGCACATTCATAAGAAGCTCCAGAACCTCCAAGCGGTCCTCTCTCTCTGAAAGTTCGAGAAGCTTGAGCAAAATTTCTACGCGCTCCGACTGGCAGCTCACCAAGCCTCCTGGCGAGCTTGTGAAATTGCTCTTGCACATGTCCGTGAATCCAAAACAACGGGCGCTGCGCAGAACACGGGTTTTCTCCTTTGCAGACGCAAGCTCCTTCTTGTCTTTCTCTTCTTTCTCTTGACCACTTGGTTTGACGTCTGCAGGCGCCGGGGCCACGGGCTTGGGAGCGCCTGGCGCGGTCTTGGTAACAACCGAAGCCGGCATTTTGGTGCCCGGCCCGACAACGGGCTTTGCTGGCGCTGGGCGCGCCACCTGTACGGCCATGCGCACGGGAGCAACGCCAGCAAGTCCGAGCTCCTCCAAGACGAGGTTTCCGCAATTTGACATGGAGATAGAAACGTCATGAGGAGAAGAGGCCAGCGGCTCATTTTCGTTGGCATCGAAACGAAGCTTGACGATTCCCGGATCGCATCCTACCACCGAGGCAACATCATAAATGACATCGCGAACACTTGCGCGCGTGTGCGTCTGAAGTCCACCGTGAGCATTGAAAAAGTCCTTCAAGGAATTCTCTTCGGTGTCAAGCTTCAAGGTGAGAGCTTCTCCTGTACCTAGACCAGCAAGCTTGCGCGGTGCGGTCGTGTGACTATCGAGCTTCCATTCAAGCTGCTTGACGTAGAGGTGAAGATACTGGATGCAGCGGGGCAAAAAACTTCCGTCCGCATAATCGGACTCGACGCCGAATTGACTCTCGCTGCCCGAACGAGAGGTATTTGCGCCGCCGCCATTGCTTCCGCCGGGATTCACCTGTGCCGAGGAAAGGCCTACGTGGCCTCCAATGCCGCCGCCATTCGTTCCGGGCGCTGCCGAGGAGACGTGCTGAAGCGAGGAGGGCGATGAAGCGGCGCTCGCGGGAACGGAATGTGCATCACCTCGAACGCTGATGCCGCCGAGAAAACTTTCGAGCTCATCGAATATGTGCTCGACAAAGAGGTCGACCTCGGGAGCTTCGGGAGATGAACCCTCTCCTTCGCTATCGCCGCTGCTGAGCATCGCCAAGCGAACGCGCTCATAAAGACCCAGCAAGAGGTTAAAAGCTTGCACCGCGACAACGGGGAGCTCGCCATGCAAGGCTACAGCCCAAATGGTTTCTCGCCCTGCCAAGTCAAGCACGTTGACTTCCTTGAAATCGACACGCCCCGCCATCGCCCGCTCAATGGGGGGCAAAAGGAACCAGCTGTCGAGACGAGACAGGTCCTTTTCCTCGCTGAAGCCATTGACGTACTCAATTTTGTGCAGGTTGGACCAAGAAATGTACTTGATGATTTTGCCCGGTGCCATCCTGCCTGTTTTTAAAAGTACGGAAATGCGGCGCCCCACAAGATTTGAGCCCTCAAGTCCCTTGGGCGGTCCTCGGCTCTTGAACTTGTACGGCTCCGCGACAGCTTCGGTATCGATAGCCTCGAGCAATTTATTGTGCACGTTGACAAAGGTAAAGTGCGCCTGCAGACAGTGGTACGTCTTTGGGCCCACGCGCACAAGGTCGAGACGATTCTGGAAAAGCTCGCTCAATACGAACTTGCATACGTCCGGTTCCACACACGACCACATATCGTCGAAACAGCTCACGCGAAGCCAGAGCATAAAGGTCTCCTGCGTTGTGTAGTTGCCCAGGTTGGAATCAAAGCAAGGCATGCAGCACGACGTCCAAAGACGCTCCATGTCCTCTGCAGTCAGGATCAGACGGTGATCTGAGTTCTTGACCAAGGCCGAAAGAGTCTTTAAGCGTGCTCTCTCATGCTGCTGCAGTTCATCGGCGCATCGCGATTCTTCCATTGTAAGCTGCGCGATGCTGCCTTCAAAGGCGGCGGCCGCCGCGGCCGAGGTGACGGCAATACTTGCGGCATTCGCGGCCTGAGTTTCGATGGACGCCTCGATTTTATCAAGACGTGCACGAACGGGACTCAGACGCAAAAAGGCATCAAACTCGCCAAGCAAGAGATTCTTAAGATCCCAGGCGTCGTCGAGTTCGGAAATGAGACCTGGCCGTTCCGTTTTCTCGCTGGATAAAATGAGACTGCGAAACACTTCATACGCCGCAACGACAGTTTCTGGAGTCGTGGTGGTTACACGGAGGCCATCGGGTTCGACGAGGGTCTCTTCAGAACGCATTGCGCAAGTCTCCGAGCCGCTAATTGGCGCAAGAGCCTCGTCGTCGTCGTCCGCGGCAAAGAATCCCATGGAAAGCGAGTCTTGCACCTCGACGTCTGCAAGGACGGCGTTGGCGTTGACGTTGGCCATTTGCGTACGCTTGATGAGTTCGAGAGCGCGCTCTGCAAATCGAAGGCGAAGCGCGGGTGTGCAATCTTTCGCCACACGATCAAAGGCAAGCATGAGCTCTTCCATACGTTCAGGACTCAGACCAAGAGCACCGATGATGGTGTGAGAAAGAGGATCTGAGTCCTGTTCTGGTCCATCTGTCGTGATTGGGTCCGAGGATGGCTGAGGGTCCAAGAGCTGCTGTGGAGGAATTTGCTGATCTTGTTCTTGCTGAAGGTGCTGCTGTTGCTGCTGCTGTTGTGATTGTTGCTGCTGGTGCTGCTGTTTGTGCGAGTCAATTGATCGTAGCTGCTGCTGGTGCTGCTGCAGAGCGCCAGGGGTTGTTCTCCCGGGCATGGGCCGCTTGCGCGCCGACATGTTTTCTCGTGCTGGGGACTCGGTTCGCGGCGGTACTGCCGTGGTGGACGAAACAAGGTGCGCAGGAGCTTGAACTGAGATACAAAAGAGAAGCGTCCACAGCGCACCCAGACTACCCTGCATAGCAAGGGGACCTTTGCGAATGAGCGATTCGCGTGTGTACGCCTCGCTGGCAAGGAGCGCGACAATTAATTTGTAGGCACCATAGTCTGCCTGGTAGACCACAGCACGGCTAACTTCAAGCAGCATGTGCTGCGCAAGTTCCTCGGTAAACGTGGGCTGGAGAACGACGGCAGTGAGCATTTTGCGCACAGCACGCGAGTTGGTATTTGCCAAAAGCAAGTCAAGAATCTCAACATCCAATGCAGAATTCTTGAGCAGCACTTCGCTGCATGAAACCACGCGCTCGTCCATGCGGTCGCCAAGAATTTCTTCATAGACCCCGCGAGATTTGTACAGTGCCGTGAGCTCTTGAACAGAGAGTTTCTGGCTTGTGGTGAGCGTGGAGCTAAGTTTACCGAGCTGCTCAATGCCAAAACGACGGAATCGAAGCTTGTCGGACTGCACAAAGCGCATATTCTGCGCAAGATCAGTTTCGACAACCAGACGCGGAAGCCCACTCTTTGCTCCGCACGCCTCGGCAATTTGAGTCAAGCCATCCATGAGCTTTTGCTGTTTCACAGCACCGTCCTTTGGGCCCCCCTTTTTCGCATTTCCGTCCTTTTTAGCGCCATCGAGAAGATCTTCGAGCGGCCAATCGAGCTGTTTAGAGCAGAGGGAACGCGTCGTCTCTTCCACGAGAGTACGCAATTTGTTTTCTGCAACAATGGCCTCGGCGTTCTGAGCAAATAAAGAAACCACGGCGAGAAGCTTCTCGGTGCTGGGACCATAATATCCTTGATGCTCGGCGAGATTGGCAAGAGCAGTGTAGCCACCAAGCGCTGCAAATGTTTCGTGTGCGATCGCGTGCAGATGTGGCGCGCCCACATTTTTCCTTGTAGAGGCGTAGGATGCGTACGAGGGATTCCCGGACGCGGAAGCGGCACCGTTTGCGTTCCGTGAAGAGTTAGAGGACGCGGATACGTACGCCTGGTGTTGATAACGCCGCGTCTTGGGATTCAAAAGAGCACCGAGAAGCGTGAGCTTGAATTCGTAACGTTGCTGGTGCACAAACCATCCAAAGATTTTTGCCGCGGCGCAAAATCCATCTTGGAAGCTCTCTTTCATGCGCGACGCCAAAGGCCCATCAACGTCGGGATTATCATTGCCTTTCTTCTCAAGGCGTTCCTTCTCTTCTGCCTCGCGTTCCGCAGCTGCGGCTGCAGCCTCGTCGGCGTCGGCGAGCTTGGAAACGTGCGGAGGGGATGGTGATTGGGCCGGTGACGTTGCGGTTGCTGTTGCCGCCGCATCCCCTGCGGCCCCATTTTCAGCTGCGCCCTCTGCATCATCATCCTTGCTGTCGCGTTTCTTGTCGGCGTCTTTCCAGGAGCGTACGAGATCTGTCCATGCGCGGGAGAGACTAAAATCGGAGTCTACCGTGTCGAGAAGGTATTCAAGGGACTTGGCAAAGCAGCCCTTGTCGTTGTTGAGAAAGGCATGAAGCGAGTCCGGGAGCGCAGCGTCGTCATCCTTGGTTTGGGGAAGACGCTCTGCGGCGCCGATCATGGCGAGGTTTAACTTGAACCAGTCTGGACGCTTGTTGGCCTTGATGTCGGCCTCGATTTGTGCAACCAGGTCCTCCCAGGAAGTCTCGTGCTGCCACTTGTCCAAGTCCTCGAGGGAAGGGATGGCAGGCGCTTTGATGGTCCTGGGCGGTGCGGGTTTGAGGTTGGCATATGTCCCTGACGTTGCGGTGGCATCAAGTTTCCATGCGCGGGGCTGAGCGGGCGCGTTGGGCCGCGGTCTCGCCGTTGCGCCCGTGGCGGTGTTGCTGGCCACCGGCTTGAGGTTCACGGCAAGGCTCGACGGCATGGTGACGACCTGTTGGTTCCATAGTGTCTCGCGCTCGCTGCGCGTCTCGATGGTGGCGCCGGGCTTGGCGGTGCAGCATATCTCGCACTGGTTGCGGCTGGCCGGGTTGAGAAAGGTGCACGCTACGCAGTTCCATTCCGCCATCGGCTCATGCCGCGCCCGCGCAGCCGCCGCGCGCCGCGGAGTCGCGAGGCTCGACTCGACAAGATACCCTTCGCGCGACGCGCGCCTAGCTGGCCCCTAGGGGTCCCTACGGCCGCCTGAGCTCGCTTCGCTGGCACCCGCCAGCCCCGGGGAACGGAGGAGGGAGGGAGGGAGGGAGGGAGGGAGGGAGGGGGGAGAGAAGGGGAGGAGAGCCGCGAGCCGCGCGCTCGCGCTGGGCGCGCCGCCGGCCTGCGCGCCTCCGCTGCGGCTCCGAGGCGTGCGAAGCGGGGGAGGCGTGCGAAGGGGAGCGGCCGCTGCCTGCGCGTCGAAGGATTTGTCGATTGCCAGATTTTTTTCTTCGATTTTCTTTCGATTTTTTTTTTCCGATTTTTATTTTTGGGGGTGGCTTTTTCTCATTCTGGCCGAGTGGGAGCAGGACTGACATGAGGACGCCCGGGCGGCGCCCTTTATTTGCTGCACTTGCGGCGCGCCGAGGCGCACTTGCGCGGCGCCATTCCCGACTTGCGCCCGCGCGCAGAGAGTGCGGCAGCGGGCGGCCGGGGAGAAAGACACAAACCAACCCGAGGCAGGAACGCCGCATCAATGTGCAAGGCAGGGCAGCGCAGCGCATGCACAATCATCCTGGCATGCCACGGCGAGCATTCACTGTCAATCATTCTCTGTCAACCAAGAAATCAATCAGTCAAGCAATCATCCATCAATCAACCTGGCGGGGGAATTGTGTCTAACCAAGATGAGCAGCGCCTCGACGGGCTCGCGAACGCGAACGAAGCCCTCGAGAAACTTCGAGTCCTGCGCGGAGCCTGGGGAGCGGAGGAATGAATGAACGATGAATGAAGGGATGTGTAGCTGTTGCTGCTGCTGCTGCTGCTGCTGCTGCTGCTGCTGTTGCTGACGGCGACATTTGGGACCTTGCAGGAGATTTTGATGGCACGGCCGCCAGCACGGCGGCAAGTATGTATGAAGGAGGACCTTGAAGGGAGTGCAAGATCCGGCCGGCGGGGAAGAGGGAGAAATGGCGCGCAGAGTCATGCTTGGGACGACGAGAAGTACTTCGCAGCGTGCCAGGCCTAGGTAGGCTAGCCTGGCCGTACATCCGGATCTTGTGAAGGCGGGGAGATGGGACTTGGGCCGAGGACTTTGCCAGCGTGCAAGGGAAGTGATCATGCAATCCAAGTTAACGAGCCGGAGGCTCGCGCGCCTTTAGGAGGCAGCACGAAGTTGTACTGGCCCTGCACAGCCACGATGACAAGAGTGCAGTAATGGTCTTCCCAAGCGTGACAGGAAAGTATGGGGCATTTCGATGCAGACGCAACGACTGCTATAATTCTCTCGCCCCCTTTCTTTCTTCCCCGTCCCATTTTCTCCCCCACTCGGAATCAACCACTGCCAACGTACCCAATAGATCATAGATGGCATTGAGTGCTTGCGTAAAGCTGTGTTGTCCAGCACAAGCCGCAGAGCCATGATGAGGACTACCGTGAAGAACAAGAGAAGACAAAAGAGAAGGAGGCTCTTGGTAAAAACAAGCCGCCAAAGAAAGCTTAAAAGCGATCATCAAGTTTGTCGCCACTCTCGGCGATAAAAACGAATACTTGGTGCTTATTGAACATCCATGGCAGCAGACTTGGCCTTGTCAAGCTTGGCCTGCGCCTTCTCCACAACATTGGTGGTCTGGCGCTGCTTGGAGGCAGCAGGTGCGACGAGGTCGATATTCCGCACAATCTCGTTGCGAGCGCGCGTCTTTTCGAGCTGCTTGACGTCGCGCATACGGCGTCTGTAAAAGCGCTCCTCGCGAGCGGTACGGATCTTTTCGACCTTCTTCATGGCCTCGAGCGTCTGCATCATGAGGTCGCGATCGTACTTGACCGGTCTGTTGCGGCGTTTCTCAAAGTCGAAGGTGGAGTCGACGGCCATCTCCTTGCCGCGCGATTTCCTGTACGACTTGGTCCACTTAATCTTGCGCGGG
The DNA here is from genome assembly GCA_003116975.1 of Aurantiochytrium sp. KH105. Lineage (NCBI taxonomy): Eukaryota > Bigyra > Thraustochytrida > Thraustochytriidae > Aurantiochytrium > Aurantiochytrium sp. KH105. The sequence continues at coordinate 210,546 of BGKB01000068.1, read as the reverse complement.
TTGCGCTTGAGCTTAAAGCTCTTGTGGCATTTGGATCTACAGAACTTGAACACCTTGCTATCGTTGCGAACAAAGGTGATGCCATGGCCGGGGTAGACCGGGCCTGTATCGAAGAAACGAGAAAGCAAGCGAATGAATGAGTGAAAGAAAGAATAACGCAGGTCTCCTGGGGTCAGTTCTCGGCTCTCTGAGCCCTCCAAGGCGCAGCCACTTTCTCGTCACGTACCTGAGCACACGAAGCAATGTTCAATGCGCACCATCTTTTCGTCCTTCTCCTCCGCGTTGCTGTCCGAGCCGCGCGCGGCCTCGAGTTTCTACGCCGCAAGTGGGTGGGGACCACCCGCTCGCTGGCCGGCCTGGGCGATGCGCCGGTGTTTGCGCTGCCGCTAACTTCTAGCTGCTGGCCTTCGCCGCGAGCAGAAAGCCGTCCGCGGGCGTGCTGGTCTCCGCCGCTGCGCCGCGCTGCGCACGAGCCTTCTCGCGCGCGCGCTCCCGGGTCCTGGGTCTGCGCCGGGCCCGAACTCGGAGGCGCGACTGGTCGCCGCAAAAGGGCCTATTAGCGTCCACGCGCGAAATTTTTGAAAATTAAAAATGGCTTAAAATGAAAGCAGCCTTGGGCCCGGCTGTGACTCCAGTAGGCGAACAGTCACTGGAGCGACAGTGAAGGTTGGTTTGTATTGTGTGCTTTGTATTGTATCCTGGAAGATTGTGAGCTTGAATGTAGGGGAACGGACGTACCAATTTTCTTCTTCTTCTTCTTCTTCTTCTTCTTCTTCTTCTTCTTTGTAGCAGCACCAGTAGCAGTAGCAGCAGCAGCAGTTGCGGTCGATCTTGGGCCTTGAAGCAGATCAAGATCCCACAAAGATGACGATGCGAGCAACATCAAGTACAAGCAACGTTTTGCATGAAGTGGAAACATCAAGCGATGACCAACTTGATTGCTCGGGAAATGGAACAAATGAAAGCGGCAATACAATTTTATCTTCCATTGTAGTAGTAAACGGTGATTTCGTATACCAACAAAACACCATCCAACACCGAGGCACAGTTCGTTCAAGGCGAAAACTAAGCACCAATCGCCTCGAGGGGCGCACATGGGCAAATCCGCTGCGTTGCGGCATGCTTTGCAGAGCACGAAAGCGTCTCCGAATAAGAGAGAAGACACTGTTTGGCAGCAGCATTATTGGCGTCAGAGACGTAGGCCGGAAGCTCGAGACCGACCTGCGACGAGCAGCCTTCCTCGCAGGGAAAGTAGCGTTTCATCACAGTACACTTGTTGAGGAAGGCAAGCTGCTCCGCAACACACTCCATACCCTGGACTTTGCAAGCATCCGCGCAGCTCTCTTTCGGACCCGCAGCGACTGGGACGAGATCCTCGCGCATATCAATGGCCTCGTCGGGAGACAAGAGATTGCGGGCGTCCCTACGTTCAGCCAGCAACAGCGCTGGCTGACCGGGCGTATTTGCGATGCGAATAATGCCCTCGAACGAAGCGCGAGGCTCTGTGCGCCATAGACCGAGCTGTCGAGCCAATTGAACGTAATGCTCGCGTTTGTATAGTATCAGGTAGGTGCTGGGAAGGTCTGCGGGACCATCGTGCATTAAAGACTTGAAGTTGTCGCGACTCAAACCCACATATTGTGGCAACGAGATGCGGCGTGCCGCTTGGACACTTTCGAGTACCTTGCGACGGTAGGCGCCGAGGTAGAGGTCTTCGAGAGGGTAGTATGGGTTCTTTTCCGGGGATGCCGCCATTGCGCTGAGCGCAAATCGCGCAAAGAATTTGCCGCCATCGTTGACGGTAGTTCCCGAGGTTGACACATGCTGCACGCGCGGGATTTCTGGAGCAATGCAGTCGCGACCCTCGTGCTCGCCAATGCTTCGGATCCAGTGGTCCCAGCCATTGGTTGGGGCGCGTGGCCAAATGGGCCGCAGAACCTCATTCCAGTGCTCGCGTCGTATCATCCAGCCAAGGCCAGGGAAGAAATCGGTGCGAAAGAGCCGTCGCTCATCGCGCACAAGCTGCCGGAAACCGTTGTCGTGCCAAGCGGACACGCACCACAACGTAGGGTCTCGATCGAGCACAGCAGACGTGTGGTGAAAGTATGTGAGAAAGTCCGGTGATGGCACGAGATCATCCTCGGTGACAATGAGATGGGTAAAGGGGCGATCCGTCAGTCCACTTTCCAAAGCGAAGCGATAGTGTTCGCTAATCTTGAACAGTGGGTTGGTGGCTGACGCGGGGGGTGAGGTTTCCCAAACTTCTTCGACCAGACCCTTGATCGCTGGTTCCTCTGCAACGCGTCGGAACTCCTCCACGAAGGCTGGGTGGTCGCAAGAGACAAAGATTTTGAACTCTTTGCCTGCCTCGGGCAAGCGCACGAGCGCTTCGAGGGTCCGTCGAAGGTTGTCGGGTCGATTGTGCGAGAGAATCACAAGGGCTGCGTTGCGGGCCGGAATTTCGCTGGCATCGCGCAGCTTTTCGGTCGGCGGCTCGGTCGGCGGTTCGGTCGGTGGGGGCGTTGCTACCGGTGCCGATTCAGAAGCTGGCGCGGCGTCTTGTCTTTGCGACTGTGTTATAGAGGTATCGCTGGCAGTATCCGTATTGGTGTCGCCAAGTTGAGGGGAAGAGCTCGTGCGTGTGCTCGGGACGTTGCCAATTTGGAGACCGTCTGCTGGAGTGAGAAACGACAACGAGGCGTCCGGGTCGGAGCTTGTGTCGCCCTTTTCTGATCCTCGATCATCGGCAGCGCTTGGATTCAGATTGCCTTCTTGCAAGGCATTTGTCAGCTCTTGGCGTGTTCCAGCGGGAGTACCAGCGTCCATCGTCGAAGTCGTTGTCGTGACGGGCGATGATTCGTCTTCAGATTTGCTAGAGGAGATGGCAATTTCCTCGGACAGGATCGAGCCAGGTGTGGTGTCTTGACTTGGAGGGGACGGATCGATCTCGAGGGTCTGTTCATCGTCCCAAGGCACATCACCTCCTTGAACACCAGCACTATTAGCAGTGCCAGCAGATGAAGATGAAGATGAAGATGATGATGCTGATGTTGCAGTAGACGAAAGAGAGGCCTCGGCTCCCAGTTTCTGTTCGTCTTCGATGGCGGCCGACCCCGCTGCGCGAGAGGCCTCAGCAGCAGCGCCACGGAGCCCCTGGTTCGCGCTCGTTTCTGGCTCGATGTTGGTCTCGGGCGCAACGACGGCGGCGGCGAAGAGGCCACCCAGAGCCCCCGGGTCCGCAGAGGCCAGCGCGACGCCCCCCGGCGGCGGGAGCACGCGCTGCACCCCCGCGGTCTTGACCTCGGGCGCTACGTTCGGGTATACGGTGAGAAAGACGAGCAGGACGACGGCCGTCGCGACGAAGAACCCCCAGCGCCGCCATTCGCTCGCCGCCTGCTGCTGCCGCCGCCGCAGGTGCTCGCGGTCCACGCGGCTGAGGCCGACCATGCCCGGGCCGCGCATCTCGCCCGCCCGCCCGCTGCAGCGGCCGCAGGCGCGATCCCGGTCTGCCGAGCCAGCTAGCTAGCTAGCTAGCTACGCCAAGTGAGCTGGCACGCCGCATCTCGTTCGCGCCTTCGTTCCTCGCATTCATTCCAGTCCCGCATCCATGCGCGCACGCGCACCGCGCGGCCGAGCCCGGCAGGCCCAGCACGGCGCAGCCGCGCAGCGCAGAGCCGCGCGGAGTCGCGCCGCGCAGAGCCGCGCGGCGCAGAGCAGCAGCGCAGCGCGGGCTTGATGCGCGGGATCGCGGCGCCTTGATGATGATGATGCAGAGCGGCAAGGCAGACGGCATGGAGACGACGGCGAGCGGCGCGGCGGCGGGGAGGACGGCGACGCTGGGGCGCCTGCGCAGCGCGCTGGGCGAGGAGGCCGCGTACCACTGGGCGCCGCCCGGAGGCCGCGTGCCCGTGGAGCGGGGCCTGGACGCGGTGAGGTTCCTGCGCGAGTACGTCGCGCAGAACCGGCCGGTGATCATCGACGGCCTCGTGGACGAGTGGCCCGCGGCGCAAAAGTGGGACCCGGCGTACCTTTGCGGGGCGGCGGGGAGCCAGAAACTGCACGTGAACGTGACGCCGGGGGGGCACGGCGACTGCGTGCGGGATGGTGTCTTCGTCAAGCCCGCCGAGGTGGAAATGACCATGCAGGAGTTCTTCGACAAGCTGGGCCAAGGCATCGACCGCGACCTTGGCGCGGATCAAGACGGCGAGGGCGTCCCTTACCTGTCTCATCAGAATGACAACTTGCGCCAAGAGCTCCCTTTCCTTGAGGCGGATCTCCCGGACGGCTTTGCGCTCGCGCAGGCGGCCTTTGGCCCCCTTGAAGCGTGCAATTTGTGGATTGGGGACGAGCGCGCAGTCTCGTCGATGCATCTCGACCACTTTGAGAATTTTTATGCGGTGATCGAGGGCGAAAAGGTCTTTCATTTGCTGCCGCCCTGCTTTCACCCTGCACTTTTTCTCAGGGAGGCCTCCTTTCCTGCTGCGACGTGGCAGCGCGATGACCACGGCGCTTGGGCCGCTGTGCGCGACGACCCGGCGGCATCCGTGCCATGGATTCCTTATGATCCAGTGACGCAGCCTGAGCAGTTTTCTCCTCAGGTCACGGAAGCACTCGTAGAGTGCCATGTACAACGTGGCCAGATCTTGTATCTTCCGGCCATGTGGCTTCATCGCGCTTCACAGACCCGTCTCACGGTCGCGGTGAATTATTGGTTCGACATGGCTTTCGATCTTCGTTGGGTCTACCACAATGCCTTGGGGGCTGCGTGCGAGACCGATGCTTTGAATGACGACGACGAGGAGGAGGAGGAAGCGTCGACCAAAGACAATGACTCGGCTCACGACGAATGAAATACCGAGGGAAAACAATGCCATATGCGTCTCAGTTTCGCCCCTTGGACCTACGAATTGCCAGAAAGTTCTCGCATCCATTCTTGCCGAAATGATGCTCGGTGTTTTCTTCATCAATTCAAATTATTGTGTACGCATCCCTCCTTGCTCGACGAGAAACTTTGCTGTGCGTCGAGAGAGCAAAGGGCAAACAGCTGACGCGACCCGGCTAAAGTTAACCCAACTTGACTCTGCTACAGATCATACGAGTACCTTTTTGAATATACAGCCAGAACAAAGAGACTGATCACTTTTGTGGCACAGCTGGCCAGTCGTCGATCTGAAAATAATTGACGGTGGATCAGTTTGTTTTTTTGTTGCCGAGGCTGAAAATTCTCCTTACGCACTCTAAAGCTTCGGACCAAGCCACATAATCCACGCAACGGTAAGAGTGCCGAACGTCGCGAGGCAAATACAGTCAGAATCACAGTAATGTAATTTTGAGCACATGCGCAACGATGCGCCAAGGCGTTTGGCACACGACCGACCAATACCTTCCGATTACATCAGAGCAAATCATTCTCTTTTATTCTTTCTTTCCCATTGCTCTAAGCCCTCGGCTATGTGAACAACCTTGGCGCCACAACTGTCATCCATTGGACGGGCCGCCGAAGGACTTGAAGTGCGCCCTCTCCATCGTCGTGCGTGGTCGCGGTCGCGACCGCTGAGAGAACAAGTAATATCAACGACCACGCCGCGAGTCGCATCCACTGCAACTACGTCGTAATCGCGATCATGACCACGGTTCATGCGGTGGATGCAGACTGCAGTTGTATATCCGCAAGTTGAGTTGGACCGCGAATCTACATTGCAAGCAAGGCAAGCAGCAGGTTCTTACCGTCAAAAGAAAATCGGGCGATCGAATCGCGACCTGCAACTTGCTTTTCCAATCGTCAAGGAAGAAATACCTTTTCTCTTTTGACGTAAAATCGGCAACGATTCATCGAAATGTGCACAGCATACATGTGCGGTGAAAAGTAAAGAAGTCATTGGATTTTTCGTATGAGCGACTTTGATGAAATTATTGAGCGATTCGATCCCGACTTCGGTCTCCTTTGATGAAATGTGCTGAGCACAAGAGACGTTACATCCGTGCCATCAAGACATGAACAACAAAATTTTTGGAACAAAGACGACCATAAAAATTGTGCAGTAGAATTCCTTTTCCTCGACTATTCTTTTCTAATTGTCTCTTCTTTCCTGGGTGGCGGTCGTTACGAATTTTCACACATGTCTGCGTGCCAGGCGTGGCGACAGACAAATCAAATGATGTTCCATTTGTGCTCAAAGGCATTCATCACGCGAGACACGGCGCATGCGCCCGAGAGCGGGTACTCTGATACGGAAAGATGCGCCTCGGCGTAATCTGACTGAATGTGGCCGTGAGCAAAACCACCAAAGATAAAGACAACCGGACGAGAATCGTCGAGTGCAGGAACGAACTCGTGGACATCGACAAGCGTGCCCGTGACGGACATGCCGAAGATACGCGCATCAGGAGGCAAGTGACGCGTTACAGGGTTCTTGATCACCTTGAGAAGGGTCTTTTTACCATCAACGGCGCGAATCTTCATCTTGTGCAAAAGCTGGACCATAAGGCCAGCAAAACGCTTATAGGTGCGAGGCACGCGCAGGTGCTCAGAGACCTCAATGAGAATATTTTGGCAAGTGCGAATGTAAATCTTCAGGTGGCCGGCTTTGTTGAGAGGACTGTCGAGCAGGGCCAAGAGCATTTGGTGGGAAATATCGGGACGCGAGCGCTTCATGTCCTTGTTGAGCTTTTTGTGAAGCCCAATGTGGTCGTCGCAGTTGAGCAGCTCGTAGCTCCCCTTGGATGTCTTGACGGGCTCGAGCGTTGCGTCATCGATGATGACAATGACCTTGCGCGTGTTTCCCGAGGTCCGCGCGCGCTTCGCTTCGGGCTCGCCCTCCTCTTCCTCTTGGGCCTCGTCCTCATCCTCGTCTTCGTCCTCGTCTTCCTCATCATCATCAATATCGGAGTCCGCCTTGTCGGTTTGCTTCTGGCCCTTCTCGTCACCGCTGTCGTTGTCGCTGTCTTGCTCCTCACCTTCAGCCTGGTCCTCCTGGACCTCTTCCTTTTCCTTGTCAGCGGCCTTGTCCTGGGCGTCGCGCTCCTGCGCAGACCTCTTCCTCCGCGACTCTCCCTTGCGGGCCGCCATCCCGCTAATTTCCGAGCCTTCTTTCCGGCCGGCCCTTCGCCCGCCCCGCGAGGCCCTCTCCTCGCGTCTCGCGTCTCGCGCCCTTGCCCTCCGCTCGCGCGCAAGCTCGCCGTCAACCCCGACGCAGTTCTGCTCTGCGCTGCGCAGCCAGTCGCGCTGTCACATCGTCCACATGGAAGGAGAGAGGGCGCGCGGGGACCCTGAGATAGGTCAGATATCGGCGTCTTAGACCCCTTTCCCGAATCGCGCGCGGGACCCTGAGATAGGTCGGATCTCGGCGTCTTAGACCCCTTTCCCGAATCGCGCCCGGACCCTGAGATAGGTCGGATGTTACCGCCTTAGACCCCTTTCCCGAATCTCGCGCGGGACGACGTCAGCGTTGGGGGCGAAGACGTGTTGCAAAACTTGGCGAGCTCGCAGTCGGGCGCTCAGTCGGTCTCTCCCCTCGTCACGCCAACCCCGCAAGCAGTCCCGGGCGGGGAAAGGGAGCGAGTTCTGGACCCGGACCTGCGGTGGTGGCCTTGGCTCTGGCACCGGCCACGGTCTGCGCCGAGGCCTGAGGAGGCGAGGACTCCCCGACAGACACACAAACTCCCTTTGTACATTGACCGCGTTTGGGATGAAGGTCATCGTGGCGGGACCGCCCAAGACGGGCACGACCTCTCTGGCGGCAGCGCTGAGCGAGCTGGGGCTCGTCGTGTATGACTCGGACGAGCAGGTGAGCGTGCTCTTGGATGATTGGCATGAAATTTTGATGGATGGGGAGGAAGAACCAGACTTTACGGGCATGTTTGCCGGCGTGGACGCCATTACCGATGGGCCTGCGTTTTCCTTTTGGGAGCAGCTGCTGCAGACCTTTCCGGACGCACGTGTGATTCTCCTCACGCGCGATGAAGACGATTGGATCGAATCGTACCGAAAACAAAAGGAAGTGGAATCGAGCTATCGCTGGCTCACCTGGTTTTCGAGCGAGTTTGCTCGCGTCTTTGAAGTTGCTGACGCCTCGGAGAAATTTAGCATGGGCTCCGAGCGCTTCATCCCGTACCTCTATCGTTTGCGCTTGCGAATGCACAATGAACGTGTGCGACGCATCGTGCCCAAGGACCAGCTGCTCGAGTATAGTGTGCGTGATGGCTGGGGCCCCTTGTGTCATTTCCTTGGCGTCCCGGCACCCGAAACGCCTTTCCCGCATGCGAATCAGAACGCGAGCGACTACAAGCAGGAGTTCCGCGAGATCCGCAACATGATTCTTATTGGTTTCTCTGTGCGCGTGCTTGCGCTCGCGTCTTTGGCATCTCTTTGTGCGCTCGGTGTGTCACGATTCACGGGCGGTCGCGCGCCCAGTGCTCCTCGATAGTATGGCAGCTTCTTGTCAGGGTTCTAGTACCATCCTTTTGCTTGCGGGCTTTATTGGCTAGCTTCTTTGCTTGCGAGCTTGCGTGTCGTCGGACGGAAAGCAATGTTGCCGTTGCAACAATGCGCGACAGAATATAAATTTCTTCTCCTCTCTGTATTCAATCCAGTCGATTTTTCTTTCTTTCGAATTGAGATCTGCTTAGTCACATCAGTGGTCTGGTCTGCCCTGGTGGCCTGTAATCTTTTTTCTCTCTCTCTCTCTTTCGCATGAGGCAGCGAGCGTGTCCAAAAAAAGTGAAAATAAATCCGTTGGAACCTGAGCTGACTCGGAGTTGCCATTCCTTTATTGCATGCGCACAACAGTCTGACTAGGCCGCCCTGTGAAGGCGGAGCCTTCATTTAAAAATTAATAAAGTGTAACGATCACTTCCATCTCGGCCGCTCTTGCTGTAGTACTGACGCAATAAGTGTCCGACATTGCGAGACGCAGTAGCTTGCCCAAAGCCGAGACATCAGTCCCTTAACGCGTGACCTACTTTGAGACATTCTTGTTGGCGCTGGCTGTCGTCTCTCTTGCGTTGTTGTTCACATCGTTCCGGTACGAAATAGAGGATGGCGTCGCAAAAGGTGTCGCCCGAGCCCGATGAGCTCCCTGTGCTCGAGCTGGAGCTGCGCAACCTGTCGCGTGATGTCAAAGTGCCAGGAAAGGGGTTCAGACGCGAGTCGAAGCGTATTCTGCACAACTTTAACGCGAGATTTACATCCGGTGAGCTATGTGCCGTCATGGGCGGCAGCGGAGGGGGAAAAAGCTCCTTGCTGTCAGAGATTGCCAAGGGGAGTGATGCCATGCTTCTGAATGGGCGACGGCTTCCGCAGCGCTACCGCGACGCAGTGTGCGTAATTCCGCAAGCCGACATTCTCTTTCCAGCACTCACACCGCGGCAGTCACTTCGATACAGTGCGATGCTACGCCTGCCCTCGAGTGCGCCCGCCAGCCAGATCGAAGAAGTGGTGGACCGCCTCATCTCCGAACTCAGTCTCACCAAGTGCAAAGACACCCCCGTCGGAGATGAGAACCGTCGTGGAGTAAGCGGCGGCGAGCGCAAACGCGTGTCTATCGGCACAGAATTGGTCGTGAATCCTAGCATTCTTCTCGTCGACGAGCCGTCTTCGGGTCTGGACTCCACCACGGCCGAGGGTGTGATCGAACTTTTGCGGCGGCTGGCCAAAGAGCACAAACAAATGGTGATTTGCACCATTCACCAGCCGAGCTACAAGCTCTTTTGCTCCTTTGACAAGCTGCTCTTGCTGCATCATGGCCGCGTCGTTTACAATGGACGTACGCAACAGCCGCTCCATGACTACTTTATCTCGATCGGCTTCAAGTCTCCCGAATTCGAGAATCCTCTTGACTACTACATGCGCGTGTTGCAGGAGCGGGAGGAAAAGGAGCAAGACTTTTTTGCCAACAAATGGGCAGAGCTCGACGATGCAAAGCGAGAGGCTCTTGACACCCCACGACATCCTACGGCGAGTGCGTCAGGTATTTCCGAGGCGGCAATGGCAAAGATGACGGCGCGGAACTCGTGGATGCATCAGTTCACAACCTTGCTCCGGCGCTTCTTTCAAGATACACTTCGAGACAAGACGAAATTCGCGCAAAATCTCATGCTAAAGCTCATGACAGGAACAATGCTTGGCATCGTCTTTGTAAATCAGGCCCGCGAGACATCGCTGGACTCTGCCTTTGAGCGCACATCGCCTCTTTTCTTTCTGGTCATTTCGGGAATTCTCGACACTGCGTTTGCCGCGATCTTAGTTCTTCCGTTGACACGCCCGCTCCTCGTTCGAGAGTACCGTAACGGAGCGTACTCTGTGTCGTCGTTGTTCGCAGCACAGATTTGTACAAGCCTGTTTTTTGACCCGCTGTCGAGTCTAGCATACTCTGTCGCAATTCCTATCGTTGGATTGTACCCTTCCGTGGACCAGTTTCTCAAATATCTCTTGGTGAGCATGGTAATGACTGCGTTTGGCTCTGCTCTAGGTCTCATGCTGGGAAGCACAAGCAAAGATGTCATGGAGGCACAGAACAAACTCGTACCCGTCTTGATGCCACTGCTTCTCTTTTGCGGTTTCTTGATCCGGCGCGACAAGATTCCAATCTACTTTCGCTGGCTGTACTATGTGAGCCCCTTCCAATGGTCTCTGTCGGCGCTCCTCGTGGCTGAATTCGAGCCATTGGAACTAGTTGATGCAAGCGAAAATGTAGTCACGGGTTCCATGTACCTTGCCGGCCTCGGGCTCGAGGTTGATGAGTACTGGCGCGACATCGGCGTTTTGGGGGGTCTGACATTGGCCATGTTTCTCTTCGCATTCATTAACGTGCGCATTGCCATCCACAAGCAGGCCAAGGAAAATTGAGAACTTTATGGTTGGACTCTCAATGTCTGCGCTAACATTGTCATGGATCCAAGCGATTGAGCGATTGGACTTTGCAATGTGCGACACCAAGCTAAAGGACCAACAGGCTAATCATCTCTCCATTGATTGCTCCTGTCTGGGCTGCAGTGTAAACTTCATACAAACAATAAAAGAAGTAGGCCTAGGGCCAAGGTGTTTATTCGTTTTCATAGTTGCGAACGTCGGAGCTTGGCCGCGCGAGAGCAAAGCTCATCGATAAGCGCGGGCTGCTCATGACCGACCATGTACACTCCATCTCTCACTTCCGCATCTGGCCTCCACGCTAAAAGCTCGAGATGATCAAAGAGCCTGCTTTGCACCTCTTGGCTGCATGTGCTAACGTGTTCCGCATCACCAGCATTAAAAGTACTTTCATCGGCCACCGCCAAAAGAGGAAGCCCACTCAGGCGTTCGCTTGTCAAGGCGTCGTGGACATCGTCGAGACAATCTTGCTCCAGCACGACGATAACCACGGATGAACCCTCGTGAATGGCATCTTGAAATAGACTTGCCAGGACGCTAGCAGTTGCGTTCATGTTGAGCTTGGCGACAAGCTCTATTGCAATTTCCGAATCTGACTTCGCTACAACCGTGATGAAGAGAGAATCTGCCTCGATATTCAGCAATGGACGGAGCGGTGGACTCACCTGAAAGCCCGCATGATCAGCGAGCGCTCTTAGCATTGCATCCTCCTCAAAAAGACGTCGGCGATACGGGATGCGCTTGCAAAGGGACAGAGCATCTTCTGCGAGGCCAAAGACTTCGTCCGGGTCAAAGTTGAGGTTCTCGAGAGACTCACGAAGCTGACGCATATCCCGCGTGCGACGAAGAGATCTCGCCTTTGCCGTAGCTTCATCGAGCTGCTTGCGTCGAGATGAAGTTTGCTCGGAGTTGTACTGTGTCTGGCATGAGCGAAGGAACTCACCAGCGCTTGCGATTTCGTCATCAAGGTCGACATTGCCTTCTTCCCAGTCCACAGCACACCACGGCTCGTCAATGCCCGTGTGCCAGGGACTGAAGCGCTGGTCTTCTTCAACAATAAAGATTATGTGCTCTCGCAGCCCACCAGGCATGCTGGAAAAGTAGTCAATGGCGAACTTTAGTCCTGCAAGACAAAAAGGACGGAACAGTGTATCTCTCGTCAGCACCAAGACAAAGCGTTGCGAAGAAAGCACGCCTCGCTGGAGACTTGTGAGAGTTACCTCGGCAGCACGCATCTCCGTCCAAGCCGACATCTGGTATCGCTCAAGGCCAAACGCAAGATTCTTGACGATTCCTGCTGCCTGTTTTTGCATGTGCGACAGGAAAAAGTGGTACGTGGAGAGCTCGGTCAGCTCATTGTGCCCATGATCCGCGTAAAATTCGCCTGTGTGATCGTCTCTCGAAAGCCTGGGACTCGTTGTGCGACCAAAAAGACTAAAACGTTTCGGAACGACCAGCTTATGGAGACTCAACACCCGACGCGAAAAGCGCATCTTCTTTTTGCGATGTTCGTCGCGCCCAATTCCGGTCGTAGCGACGTCCTCGTCGTTGCCCGGTCTGCATGAGTTTTGCGGCCGCATGGAATCGAAAAAGGGATGATCCTCGATGATTTGCGTCATGTTGATGCGCTCCGTAGGGTCGCCGCGTAAGCAAAGCCGAACGAGGTCGCGAGCGGCCTCGATGGCATCAGCTCCATCTGATCTCAGACCGTCACCTTTGCCCATGCCATTGGTTTCGCGTTCTTTGATGCGCTCAAGACGTTCATGGTCAAGAGCAAGCCAATTCATAAGCTCTGTCTTATCCCGGCCATGCACCAGGTTATCGTCAGATTCATCGACCATGAAAAGCTTTGTCCCGGAGAGCATTTGATAGAGAACGACGCCAAAGCCCCATACGTCCAAGGCCGCACTGACAGTGGGGGCCTTGTCCGCGTTGGCTTGGTGAAGAAAGTGCCATTGTGCCAGCTCGGGAGCTGCGTACCCGGTGCTTACCTTTTCCGTGACTCTCTCTGTGCTCAGAATCCGAGCCGAGGCGTCAAGGTCAATGAGCTGCCACTCCTCGTCGGGCGGACCATTGAGCTGCTCTCCTGTCACGTTCTGCCGCCACGCATCGGGTACCTGGACCCGACCGCCCGTGTCGTCATAAGAGAACGTGTGTTGCTTCGAGGGAACCACGCGCACAGCGTTGCGCGGCTTGATGTCGCCATGGATACGCCCGCTGTTGTGGAGATCTTGGATGGCCAACGCGATTTTGTACGCGATCGTGCGAACTTTTTGCAAGTCTCGTCCTGCAAAGCGCTCTGTGTTGATGGCTTCGAAAAGCGAACGAGAGCCTTGCGGCATGACCAGACATCGCTCAGCATCGAGACGCGCAGCAAAGTCGGGATCTTCGCGGTGCAGAAGCGGCAAGCAGCCCGCAAGTGACGCCCTTCCTTCACTTGAGATGTCGCGCGCAGACACCTCACGGGCATATTGCTCTTTGTCACGCATGATTTTAAGCGCCACCGCCTTGTTAGTCTGGATATCGGTTGCATAGTGCACTGCGCAAGTCTTGGACTCGTGGACGGGGGGGCCCTCCGCGACACTGTAGCGATCAAGATAAGTGCCATAGGTTTTGGCCCACTCTTTTGTATTCTGGTTGGTCAATGCAAGCGAACGAACGCTCCGTCCACCGCTGTCCTCGGCCTCCATCATTAGCAGCCCATCTCTGAGAAGCAAGCGCTTTGCAATTATGTTCTCGCAAAAGCGCTGTTGAAGGGAGAATTGCGTTGTCGTCTGATGGCAGTCCAAAAGCGCATGAATCAACGGAAGCTCGTTCTCCTTATCCGCAAATGTTGTGCCTTCGTAAGCGTCGCTTACGCCGACTTGAAGCCACAGCTCGTAGTCAGCAAAGAGAGCGTGCATCTCCGGATCCTCCTTGTCGAGGACGAGAACAAAGGCTGCAAAGATATGCGCATCGGTTCTTGCCAATGTATGTGCGAGCTGAGTCCATTGACCTGTTTCTGCGTCAAAGAGGCTATGGCGAATTCGCTGCACTCGCACGTCGCCTCGCTGCAAAGAGAAGAGCTCGTCCCAGCTCAGGTCTCGGGGAAGATCAGGCAGGCCTCTAACACGAGATGTGATGGTCAGCATGGAAGACAAACAAGGTGTGCCGAAATGATCAATAAACGTACCCGACAATAGCCAAGCTTTTTTTGTGAAGGAGAAGTAACTCCGCCACCGCAGCGATACCTGGGGGGCTAATCTTGTTGCACGCGAAGCTGCGCATGGTAATCGGAGCGACACAGCGAGAAAACGTTAGTATCTATCCTCGCACGACCGTCGTCGTCTGTTCAAGTTATCCTATCTTTGTCACTCTTGTCTTCTCGGACTTGGATCCCCTCTTTGAATACGCTTGTAGGCAGTCAACGTACAAGAATTGCAAAAGGGAGCTGTGCTTGGCAACGCCGCGTCCGAGCGCAATAGCGCCCTCATCGCCAATTTCATTGGACTGGATCCTGTGCGTTTGGGTTGCGTGACAAGGCGCGCGGACTGTCAGTGTCTATCTGTTGTCATGGCGGCTGCTATGGCCTTCGTGCTTTCCCGCCATGATGGCCTCCGTCGTTGCCACCTTCCTGGCATCGCATGTAGATAGATCTTCAAAACTCACATTAGTACTTGGAGCGAAGTGTTTCTGGCCAACTTCTTTCCGAGCTCCACAGCACCCTCGGTACCGAGTTTATTGTTCGAGAGACTACGCACGATTCGCGCGAAGAGTGTTCAATGTCAGCGCTTGACCTTCATTTTTCTGGCACCACCTACACGCCGCAAATGGACTGCGACTTTCAGCCCCAGCTTACCTGAGAGAGATGAGCGACTTGTTCTTGGCCAGTCCATCTGCGAGGGCAGCGGCTCCATCAGCGCCAATCAGGTTCGAAGCAAGTCTTATTTATTGTGTAATTTGTGGTAATGATCAGTTAGAACAAGTTTCTCCTGCGCGGCATTGCTCTCATACTTACTCTAACGAGATCAACGACTTGTTCTTGCCCAAACCCTCCCCGAGCCCAGCAGCACCCAGATCGCCGATTGCGTTGACGAAAAGACTGCGCATTTGCGGTAGTAAGGGTGAGCGCGAAGGGTCAGTGTCTTTCTGATTATTTTCTTTGACACGCGCACGTGTGCATGGCAATAATGGCCGCCGACGTGCATCCAATTATGCCGATTTCTGATCAAAGTTAGAGTGCAACTTACTATAAGTTCGTGAGCGAGCTGTTTTTGGCCAAACCTTTTCCGAGCTCAATGGCGCCCTCGTCACCGATCTCGTTGCCGTAGAGACTGTGAGTGCGAACAAACGATGGAAAATAGCAATGCGCACGCAACATGTCAGTCGCTATACATGACCAGAGGTAGGCCTATGAACTCGAGAAGGTCGAGCTTGAGACTTACTTTAATATGGTCAGCGAGTTGTTCTGGGCCAAGCCTCTCCCGAGCCCGACAGCACCGTCGTCACCGATGTCGTTAGACTCCAGTCTGCTCACATCCAGCGGATGTTAGGTAAAATCAATCGTCAGTGTCGGGTTTCAAGCCCTTCCCTTCATGTAATTATGTCGTCTTGTTTTCCCACAACGCATGCAGAGCGATCCAGGCTATAGACGAGGATAATCACGCTCAACTTACGTCAAGGTCGACAGCGTTTTGCTCTTCGCAAGAGCTTTTCCGAGCGCAGCAGCGCCCGCAGCGCCGATCTGGTTCATAGAAAGACTGGGTACGAAAATCCGGGTAGCGAAAGCGAAATGTCAGTGCCGCCCACCACCTTGCTGACTTCTCATTCGTGCATAAATGTTGCGCTCGAGCGCTCGAGCGCTCTCGCCGCTCTTTTGTCCACCATCACCAGCCACATCGCCACCACCAC
This sequence comes from Aurantiochytrium sp. KH105, assembly GCA_003116975.1. Taxonomy (NCBI): domain Eukaryota; class Bigyra; order Thraustochytrida; family Thraustochytriidae; genus Aurantiochytrium; species Aurantiochytrium sp. KH105. The sequence continues at coordinate 194,789 of BGKB01000068.1, read as the reverse complement.
CTGCCACGTATCCGGACTTTTTGCCTTTTTGTTGGCACCTAGGGTGGCAGCTAGGGCAAGTGCAGACGAAAACGTACCCCAACGAGCAAAGCGAGTTGCTCTCGCTAACGCCTTCTCCAATGGCAATAGCACCTTTGTTTGCAATGGCGTTTGTTTGAAGGCTGTGCGTGATCATCAGTGCGTGGTGAGCTCTATGGCTGCCCTACATGTGGGCGTTCCAGTTCGCTCCCTGTTCAGCCTTTTTCGCGGAAGCTAATTGCTAACTTACTTCAGTTCCTTGAGCGAGGTATTCTTGCCCAAGGCTTTCCCGAGGCCAACAGCACCCTCGTCGCCGATCTGGTTCCTGCTCAAGCTATGTTGATGGGTTGTGGTAACGACCAAAGAGAATGTCAGTTCTCCAACGTCAGCAGAACGCCTTTGTCGTATCACCAACACACCGACTTTATGCCAATGCACGCGCATTCAAGCCGCAAGGCAATCGGACATTCGCAGCCAACTCACTCCAGCGACGCAAGAGACTTGCTCTGGCTCAAGCCTTCCCCGAGCCCAACAGCTCCCAAGGCGTCAATGGTGTTGCGCTCCAAGCTGTATGTCGACTCGCGTGCATAGAGTCAGTCAAGACTCTCATTTCGTTGTGCATCCACGCAGTCTGCATTGCATAAACTCTCATTTGGAACATTTCCGACTCGAAAGACTCAGCGTCCAACGTACCTTAGACTCGCGAGCGAAGTGTTCTCGCTCAAGGCTTGCCCGAGCGCCTGAGCACCCGCAGCGCCGACTTTGTTGACGGCAAGGCTGCGTATGAGTAGAGACGAAAGCAAGGATCGCGAATCATCAGTTTAGCTTCATTCTTGCCTTGCCTCATGTGAACGAAAACATTCATTCACGAATTCGCTGCTGCCGCACACTTGCGTGTACCCGCATCTATCATGCTAATTCCATGCCTTTCATTTGCGATGACAACGTACTCGAGATCTTTGAGTGAAGTGTTCTTGCCTAGGCCTTCCGCAAGCCCAGCAGCGCCAACACTGCCAATTTGGCAGCCACGAAGACTGTGTAATGAGCTCGAGGCGTCAGTGCTCTTCCTTGTGGCCAGCTTATCCTCTCTCCCCTTGCCTTTTCTTTGCCCTCTTTCAAGAGTTTTCGCTCATTGCCCTTGTCGCGAGCGCACAAGACAGATTTTTTTTTCGAACGCTTGAACTCACTTCATCTCCTTGAGTGAGCCGTTCCTGCTCAAACTTTTGCCAATACCAACCGCGCCCTCGTCGCTGATGGGATTGAACTCAAGACTGCGCACAACGATTGCAATGATGAGCATTAGATGTAAGAGTCTGCTCAGATGATGCCAACGACGCCAACGTATGCGCTATCTTGCATCTATACATGCCATTTGCATGATCTCCTCCTTGTTGAAACTTACTCTAGCAAGCTTAGCGATTTGTTGGCACCCAAGCCGTCACCGAGTCCCGCAGCCCCCAAGGCGCCAATCTCGTTCGATCGGAGGCTGTGCAAGATGTATTGTGGCGGTGAACGTAATGCGTGAGTGTCAATTCTCGAAGACGCATTCATTTACCGCGACGCGTGCATGTGTGTTATCGAGGTCTCACTATTTCTAGTGAGAAACTTTGACACGAGTCGACTTTTTCCAACTCACTCTAACGATGTCAGCGACGTCATTTTGCCTAGGGCTTCCCCGAGCACAATAGCGCCTTCGTCGCCGATCTTGTTATTACGCAGACTGAGCATAGCCAACGCGGCGATGAGCGCATAATGTCAATTTCGTGGACAATAAGGCTCTGCTTCCAACATGGATGGGGCGAACCACTTACACTATCTCCTTGAGGAATTTGCTCTTGCACAGCAAGTCTGCGATCGACTGGCATCCAACTACACTGACGTCGGAAGCCTGGAGACTGTGCATGTTTCGTTTCGGGAGATGATGAACAAGGAGCGTTAAGAATTCTTCTGTTTTAGAATCATTCTGTGGCCTGCAAACGCCCAAAGCAGTTGTTGCGATTGTGGCACATTCACAGGAGCTTTTGCACGACCACAAACTTACTTGAGCGTAGCGAGCTTCGCATCTGGCGCAAGAGTCTTTTCGAGCGCCAGAGCATACTCGTCGCCGCTAGGATCTCGGCGAAAGATCGAACCTCCTAGACTGCGGTTGGTGAAGTGATAGAGAGCAGACTCTGTTAGTGTTCGAGCAACCGTGGCCCCGACGTTGTCATTTCACTCGCAGAGACTTGTAGCACGAAATCAAGCCTTTGGTGTTGCAATAAAGAGAGAGAAAGAAATGACCAGCTTGGCATGCGCAACCACGCCTCGAAGTTTCGATTGCGATAGCGAATCTGCGAAGCCTGACTCACCTTAACGTCTTGAGCGTGGTGTTTACGTTTAGCGCTTCTGCGAGCGCAGTGAGGCCCGCCTTCCCGAGGTTGTTGCTTTCAAGTCTGCATTCATATGTGCAGTGCAGGTGACATATTAGTCTACGACTCCTTTCGCTGCAACTTGATCGTTCATAGCGGCCCTTTTGCATGCCAATGCCGTCGGAGACCTTCAGAGGCTGATCGAACTTACGAAAGCGAGGTAAGAGTGCTATTCTGGCGAAGTGCTTCAGCCAGAGCCTCACAGCCCTCTTCGCATATTTCGTTGTTTGCAAGACTGATGATCAATGGTGATCGTCGAATGTTAGACTTTATTCTTGGGTCGTTGATATGTTTTGCCTTTTGCCCACAGGGGAGTCGACTGCAACATTAAACAAAGATAGTCTTTGAGCATCACAAAAAGGAGGATGACGAAGATTGCAACGTACCCAAGCGTAAGGAGTGAGGTGTTCTTGCCCAGCTCTTTTCCGAGAGCCACGGCGCCCTCGTCGCCAATGGTACGATCAGTGAGGCTGCGCATCGTTTCATGGATGAAAAGACAAAGTCAGCATTGCAAATCAATGTCAGGTCAAACGGGGATTCTGTGAGAACTGGAGAGAATAGAACGTACATGATCTCTTTGACGCCGATCTGCATCAACTCGATTGCTCTCTCCGTTGCGTCCAGTCCGAAAATTCCTCTCTCAACCTCTTTTGTGGGTTCCTCATCTTCATTGTCGGCTTGATCGCTATTGCCGTCGCCATCGTCCTTTTCCTCTTCGTCCTCGTCTCGACCTTCTCCTTCTTCTCCTTCTTCGTTGTCGTCGTCGTTGTTGTCGTCATCGTCTTCGTTGAAAGGGTTCTCCTCCATTTGAGAATCGTGATCGTCAGCAATGTCATTGCCCTCAACCACTTCGGAATCGTCGGATGCGGCGTCGTCTTCGTCGGCCACCCCGGGCGCGGAAGAAGGCGTCCGATCAGCACGCTGGGCGCGAGTCGCCAGTTTTATGCGCGCAGAAAACTTCTTCATGGCTCGTCGTCTTCAAGAAAAAACAAGGCCAGCCAGCCTTGGCAAAAGGAGGTATGTATTCACGGCCAGCTCGCACGCGTCGGCTGTTCTCTTGAGGTCCGCTGTCTCTTGCTCGTCGCAGCTGGCAGCTGGCGCCGCGTCGCCCTCTCACGCCTCGCTTCGGGCCTCTCGCGCGCTTTGTCCGCGCGTCCGCTCGCTCGCTCGCTCGCTTTGTCCGCGCGATGCCGCTCTGATGATCGCCTCGATGCCGCTCGGCAGCGCATACGATGGTAGGAAACCAAAAGGGTACCTGTGCCTGCAAGGCTGGAGTGAGCTCCGGATCCGGATAGGCAGCCCGCTGCCAACTGCACGGAGGCTGCTTGCTCCTCGCGTGGCAAGAGTGTGCAAAGCGCAGAGGAAAGTAGAGAAGAGCAGAGCAGAGCAGAGCAGAGCGGACAAAACGTGTTCGCTGCAGCTTGTATCGAAGCCGTTACTCCCCTCCAAAGCGGCCGCGGCCACGCACGCCCTAAAATACAGTCCTATGTTGACTGGCTGAAAGCGTGGCAAGCTATACACAATGAAGTAACTCCGCTTCATCGTGCAAGATGGTATTGTTGCGTTGCGGGAGGCTGAGTTTTCTTTCCAAGGATCAACAACAGCTTGTTCAAGACGAGATTCGAATCACTTTCGCCCCCATGTGCATCAGGGCATCGAGATTACATGAGCGCATGGCTGTGTCGCAAAGACGTGCTTGCCAACGATGTCATAGAAGATTGGTTCGAGATCAAGCAACTAGCTGCACAAGGACCACGCTCGACGTCTTGTGCAAACGTCGGGCCTAGGGCCTACTTACAGCTTGCCCTCGCAAATGCACACAGAATGGTCTTCTCCTCTTCGCAGAACGAGACCTATACGATCGTTCGTCGCAGACACTCACTTTCAGCCAGCAGACTTTTGCATCTCCTTTCACCGAGATCGCTGCGCAATCGTCTCCTTGCCGCTTCTCCACCTATTGCCCGCCTACAAAGCGTCCTCGTGCGCGCTCCTCGCAGCATCTCTCTCCATCGCCATCCTCATCCCGTTTTCTTTTCATCATCATGATCATCATCCTTCCCAATCATCCTAATCTATCATTTCCATCACCATCGCTATCCCAGCCTGCTGCTGGCTGCGAAATCGGTGACCACTCATTCCCAGCTCGCGCCGTCTGGACCGCCCCGCACCCCTCTGTCCGCCGTCGCGCGCCCCTATCCCACAGCTGTGTTCTCGCGCGTCTCGTGCCGGTCCCTCTTCAAGCTCGAAATGCGACCTGCCACTGCCGCTGCAAGGACGTCGCCTCGGTGCCGACGCGTCAGCGCACGGGGCGTCATAGCGGCGCAGCAGCCGCCTCAGCTGCGGAGAGCCTGCAGCAGCAGCAGCAGCAGCAGCAGCAGCAGCAGCAGTGCAGCTGCAGCAGTTGGTTGGCCGTGTGGCAGTCGCGCGGCGCACCGTGAGCAAATCGTCCCCCCTGACCAGTGGCCGCAGTGGCCGGTGGTTAGGTATACGTGGAGACGCGCGAAGAGCTCGAAAGCCGCTGCCCGGTGCATGCGCATGCGTGCCGCGCGCGTGCCCCAGTCTGCAATCCGGCCGACGCGGCCGCCTTGGCGCGTCTGGAGGCGGCCAGCTGCAGCGGCGGGGGCGGTTTCTTTCCTGCATCTTAAATGGCCGGCCGCGCGGCACGAAGTTTGGGTTTTTGGAAAAGGGCCAGGGCGGGCCTAGTGTCGGCCTAGTGGACTCCTAGCGGCACCGACCTTCTCCCGACTCAGGTGCCGGGAGCGATCCCAAGACTTGCAGTTGCTCATGCTTGCAGCGCGACATCCGCCCTGCCGCGAGGTCGATTGGAGTCGCGACAGACAGGCAGGTCGGCCGGAGGTGGGCGGGAATCGCGCCTTCTGTCAGCGCAGCCAGCTGCGAAAGACGGCGTCGTAGCGCAGCTGCCGCCGCGGATCGATCGAGGATCGATTCGATGTTCGCGTCATTAGACCGACCGAGTGACGACCGGGGCACGCTGCGAGTCTCCCCGCTCATGCTGCGCCGCCGGCCCCGCCTCGTCCCCGTCTCCAGTCCCCCATCACAAGATTATCCCGTGCACCCCATCGGGGCCGACGCTCGTCGAAGGTCGGGCGGCGTTAGGGGGCAATCCGCAAGTGTGGAGACAGACGCTCACGGAGAGACGCAGCGCGCCCCCAGGCGTCGACGGCGCGCGACGCACAGAAGGAAGGAAGGAAGGAAGCAAGGAAAGCAGGAGGAACCGGGGGGAGAAAGAAGAAAAAGAAAGTTACTACGCACAATGAGCGGGCAGCCTTACGAGGAGAGAGGCGTTGACTGCCCCGCGGTCGTTCACTGTTCGCCGCCGCAGCCGCGCAAAGGAGCGCGCGGCAAACCCGCAACGCAGCCAGCCCCGTGCGAGAGCCCCGTGCGCGCGCGCGAAGACTGCGAGCGAGAGCGAGAGCGAGAGCGAGAGCGGGAGCGGGAGCGAGAGGAAGCCGCGGGCGCGATGCTGGGCATCAAGCCGGAGAGCGAGGGCGAGGAGGCCGCGCAGACGACGACGACGACAACGACGACGACGAACATGCCGGCCGAGGAGGACCGCGCCGAGTCGTCGACATCGGGGGAGACCGTGGACCTGGAGAAGGGCGACACGGAAGCCGCCGTCGCCGAGGAGGTGCAGCAGATGCCGAGGCAGACGACGACGAGCTTCCCCGAGTTCATGATGGAGCTGCGCGATATGAACCGCGACGTCAAGATTAAAAAGGGCATGTGCAAGTACGCAGACAAGCGTATTCTGTACGGCATTAACGCCAGGTTCGTTTCTGGCGAACTGTGCGCACTCATGGGCCCCAGTGGCGCCGGTAAGAGTTCGCTTCTCGCAACGCTGCAGAACGGCAACGAGTCCATGTTCCTCAATGGCCAGCCGCTGCCCAAGCAGTACTCGCAAATGGTGTGCGTGATCCCGCAGGCCGACATTCTCTTCCCCGCGCTGACGCCGCGTCAGGCGCTGCGCTACAGCGCGGTGCTCAAGCTGCCGGAGTCGACGAGTTCAGAAGAGGTGGAGGCCGTCGTGGACCGCCTGATCAAGGACCTGGCCCTGAACAAGTGCAAGGACACGCCCGTCGGCGACGAGAACCGTCGCGGCGTGAGTGGTGGTGAGCGCAAGCGCGTGTCTATTGGCACCGAGCTCGTGACGAACCCGAGCATTCTGCTCGTAGATGAGCCCTCGTCTGGCCTCGATTCGACGACCGCCGAGGGTGTCGTAGAGCTTTTGCGGCGCCTGGCCAAGGAGAACGGCCAGATGGTTATCTGCACGATCCATCAGCCAAGCTACAAGCTCTTTACCTCGTTCGACAAGCTGCTCATGCTGCATCACGGCCGCGTCGTGTACAACGGGCAGGCGCAGCAGCCGCTCCACGACTACTTTAACTCGATTGGGTTCAAGTCGCCCGCTTTCGAGAACCCGCTCGACTACTACATGCGTGAACTCCAGGCCCGCGACGAGGAAAATCTCCAGTTTTTCGCCGACAAATGGGCGGCCCTGGACGATGCTACGCGCGAGAACCTCGACACGTCCAAGCATAACAAGGTGGCCGGCGCTGGCGTGTCTGCGGAGCAGCTCGAGAGCATCACGGCCAAGAACGGGTGGTTGCATCAGTTCACGACGCTTTACAAGCGTTTTTTCGAGGATACGGTTCGCGACAAGGAAAAGTTTTTGCAAATGTTCTTTATGAAGCTGGCCATTGGCGCACTGCTTGGTGTGGTCTTTATCAACCAGGCGCGCAAGGACTCGGTGAGCTCGGCGTTTACGTCCACCTCGCCGCTCTTCTTTTTGGTCATTTCTGCTGTTTTTGACACGGCTTTCGCTTCGATTCTCGTGATTCCGCTTACGCGCCCGCTGCTTGTGCGCGAGTTCCGCAACGGCGCCTACACTGTTTCTGCGCTTTTCACGGCGCAGGTGATTAACAACTTGCTCTTTGACATGCTCAGTAGCGTAGCGTACTCTGTTGCGGTCCCCATTGTGGGTCTTTACCCGTCTGCGCGTCAGTACTTTCTGTACCTGTTTGGCACGATGCTCATTACCGCTTTTGGTTCCGCCTTGGGTCTCATGCTTGGCAGCACGAGCAAGAACGTGCAGGATGCGCAAAGCAAGATGATTCCAGTGGTCATGCCTCTTTTGCTCTTTTGCGGATTTCTCATTCCTTACTCGGAGATCCCGTACTACTTTACCTGGCTTTACTGGCTGAGTCCGTTTCAGTATGCGCTCAGCGGTCTTCTCATTGTTGAGTTTGAGCCGCGCACGCTGGTTCAAGCGGACGGCACGACGATTTCTGGCGAGGAGTACTTGCAGCTGCAGGAGCTGGATGCCGACGACCTTTGGCAAAAGTTTGGCATTCTCATTGCTCTCGATGCCTTCGTCTACATCATCTCGTACATTAGTATCCGCATGTCCATTCACAAGCAGGCTAAGAGCACCTGATTTGACTGCCGAGTAATTTTGTGAAGGAAGGGGCTTTTCGTCCGCGCGCGCGTGTGTGTGTATGAATGTGGTTGCGGGGGAAGGCGACAGACAGCTTCAGCGCTTGATATCGAACTCGTAATTGATTAGTTGCGTTTTTTTTTTGGTTTCTCTTTGTTTCATTGTTGGAGAGCAAAGATTGAGCAACGAGCGGGCGGTACCTGTTTTAAGAATCGAAACTCTTGTCATTCTTTCCGATATATTTGAGCTGTCAGGCGGATATGTACATGCCCATCACACTTGCTGACAATGGTGAATTGATCAAGATTTTTGCATTCATTTTGGCCCGGGGCGTCAACCCATCGCCGCGACGTCAACCCATCGCCGCGAGAACACGCAGAGTGACGTTGCAAATCGCTCAACATGTCGGCAGCAACCGCGCATGATCGCGGCAAAAGGCTACCGTGCTTTTACCCTATTGATCAACATAAACGAACAGCGGATTCGAAGACTCATTGTATACCTTGTTGCTGCAATTGTTCTTGACACTGTGAAACGATTTGTGTGGGGGAGAATCGCTGGGCCACAGATTTCCGTTGCGATGAAAGCTCTGCGTGGAAATTGGCATTAAAATCAAAGTCGAACATTACAAGGCCCTGATTCGTGTCACTTGAAGCGCGGGGTCCAGTGCCGAGATCAATCAGCCCCTAAGCGCCATCTTCTTGAGTTTTCACGTTGCAAAGGCCCATGTCGCCATGAGAGATGCCTTCTTTGTGCAGCGCAGTGTGCGCTGCGCTGCGTGCACGCTCTCGCTCTTTGTCAACTGTAAAACCCTGTGCCTTTGCAATGCGCTTGGCTAGAAAAGAACTGAGCGCGAAAGGCCCCCGTCGCCACTAGAGATACCTTCTTTGTGCAGCGCAGTTTGCACTGCGCTGCGTGCACGCGCTCGCTCTTCGACAGCCTCAAGAACCTTTGCCTTTGCAATGCGCTTGGCTAGAAAAGTACTGAGCGCGTGGTCTCGAAATGATTCAGTTGAAGCGATAAAGGCAAGAAACGCCACGTGAGAAATCCAGCAAAGGCGTCAATGGGTGTCGTGCAGTGTCTATCGAATCGAAGAACGATCGTGCGATGCGTGCTACACAAAGCCGAACGTCGTCATCCTTCGTGCCATTACCTTAGATTTGCCAACGCACCTGACAAGGGCTGATTGATTGATTTGATTACCAAGACTTGCCTTGCCGCATCATCGTTGTCACCTTGTTCAAGTAATCTGGCAAAGAACAATGAGCGTAACCTTGGTCATCAAGCCAAAGTATAGCTTTCCATTCCTCTTCATCCTCACTTGACTGTGAACACAAAAGAAAAAATCATGCGACGTAAGCAACAAACCGAAGAGGAGTTTTTCTTTCTCTGCCATTCTTCTTTGTCGTTCTTTCTTTTTGGCCGGCAAACTCTCCATCCACTGCACCTCACGAACGTAGCGCTCCATGCTACTGGCGCAGCGGCAAGTATCTCTCACAAGTGCACTTGTGAGAGATGCAAAACGATTCACATGCTTGGGCCTGTGACACCTGTGAAAAGGCCCCAGAGCAAGGCCCCATCTTCCCTTGTGACGAGGGCCTTTCTTGAGCGCTGGCCGACTTGTGAGCGCGCGACTGGTCTCGGTGGCAATACCAGCCAGGCAGGCTCCGACACTCGCACGATCGCAAGGATTTCTCGGCTGCACTCCCGCGCGCACCAGCAGCTGCAGCGACTGCTCTGCACACGCAATCACATCACATCAACATCACATCGCATTTTCTCCACCGCACCCTTGTACCTGCAAGCGTGCTCGCCGTCGCGTCGATGTCGATGTCCATGTCGCGGCGTCGCGTGCGCCACGCGCGGCAGCGAGCTCCTCCCTGGCCGGGAAAAAACGAAGGTATCGGCATCTGGCAGCCGAGCCGCCGCCGCCAGCCAGGTGCGGTGGCACATGCGCGCATCATATCATGCGCCTTACGCACGTATGACGCGCCGCGTGCGTCTGGCGCGTGGAGACGGAGGCCTTCGCGCCGCGGCCAGGGTCGCACGCGGCGGCCGCGCGCCCGGGGTGGTTGGAGCTGGGGCTGGACTTTCTGGAGCTCGAGCCGGGGCCGGAGGACGGCGGACTCGGCCTGGACTCGAGCGCGTGCGCAGCGAGTGGCGGCTGCCCACGGCGCGCGCCACGTTTGGCTGCTGGCGGTGCAGACTGACTGACTGACCGACGGTGCGAGAGAGGGAGGAAGAGCGGAGGGCCGGGCGACCCAGCCGGAGCAGCGGCGTGCGATTGGATTGCACGCACGCGATTGCACGCAGGCACGCAGGCACGCACGCACGCAGGCGGACACGCAGGCGGACACGCAGGCGCGCAGGCACGACGTAGGGGCGGAGCGTGCGTCGCCGAGAACGGGGGTGAATGAGAAGAAGGGCGGCGGGAGCGAGATGAAGCAAGCGAGTGGACACACTGCGCTGCACCGCGCTGCACCGCGCTGCAGGCGGCGGCCGAGAAGGAGGTTGGAGGAGCAGAAAGGACTCGGCTGGCTGGCTGCAGCAGTGCGCCGTGGCGGCTTGAATAGTTGGACCCCGTGGCAGGGAAGGAGGGCATTCGAATGGATAGAAGGGGAAAGAAAGGAAGGAAAAAAGAAAAGAAGAAAAGAAAAGAAGAAAAAGGACGGGTGACGTGGGCGGCTCCTCGGTCCCGCAGGTGCGGACCAAGACGCGGCGGTGCTCTTCCCCCCCCAGAAGCCCCAAGGAATCGCAGCCAGCATGAGCTGCGGGGAACTTCGAGCTAGGTATACGGCCGGGGGCTGACCGGGGAGGAGCCCCGAGAGCAATGCTGCGGTGGGGTGCGGGCACAGGGACCCTCAAGTCCGGCCCGCAGCACTGAAAACAGCGGGCAATGCGCTCCCGCGACGGAGGCCATGCGTCCAGTGCGCGTGGCGAGGCTGCTTTGAAGCAGTGCCCGCAGCCGCTCTCGCTGCGGACGTCGGGGGCGGTGGAGCCCGTAGCGTTCCCTAAGCGCCGCCTAGTCCCCGAGCGACATTCACACCGTTGTCCGCGTGTTCCCCTCTGGGCTCCCGGCGACCGAAGCTAAGGCGGCGGCCGGCACCAACGGTCGCGGCGTTTCCCGCACCAGTCTGATTTCGCCCTCTAGCGGCGGCCTGCGCTCTTCTGGCCTCTTTTCTGCTCTTCTGGTCTTTGCGCTGCTGCCCCGGCTGCTGTCTTTTGGCCGATGCATCGCGGGAGCGGCGCCCGTCGGGCCCGGCCTTCCTTTTCCCTCTCGATGGGCCGCGTCTCCATTATGCCGCGCCTCCGCCTCGCTCCGCCTCGCTTCCGCACGGAGGCGGCGCGTCGCAGTCGCAGTCACGCGGAGGTGACCGGCCGCGGCTGCAGTGCCTGCAGCGAACGAGCGCAGTGCCTGCAGTGCGGCATGTGATGCATCGCATCGCATCACTCAAGAGCACAGCATAGCATAGCATAGCACCACACGCAAGGCGGGCGTGATCGCGATTCCGGCGGCGCGCAGCTGGCGTTCCAGAGGCTGGCCCGGCCAGGTGTGGGGCGGCGGGCTGCGGGCGCCGGCCGTCAGTGGACGCGGCGCTGCGGAGAGTGCCCACAGCGCGGAGGCTGGCCCCGGCCAGGCGCCGCCTGCCACCTGTGAGACAGGGCGAGAAAAAGGGAGAGCGCCTCTCGCGCCTTCTCGCTCGTCTCCGCCCTCCTTCTCGCTCTCTCCCTCCCTCCCTCCTCGCCGCGCTCGCCGCGCTCGCCGTCGGCCCTTGCCGTCCGCCATGCCAGCCTGCCATGCCCGCCGCGCCTGGCACGCCGCTGCCCCGCGCGAGGAAGACCAGGCCCCGCGCGGGTCCCGGCCCCGCCAGCTCCGCGCCCTGCTCTGGCTGGACTCTAGCGCGAAAGCAAGAAAGAAAGCAAGAAAGAAAGAAAGACAAAGCGAACGAACGAACGAATGATCGAACGATCGATCGACCGATGGTCGATCGAAGCGAGGGAGGACCGGTCGGCCGGCAGGTCGAACGGGCGGACGCACGGATGCTTCGATGCGCGCCCCTCCCGCCCTGCGCGCCTCGCCTCGCCTGCTTGGAGACGAGCGCCGGGAGGAGGCAGGGCGGCAGGGCCGGCGCAGGAGGCGGCCGCGCGGGCGGACGAACGGCCGACCGGTCGACCGGAGAGAGAGAGAGAGAGAGAAGGAGGGAAGAGCGAAAGAAAGAAAGAAAGAAAGAAAGAAAAAAAGAAAAACGGAAAGAAAGAAAGAAAGAAAGAAAGAAAGAAAGAAAGAAAGAAAGAAAGAAAGAAAGAAAGAAAGAAAGAAAGAAAGAAAGAAAGAAAGAAAGGAAACAAAGAAGGAAAGAAAGAAAAACGGAAAAGAAAAAAAGAAAGAATGAACGCAGGTTCGAAGCAGCGAGCGCGCGATCGAGCGGCCGCGAGCCTCGCGAAGCAAGCGGCCAGAGCCCGGCAGGCGCAACAGCCGGACGCGAAGAACGGAAGGTAGCGGCCGCGGCGCGCAGCGCGAGTGAACGCGGAGCGTGCAGAGCGGGGAGTCAGCGGCGGTGCGGCGAGCGCAGTTTCTTCCCTGGGCGCTCTCGAGGCGAGAACTCGCAAACTCTCCCAAGAACTCGAATCTATCGGAATAAATAAAAGTATTCGGCGCGGCGCGGGGGGTGGAGGTAAAAACAAACCACAATAATAAAATGTTGCAAACGCAAAGTAATGTAATGCAAAAAAGGAAACAGAGAGGAGAACGAACTCGAAAAAAAAAGAAGAAAAAAAGAAGGAAGTGCACGTGCTGCACTACGCCGTGCTGCGCTGGCCGGCGCTCAGGCAGCCCGAGCGAGCGACGGCAGCGCAGACGCAGCTGCCGTGCCGTCTGCAGCGCGCGGGGCCGAGGCGCGCGTCAGCCGGGCGGGCGGGCGGCCGGGCGTGCCTGGCGTGGCCGACCAGGGGCCATGGTGGCTGGCTGGCTGGCTGGCTGGCAAGGAGGGAGGGCGCAGAACTGGCTGACTGTGTGCTGCGAAGCTGAGTTGGTTTACAGTTAGTACGGCAGGGCCCACCGCCTTGGGAGAGGAGAGAAAAAGGAAAAGGCCGGATGGAAGAAGGGAGAAGAAGGAGAAGGAGCGGAGGACGCGCGAAGTCTGGGATCGCCAGCCAGCTTGGCTGGCGTGCCGCCGTTTGCAGCTAGCGAGCTGCCACTGCTGCGAGCGAGATGACCTGCACTGCGAGCGCTGGACCACGAGCGTAGGCCGCCGCCGCTGTCGAGGTCGCGCCGGCCTCCGGAGGATCGGTCGGCGGCACCAACTTGGCAAAGGTATCCGCGTTTTCTTGCATTCTCTCATGCATGCATTCGTTCATCTTTCTTTCTTTTATCCATTCTTTCAGCACGCAAGCACGCAAGCAGGCACATTGCATCTGGCTGGGAAAAGGCAAACTATAACTGTAAAGTAGAAAGAAGGGAGAACAACGCTCCGCCCGCACTGCCGGGACGCGGCGCCGTGTCAAAATAACGCGCCGCAGCCGCGTGCGAGGGTCGATCGCGCGGCCGCTCCGCCCGGTCCGAGGTGGCCGCTGCCGGACGCCCGATCCCGACCTTGCCTTGCCTGCCTTGCCTGCCTCGCCTGCCTTGCCTGCCTTGCCTGCGTTGCATGCCGCCGCGCCGCGAGGGCTGGCCTCAGGGAGGGATTGGACCAAGATGGCAGGCGGAGGCCGTGCTTACGTAGGCGGCGGCCGGCGAGGTGGAAGTCGAGGCCGGGTGCGATGCGATGCGAGGCGAGGCGATGCGAGGCGAGGCGATTGTGGGTGATGCGATGCGATGTGATGCGAGGCGATGCGAGGCGAGGCAGCGCGACTTGACTTGATGCGAGGGCTTGCTGGCGGTCCATGATGCTTGCCTGCCGCACTGCACTGCAGCAGCCGGGCTTCTTTCCGTTCGCAGGCAGTTCCATTCTCCCTCCTCCTGTCTCTCTCTCTCTTTGTTGAAAAAGAAGTTTTAGTTTTGGGTGGAAAGAAGGAAAAAAAAGAATTGTAAAAAAAAAGAAGAAGATAAAATAAAATAAAATAAACAAATTGCAAAGCGCCAACTGCAAGAGGCCGAGCGAGCGAGACCCGACTCGGCCCCGCCCGACCCCGCGACCGAAGCCAGACCGAGACCTGCTGCGCCCCGCGCGGAGCTAGCTTCTCGACGCCAAACCTCCCCCCGCCCTCCCCCTCCCCGCGACCGCGGTGCTGGCCGCCGGCACGTCCCTCGCGAACGAGAGCAGGCCTCGGCCGTTGCGCCATCGGGCATCGATCGATCGACCGTTCCGAACTGCGAAAGCGCGATCGCCATCGCTCGCGAACTCACTCCAAGCCAAGCCAAGCCTAGTCTGGCAGACCCGAACCGAAGCGAGCGAGCGAGCGAGCGGGCGGTCGTCCGTCCCTGGAGCCGCGGTCGCAGCTTGCGCAGCGCAGACGCGAGCCCGAGTTCGCCGGCGCTGGAGTTCGCGCGGGACGCGCTCTCACTCTCGCACTCACTCACTCACCGTCGTCTCCATCGCCGCCCATCGCATCGCATCGCAGCAGGCCCTCGCAACTCATCCCGCGACGCCTTCCTGCCTGCGCTCGCCTTGCGGAACGTGCCGCTCGCGTCGCCTCGCCTCGCCTCGCGTCGCATCCCGTCGCGCATCGCAGGGTCGCGCGGCTCTCCCGCGAGCGTCTCCGCGTAGATACGCGTGGTTCACGTCCGCGTAGTACTGCACGTCCACCTTGGACACGTCCACGCAGTACACGCGCACGTACGCTACAACAGCTCCAGCACCAGCAAAAGCCGCCAACGGAAGACAGCCTCCCTCGCTCCCGCCCCGCCGCGCTCGGCGCCGACCTGGACGCGGACCCGGGCGCAGACCCGGACTCGAGCGAGCGAGCGAGCGCGGGCGGTCCGCGGCCTGGTGCCGAGGAGCCTGCCGCTGTGCTTTGGTCCTTCCTCGGCGGCGCACCGCGCAGGAGCTAGCTAGACTAGGCCCGGCGGGAAGACCAGCCACGGCCGGCTGGCGAGGAAAGGAAGCCCAGGGACCGACCGACCAGGCCAGGGCAGCGCTTGCTTGCTTGCTTGCTTGCTTGCTTGAGCGGAGTGGAGCCGGGGCCTCGTACGCACGCACGCACGCAGGCAGGCAGGCACGCACGCGCGTGAAACTTCGCGTTCATCCGTCCATTCGTGACGCCCGAGAGCGCCGGAGCTGCCGTGCATCACATCACATCTCACCACATCCATCGCGCATTGATTGGCGCGTCCTTTCTTCGCATCCATCGCTTGGCACCGCTTCGCTTCGCATCACAGCCGAGCTCAGCGCAGCTCAGCGCAGAGCGCAGCGCAGCATAGCGTAGCACAGCGTAGCTAGCGAGCTAGCACAGCAGCACCCGCCTCGCAGGCGCTGACTCTCGTTCACGGGTGGCGCACTCCTCGCACTCCCCTCCGTCGCTGCCTTCTTCCTCGCCCGTGCTCTGGCACCAGGTCGGTGGTGAGAGCTCAGCTCGACTCGGCTCGACTCGGCGCCGCGCGCGCTCGCAGCCAGCCAAAGCGCGGCGCGCCCGAGCGTGGAGCGCCCGCAGCCGAGAGTTAGTCCCAAAACCGGGGGTCGCGCGCCTCAGCCAGCCATCGATCGGGCAAGCAGAAAAGCGAAGGCACCGCAGGCAAAGCAGGAGCAGGAAGGAGGGCCTGAGAGAGAGAGAGAGAGGGAGAGAGTGAGAGAGGGACAAGGCTCCTCCTCCATCTGACTTCCTGCTTTCCTTTTCTTTCGTGCTTTTTCCTCCGGCTGGCCGGCTGGCTGCTGGGAAGAAGCGCGCCAGCGGAACCGCCAATTGCAAACGCAATTGCAAAAGCAAAAGCAAAAGCAATTGCACATCGTTCGTTCGTTCGTTCATTCGATCGATCGTTGCACGCCCTCCTTGCTCCATCCCTCCACTCCTTTTGCGGGACGCACGTCAGCAAGAGAGACAGAGAGAGAGATGACAATGACGCAAGCCAAGACGGGCCCCGAGAGCCCGGGAGACGACGGCAAAGCCAACAAGATGTACCGCTGTAAAATGTGCAACGAGGAGTTCGTGCATAGGAATGTTCTCAAGGAGCACAACGAAAAGATGCACAGCTCCGTGCGTGTCCCCTGCGACCAGTGCGACAAGACCTTCACTACCAAAAGTTCTCTGCGTCTCCACAAGGAGGCCATTCACGACGGCATCCGCTATCAGTGCTCCTTTTGCGAGAAGAGCTTTGGCCAGCTCGGCAGCCTCCGCAGGCACATCAAGTCGATTCACCCGAGCATGAAGGTCGCCCGCGGCGTTGGCAGCTTTGCACGGACCACGAGTGAATCCGCTCAGGCGCAGCAACAGCAATCACAGCAGCAGCAGCAATCACAGCAGCAGCAGCAGCAGTCACAGCAGTCACAACAGCAACTCCATCATCATCAACAACATAACCACCACCAGCAGCAGCAACAGCAACAGCAGCAGCAGCAGCAGCGCCATCTCCAGCAACAGCAACAACATCATCTCCAGCAACTTCAGCATCTCCACCAGCAGCAACAGCAGCGCGTCGGCCCAGCCTACATGCACCAGCCCGCATCGCTCCCGCTTCTCACACCAATCCTGGCCCAGTCGCAGCAAATGCTGCCCACTCTTAACTCGCACACGCGGCCACCCAAGGCAGCCAATTCCGGTGCAGGCGACGCCTCGCCGCGCTCCACCGGCTCCGAGTCCACGGTCTCGCTAATGTCCATCACAGGCCACGCCGCAAATGGTCCCGCCACGCTCAGCAAACATGCAAGAAAGCGCTCCGCTGGAGATCTCCTTGATCGTTGGCCAGAAGGCGGATCGCCTCCCAAAGTCCGGCGATCTTCCCCACCACCTCCCGCAACCATTCCCGAAGACGAACTTCTCGGCCGCGACCTCGAGCGCCACGACACCAAGAAAAGGATCGAAAAGGAGGGCAAGTCGCACCGAGACGCTCTGAACGATGATGAAATCAAGTTTCCTGCAGCAACAGCAGCGGCACTCTCTCACCCCTTTACACACTCCGAGAGCCAGGCCATTGCCATCCTCGCGAGTCTGCAAATGCGCGCGCGCTGAATCAGTTCTCGCCCCATTCCTCATTTTGCACTTCTAAATTCATGCATTCTGAGGCAAGGGCGGCCCTCCGTCTCCAATATCAATCACATTCGACACACACTCACACTACATTTCGGCAACTCTTTTTGCCATTGCAAGCAGCTGCCGTAATTCACGATGCGTTGATCGCCTTTTTTGACGAAAATGTCAAAAAGAAAAAGAAACAAGGCCTCACTTCTCGCATTCTGCTAGTCCAAGAGTCTACGCAGCTCGACGTGCGGAATATCCTTTCTTCACCAAACACAAATGGGCCACATGGCCGCCGCCGTCGCTAGTATATTATCACATCGTCACGCGCACGTCGCGTCCTATATATATATATGAAATAGTTCTCCTTTTCTTCTCTTCTCGCCCTTTTTCTCTGTAGTATGTGAACTCCTTTCTCTTGCCATCGCTGGTCGGTGGTATCTCAACAAGTCTTTGTAAAAAGTAACAAAAAAAAAGCAACTTATTTACAGGAGGAGAGCTGGCTGCGCACTTGCCGTTGGGGTCATGCTGAACTAGCTACTGCTGAGTGTGAGACGATCCAGGGCAAGGGCGGCAACGTCCGTGTCCTGCGCCACCCCGTTCTCCACATTCGTTTCTTCTTCTTCCTCATCGTCCGTTTCCACACCCTCGTCGCCATCGTCGTAGTGATCGGCCGAAAGCGGCATGAGAACCTTGGCCAGCACAAGTCCATCAATACCTTCCGGAGCCTTGCCAACGTTGTCGTCGTCATCCTCCTCGTCGCTGTCTTCGTCACTCTCCTCGCTCTCAAGTTGAGCCGCGGCGCGGTGCATACGGGTTGATCGGCGCTGGCAAACGGGGCATTCTTCCGTGTCGTGAAGGTGCACGTGCATCTCTTCCAGGATATTTTGGTCAACCGCTTTAAGCTGGGGGAAATCGCGTCTGAGGCGAGACATGGGTTCCTGATACTTGTGAGACGTAAGAATGGCGTGGTAAATCTCGCTGCGGAGCCTCGTGAAGCGCAACTCCAACATTCCTGGGCTCGCACTGTTGATGTCGAGATGCCACAAGCTGCAATTGCTGCATTTGCAGTGCGAAAATACGAGGAGTTCCACTTGGGCCTTCTTCTGAAACCACCAACTCTTCTCGACACTCGAGTTCAAATCCGCTTTCCGGTGTTCCTCCACCAAGAGCTCGACAAGAGATTCTCGAGCGAGACCGTCCCATAAAAGGCCGCACTTGAATTTGGGCGCAATGAAGGATCTTCCCTTCTTCTGAGCCTCCGCACGCGAGGCACATGTCGCCTTCCACAGATGTGCGGCGATGTGCTGGAAGTCAAATCCGCTTTCTGTGCGTTCGGGAAACGATTTCTGGAGCTCCGCCAGGACGGCGGCCTCGTCCCTGAAGGACCGAATCATCTGATTTTGCCTCACCGTCCTCACTTGCCGCTCACCCAGAGCGTGTTTCAGCTTTTGGCGATAATCTTGCGCCTTCCACGTCGATCCCGCTGTGCAAGGAAACTGCTTGTAGGCCTCGAAGGATGCTGTGAAGTCGCGCAGATCGCTGCGGCTCATTCCCATGAGCGATGCCGTACGGAACAGAGCAAGCGCGCAGTCCAGCGAGAGCTTCAGTCTGTTTTGCTTTTGCGAGCCGGGCGTGCTTGGTGTCCGGTACACGCTATCTGGCTCGGACGCAGGGGATGAAGGGACGGTCGCTTGGTCGTTGGGAGATCCAGGTGGCGAGACGCTCGAGTCAAATTGGTACCCTACCATGGCAGGGAGCAGCGGCGGTGGCGGTGGCGGCGACACCAACGCAAAGTCATCATAATCTCTTTGGCCGCCGAGGAACTCTTGTCCCGTAGAGGCGAGCGGCTCGTTGTCAGAGGTGAAAAGGGACTCTTCCATGATCGGCTCAATGTCAGAATGCGACGGCGGAAAGCCAGACTCACACGGCATCGGGGCCAAATTGTCGCTGAGCAGGCCGGCAATCTCTAGCATGTCATCATCCGTGTAAGACAGCTTGGGCATGTCGAGGTTTGGGTCTCCGACGTATTCGATTTCTTCTCCGGTCATGCCATCAGGGATCTCCGAAGCGTAGGGAAGGTCCTCGTCGTACACCTCCACGCCCGGAGCGCCCCTCTCCGCCTTGGTACCCGTCGCAGCGTACATCTCCGCGGTCGTGCACGCGCTCGCGCCGCCCGTGCACGCGCTCGCGCCGCCCGTGTGCGCGCTCCTCTCGCCCGCCCGCTCCGCCTTCCCCGCGCGCTCGCGCCGGGTTCCGCCGCTCTCCGCGCGCTCGCTCGCGTTCGCGTTCTGCTGCTGCCGCGCGGCCCGCGTCGCCCCGTCCGCGCGGGTTTCGCAGGCGCGGTTGGGGCGGGAAGGGGGGGCCGCAGAGGCCGCGAGAGCGGGCGAGAACCGGCGCCGGACGCGCGCTCGCCCGCGAGAGCGCGGCAGGAGAGAGAGGCAGCCCGCGCGAGGAGAACCTGCGGGGCCGCTCTCGCCGGCTCCAGGGAGGCGCAGCGCAGCGCAGCGCAGCGCAGCGCAGCGCAGCGCAGCGCAGCGCAGCGCCAGCTGCGGCCGGAGAAGGAAAGGGCCGGAGCGGCGGCGGCCCGTGCAGCCGCGGCGCGGGGACCCCCCCCCCAGCTGCGACGGACAGCCAGATTGACAGACAGACGGACCCGCGAAAAAGCAGAGCGTCCGTGGGAGAAGAGGGGCGCCGAAGGGGGCGGCGGAGCCGGCGGGGGAAGAAGGGGCCGAGGGTCGAAGGCGAGTCGGGAGGTGAGGCGTCGAGAGCGACCGAGGTGAAGGAGAGCTCGCAAGGGCTGAGGAGGCTGCGTCTGAAGAGGGTGAGATTAAGCTCGGAAGTGGCCGAGCCACCGCAAAACTTAGGTTAGAAATGCTGGTGAGACTACAGCGCATGGTCCCTGAAGCTTTTCTCAGTGTACAGAAAGATTGAATTGCTTATGTTTGCAAAAGCATTGCGGTCTCTGAGGCGGCACTCTAATGGTTATTGAGCGCGAGGCGGTCGAGTGAAAGAATGATGGCATTCTCCTCGTATTTAATCTTCTCGTCGTCTTCGTCGTCTTCGTCAGAATCCTCATCGTCAAGAAAGTCCTCGGATTGAGGAAAGAGAGTGTGGGCAACTGCGGCCGCACCATCAGCAGTAATGCGTTGAATGCCCGTGCCCTCGTCCATGAGGTCCTCGTCCTCGTTCTTATCCTCATGGTCATCCCCATAGCCATCATCGATGGACTCGTAGCTGCTGGAGCTATTGCAACGAGTGCGAGCGGATTTCGAGGAGCTCCGACAGCGCGGGCAATTCGTACAGTCGTGCAACTTTCCAAGCAAAGACTTTCGTTGACGTTCACTCAGAGCAAGAAGTTGAGGGCACCGCTCTAGGAGCGTGGGATCGTCATACTTGTGCGCCGAAAGGAGCACGTGGTAAACCTCGAATTGGAGGCGCGTGTATTCAAGGACCGACTGACCCGGAGTGCTCTGTTTGCCGTACATCCCCCACAAGCCGCAGTCCAGGCAAGCACAGCGGGAATAAATGATGACCTCGACATGGAACTTGGTCAAGAACCAATAACTGGCAGCAGCAATTTGGGAGACGGTCATGCAGTGACGCTGATGTGAATCGACGAGGAGGTCCACGAGACACTGCCTCGCGGGCTCGGGCCAGTAAGATCCTCCGCTGAATGAAGGCTTTTTCTCCCGTGCTTTCTGCACTTCGTGCGTGCAATTTTCCCCTACTTGTGCGCGTCGTGCCTTTTGTACATGTTGCACTTCTTGCCGCGCCAGCTGAATCTCGTTCCACAAATACGTTGTGATTGGCGCAAAGCTGAAACCCTCTTGCTTGCAATGGGAAAAGGACCGAGCAAGTTCAGCCTCGACACAGGCCTCGCTCGTGAACTTTTCAAAAAGCTGCTCGCGAGCTTTCCCTCTGGTCTGCCGTTCGCCCAAAAAAGATCTAGCCTTCATCCTATATTGGTCTGGTGTAATGGACACATTCTTTGCGGAGGGACTTGAGCAAAATTGGATGTACGTCTCACGGAAGCCTCGTTTCTCGCTCTGTCCATTTGTGGCACATTGCATCAACTTGGCGGTCTCGAAGAAGGCTGTAGCGCTATCAAGATCGAGCTTGCGTTTGCGCGGATTCTTTTTGTCTTTGACGGAAGGGCTGATCTGGGGAGTCTTGGTCGTACTGTCCAGAGAGACAGCATTGGGCACCTCTGATGGCGAACGAAGGGGAGGCTCCGTTGTGGATGTTTTCACGCTGCAGTGACACCCATGCATCTCTGTGTTGCCATCAGCAGTGGCTTCCATGCACTCATATGGCTGGGTCGTGAGCGTCTCGACTTCGTCACCAGACCTCTGTGGTCCTGCATCTTGGCATGCTGCACTTGTACATTCAAGAGGTTGCTGCGCACCCGAAATTATGCTAGGGTCACCCGGGCGAGATGGATTGTGCAAGCACGGCGCAGTTATTCCAAGGTCGTCTTCAGCGAAAAGGAACAAGGACGGCAAGCCTCCGCTACTGCCGTTGGCACCCGGTGAGACAGGAGCCTTGAACCCCTCCAAACATTGCGTAAAATCGTAGTCCGAAGGCGGAAAATTTGGCGGCGTTGGGAAAGATTGCAAAGAAGCCTGGGATAATTCCCGCTCAAGGACAGGGTGCTCGAAGCCACCACGATTGTTCGTGGGTTCGGTCGACTTTGCGCTGCCGCTGTCGTGCATCCCGCCAGTGCCATCTTCATCTTCAAACGCATTGTCGAATGCTTGCGCGCAGACTTTGTTTCCTCCGTTTCCTTCGACTTCTTGCCCAGCCCCGGAAATGTTCACATTGTTGCTGTCCATATTCTTCTCGGTTTCGCTGATCTTTTTCTTGATCGTTGATTGCTATTCTTTGTCTTTCTTGTTCCTAGCGCGCTTCGGGCTCTGAGGTGCAGGCTTCTTCGACTCGCTTTGGGTTTGGGTTTTGATTTCGGCTTTGGAGTGCGACACCTACGCATCTTGGTGGGCTAAGAACCTACACTTCCGCGTTGGCCGGCTTTCTCCATGGTATCTTTTTTGGAGTGCGATCGACGTCCGTGGCTGCAACCTCTATCCTGGCCTGCTCTACTCTCCAGAGGATCTTTTCGATGCCTGCTCTGCTTTGCCCTGCTCTCTGCGCTGCCCGTGGCCTCAGCCCCGAGTGAGTGCGTCATGAACGAGCAAGCGCAGTCCGGCCGCGCGCACTCCGTCCGTGCACGTGCCGCATGCTCTCCGCATGCTCTCGAGTCCGGCGAGTCGGCCTGCCCCATGTTCTTTCTTTTCTTCGCCTCGCACGAACTCTGCCGTCGCCATCACTGGCCGGCTCCACGAGAACACGGGTGAGGAACGAAAGGAGATGCGCGCGCGGAGCCCCACCGACGCGCGGAAATCTCCAGCTTGGACGCGGCGGCGAGAGGAAATTTCTGGCCGAGGAGGACGGGGAAGATGGCGGCGCCTGCTGCTGCTGCTGCTGCTGCTGCACGAACATGACACGTAGGATCGTGGCAGAGGATAGGGAATAGATACACGCCCTGCGACGATGGCAAACAATCTGTGATCCGTGAGAGGAGCATTTTTTTGCCATTGGTCGAAGACATTTTCCATGACATGCGCCCTGGCATCCGTCTGCAGCGCCGCCCCGCTTGGGTTCGGAATCGTAACGCTTGCAGCTAGCTGCAGGTGGCTCTTCAAGATCGCCTCGCAAGGTGGATTCTCCGCCACTGGGCGCAGATTGCGTAGGAGCAAAACTCGTTAAGGCGCCTCTCGCGCTTCTTGCCCCCCGTAGTCCAGCCCTTTTATAGATTCTCCGTGAGGGCATGCGGCAGGCCGATTTAAGGGATGTGCGAATGGACACTTCGCGCGCGTGCTGCCTGGCACAGGCTCTTTTCGTGTCTACTAGGCCCAGGCCTAGGCTACGATTAGTAAAGTCAAGTTTCACCCGAGTAGAAATGGACAATGTCATCAGCCAGAAGAAGTTGACTATGACAGGGAAAGAGAAAAAAGTGACTGCCGGTCTAGGCCATGATGGTGATCACGCTTTGGAGAAACGTGACACAGCGCGTGGAGAAAAGAATGGAAGAAGAAAAGCAAGGAAGGAGGAGAGCCCGTCCGCGAGGCGCGGCAAACCCGATACGTCGCGCGCAGATTCTTGGATAAAGGGAGGATGGACGACGCCGCGAGCGAGGACAGCTGGGTGCGCGTGGACAAGACCGCCTTCGAGGTCCTTTCTATCAACGACTGCGTCGAACTGACAGACGAAGAAGTTCGGGCCGCGTACGACGAGCTGGTCGGCACGGCGACCGAAGAACAACAGCGTCGGCGCCTCCACGAGGCGTTCCGAACGGTCGAGACAGAGGCCTGTCGCAATGGTTATCGCCTCGCGCTCTCGCCGTACCAACAAGAACAAGAACAAGGAGAAGACGGCAACGACAGTTTTGTCGAGGCCGCCGATACTGAAGGTGAGCCGCGCCCAGCTCAAGTAAATCCTTTGCACAACAAAGGTATTGCTGGTGTCCTCTGTGCTCCCGATGCACCGTATGCAAAACTTCTTCAAGCAGCCTTGAAAGTTCAAGGTAACTTTGAGCTCGAACTACCGCAGATAATTGTGTGCGGCACTGAGAATCAGGGAAAGTCCTCGACTCTTGAACGCATCGCCATGCGCGACATCTTCCCGCGCGACAGCAGATTCTGCACGCGCATGCCCATTCGACTTATGCTTCGCACAAGTCGTCACCAGAATCAGGTCACGATCCGCGTCAAGGACCTCGACACGGGCGAGATTGTTCGTGAGACCGATCCCCAGATCTGCGTGACGGGGGATCAGACCGACGAGCCATTCTCTTCACAAGTTGCGGATCTGATTCGCGAGTTCATCAGCAAAGAGCACCCTGAAGACAATTTCCGCCATGTGGTCATCGACCGCGAAGTTCAGATTGAAATTCGCGCTCCCTCTGTGCCGACCATTGACCTGGTCGATCTGCCCGGGATGGTGACTGCTCCAGAAGCTGCCAGAGAGGCCACAATGAGCATTACAAAGCGTATGCTCCGGCAAGAGCACGTCCTCGTGCTTGCGGTGGTATCCGCGAGATCGGAATCGCTTCATAACAACGGCATCTGGCCATTGTTGCGTGAGGCCAAGAAACCCACCGTTGTGGTGCTGACCAGGGTCGACATGCCAGGTGGCGAGGAGAACCTCAAGGCGCGTCTCGAGCGCGACCCAGCAGTCATGCCAGACGACGTGAATGTTGACTGTGTCGTCCCTGTGGCGAATCGAGACACGCGAAAGCACATTGACATGACCTCTTTGCGAGACTCTTTTGCCCAAGAGGTGATCGCGCTGCGAAAAGCTTGTGATAGTGAAGACATGGAGTACGATGCGGACAAACATGGCATGTCCGGCGTTTTAAACGCACTGAATGAGATGATTCGCGTGTACATGCGCGACCGATGGGTGGATGCAGAGCTCAAGCGCTGCAGGGACGCCCTCAAGGTGCGCTTCAGCAACCTCTGGGATCTTGGCATGACACCTCGAGCCATCACGCAGAAAATGGTAAAAGACGAGATCAAGCGAGGCCTTGACGTCTTCATGGACATGCCAACAGCGAAATTGCTCGGGGAGATTGATGTCCCCGCTTTTCTCCATTTCATGTTGGATTTCCCGAAATCGAAAACCCTCGCACGCAGAGCCCATCTTTTCCGCGATCACAAGGCGGAACTCAAGGACCATATCGTAGGTCTCGCATACACTACATGGGATAGTTACAAGGAGCTCGTGATGCGTGAGGTGCTCGACAAATCAAAGATCCCACTCAAGATTGGGCGCTTCTTCTTTGTCAGAAAGCACATTGAAGATACCTTGGATGCCAGCTTCAACGCAGCGTCCGAAGCGATCGTTGAGGAAGCCTTTCTCTGTGCAGCTGCGCAACTAAAGGATGCCCTCTTAAAGAAGAGCGACACGATCGATCCCGAGCAGATCTGGTCGAATGTTCGCGAGTCCGTGTTCGTAAGCCTCGCAAGTTCGTTCTCGGCCGAGGCTCTATCTGAGAGCCTCTACTCCGATTGTGAGGTTGAGCTCAGGGAGGCCCCCAAGGTATTTGATACGCGTTCAGGCATTGAGGAGCAAATCGATGCCGTCTACCGCACCGTGCATGTCCTGCAGGAGCTACAAGACCTGGAAGATCTTCCCGAGGATTTTCAATACGCAAAGTACCTCACTGAGAGCGGCATCACCGACGAGTTGCAAACGTCACTTGAAGAGAAGACTTTCCCTCAGAACTTTCTTCATGGCACGACTGCTTCTGTCCTCCATGAGGAAGGCCTCTGCGACGAAGAAGAGAGCGTTTCTGGCGATGCGGAAGAGAGCGTCTAGGACGATGAAGAAGAAAGCGACTCCGAAGATGAAGAGAGCGTTTCTGGCGCCGGGGGATTCAGGGTCCCGTACATTGATGAAGAGAACGACTCCGATGATGAAGAGAACGACTCCGACGATGAAAAAGAGAGCGTTTCATGGAATATCTAGAGGACCCTTTCTTGAGCAGCGATGACGGCGGTTGCTAGATGCAGCCAATCAATTTAGAATGCTCGATCAACTTTTTTAAATTCCTTTTCCGTTTCACATTTGCGTAGTACCACAAATTCCGAAAGGTAAAGCCGCAGCTACTGCAAGAGTAGAAAAGAAAAGAATCGAGTAGTAGAGTCGTGGAAGGAGATACAGGCCAATTTTAATGAATAGATCTTTTCTCTTTCGCCGACGATTTTGCGCAAGAATCATCATGAAAGGTGAGACCAAAAATTAAGATACGCCATGCTGACACTTATGAAATTTTATATGATTCTGTCGCGGCATGGCCGAACGAGCGAGGTCGCACGTCAGACAGTGACCTTGGCAATGCCGTCTGTGAGAGAGGCAATTTCGGAGAGCGTAGGCACGCCCGCGGCACCCACGGTAATTTCGTCCTCTTCGTCCTCGAACTGCAGCTGCAGGGGAATATCTGCCTCTTCCCAAGCGAGCAATTCAAGGTCTTTTCCGCTGGGAATGGGCACGAAGGAGGTGTCCGCGTTCGCATTTTCGCATTCACCCTCCTCGTCGTCACTGCAAGATGGAGAAGACGACGAAGATGATGACACTGAACAGCAGTCATCCTCATCGTCAGCGTCAGTTCCGCTGCGCTTGCGGCGCACCTTCCGGGTGGGAGCGCAAAACTCGCAGGATTCAGTGTTGTGCACGCTTTGAACAAAGTTGTTGAGTCGGTCGACAGACCAGTTCTCAACTTGCGGAATCCGGTGCGCAAGAGTTTTAAAGGTGGACCAAGTGCCTCGTTCAGCAGCTTCGACGTGTGCCTTGAGCACGTCGCGCATGATGCTCATGCGTGTTTTCGTCCAAGCCAAAATAGTCTCGTGCGTCTGTTTGCCTGATGGGACATTCCAGCTTGCGCATGTCTTGCAGGTGCAGTTGGAGACGATGGTCATCTCGACAGCACCGAGTGTGATTAGACCAGACACGGCCCCGTGCGCCAGCGTAAAGGCGCCGACACCTTCCTCTTGGTGCACAGCGACGAGGAGGTCGATCATGGCCTTGCGCGCGTCCGCATCCCAGTCATTTATGCAACCCGGGGATTTTGCCTTCTTCACCACTAAGTGCGCCAGGTACTCGGCAATGGGGCCGAGGTCGATGCTTTCGGGAATGAGCGTCTGGCTGAACTCTGACTTGAGAAAGCTGAGCGTTTTCTTGGGATCCCCTTGGTTCGCCGTGAGCTTTCTCCAAAAGTTCAGATTCTGCCGAGTGCGTCGCTCCTGCAGGTAAAGCTTAATTTTTTGCTTGAAGAGCGAAATATCTGTAAAGGTGGTCTGCATCCACCTGTACGCGTCAGACAGTTTCCTGTACAGGTCTGCAAAGTTGCGCTCTCGCCGCACCGTGTTATCCACTTGATGAGCAAGGGTGCTGTAAACGATAATGGTCTGTTGCACCGTGAGCTGGGACTCTCTTGAGGGCCGCGGCACGTTGTGGCGACGCGTCATGGGGATCGCTGCTCGCATTGGCACGGATACAGATGCCGGCGTTTGCTGCGCGGACCCAGGGGACCCTGGCGGCGAGGCGGGCGTCTGTGGCGGCGAGAGCGCGGCGGCGGTCTCCATGTCGCTCTCGTCGGCTCCGTCGGAAGGTGACCAAGCCGGGGCCATGCGCTTGCGGCCCAGCGTCATTGAGGCGAGCAGTTCGTCGGCCAAAGGCTCGATCAGCTCCTTGTCGAAGGCTTCATCGGTGGCGGCCATGAACGCGTCAATATCGGGGACGCTGTTCGCACGGATCTCTTGTTGCTGCACGCAAGCGTGCATTTGCGGGCTCACGTGAAAGTCGTACGAGTCCTTGCTCAATTGGTCCTCGAGGTCTTGGAGGTCTCCGTTCGCGAACTCGCTGCCAATGAGGCCCCCAGCGGCGACGCCGTCGTCAAAAGTGTCATCGTACGAGGCTGCGAGGGTCACATCGTGATCCGGGGGTTGCGAGCCGCCGAGATGGACCTCCTCCTCAAGGAGGTCTTGATTGAATCCCAGACCGGTCGCGTCCTTGCCGGTTTTGGTGTCCATCTCGTCGAAGAAAGTCGTCTGCGACGTTTGCAGGGCCTCGCCATCGTCTTCATATCCTTTCATGATGGAGTCTTCATCCTGGGTGGGCTCCAGCGGCGCCTGCAGCAGCATATCGTGCTCCTGTTCTTGCGCCATGGTTCGCTTCCGTGGCCTCGCGCTGTAGGCAAACAAGAGCGTCTATTTTTATTCCCCTTGGCAGGCAGTTCTCTCCTTTCCGCGCGGACGAGCGAGCTAGCGAGCGAGGGACCGAGGGACCGAGACAGCTTGTGCCGGTGTCTCGTGCGGGCGCGTGCACGTGCACGTGCACCTTGACGCAACGAGTACGACAGCCTTCCGCCGAGACAAGGTACGTCGCTGCGACACGGCCGCCGTGCCTCTGCGCGGCCTCGCTCCTTCTTCGCGTAGCGCGCCCGGGGGCGAACAAGGCCTCCGCTCGCGCGCGCTCCGTTCGCCGGCGGGTCGAGCGAGTCGAGTCGAGTCGAGACGCGACGAGACGAGACGAGACGAGACGAGACGAGATGATGATACTTCGCCCGCTCCAGCGCGACGCGATCCTGCGCGCTGCGCTGTGCTGCGTTGCGTTGCGCTGCGCTGTGCTTCTCCGCTCCTCTATCCGGCGCGTCGGGGCGGCTGTCTGCGGGCGCGGCTGCGTCGGGCTTCGCGCACGGGTTGCGGGTCTGCGGGCTCGCGCGTCGCGGCGGCGGCGCCGCTGCTTATCGCGCTATGCCGCCAACTCCAGGGCTCAGCAGAGACGCGCGCGGCGCCCCCGGGTTGCGGAGCCGGCGCCGGGCGTGTAGCGGGGCCAGGGCCGCCGGGAGGGGTATGGTGCGAGTCTGGGCGGGTTCCGGAGGCCGCGGGCTTCGCGTTGCTGGTAGTAAAACTATGAGCAGAAGTCGCAGAACAGAGTATAGTATACTACTAGGCCTACTACATTTCTTCATTTGCAGCTCTTCGCAGGGGCCACCGGGAGCGCAGAATAGGAGCGCGCGAGAACCTGGCCGGCAGGGTTCGCAAAGGCGACGGCGACGGCGACGGCGAGGAGGATTTCTGCTGCGGATTTGGAGAAACGCGGCGGGGTTTGCAAGCGCGGCGGCGAGGCGGCGGAAGGAGGTTGTATCACGAAATGGGGAGGTGGGTGGGTGGGTAAAAGTCGTCGTCACGGGACACGTGCGTGAGTGAGTGCGTGTCATGGTGTGTGTGTGGTCAGGCGAGACTGAGTCTGATTATCTGGGTGGGGGAGAGGTAAAAGAGCCACGGCTCGTACGCGAGGGTTGCGAGCGCCAGCCAGAGTTTGATAGTGCGATTACTCATGCGTGGATCGAAAAGTAGCAGGGTTTTGGAGGGCAGCTTCTGAGGAGGGTTTTGGTTCAATTCAAGTGGTCGCTGGATCTCGAGGGGGGGAGGGGAGAGGAAACGCGCAAGCAAGAGCAGCGATTCGGAAAAAAAGGGGGACGGAAAGCGCAATTGATTCATTCAAAGGCGATCTCAATTTCTCATTTTTATAAAAAGTAGGTCGGTAGTAAGAGAGAGAGTGGTATAACATACCACGGTGAACTCAAACACAGGGAATTGTCATGGGTCGTGTTTCGAGTGGGGTTCATAACGAACCGAAAAGCATGACTTTCGACCAAAGAAATCATGCATGCATGCTGAGTGCGCCCGAAAGCGATACAGTGCTTCCCACCCATTGATGGTGCGCCTTCAAAATCATTTGGTGATTCTGAAGGCATCGTTCATGCTTCGCCCGAGGCCGTCTAATCTGCAACGATGCTCTGGAGAATGGAAGCGACAGATGCGCTGCGATTGCTGTCGGCGGTCTGGGAGTAAAAATTGCGCAAGTGCGCAGAAAAGGCGGCGAAATCCTCCATGCTCACGAGCAAGGGCTCCACAAAATCTGAGAACTCGTCAATGGACCACGTCGCGACAGCCTCAACGCTGGCGATCGCAGCCTCATACCACATCTGCAGACTGTTATTGTGTAGAGCCGAGTCATAGCACGCGAGAATCTCACACAAAATGCGAAGGTGTGTTCGCGTGTGCGCGAGCTGGAGCTGGCCGTCGGACGAAGCAGTGAATGCAAGAGGATTCCAGCTGAGAGCCCACGGCGCGCACGCCGGACAGGTGCATCCGCCGCGAAGGACGAGGCTGATGTCGTATGGCGTGAAAATTTGGCTCAGCGCACGTTGCAGCTCGTATATGCTCATGCCATGCTGCATGTGCGCCGAGCGCATCCATTGGACGACGATCTTGCGATACGTTTCCGCCCAGGCCAAAAGACCAAGATAGCCACGGGGCTCGCGACGCCCACGCGTCGGTCGCGAGCTCCCCCGGGACGATGACGAAGTCGTCATGGAAGATGCTGATGAAGCTCCAGCGCCTGTTAGCAACTCCGAGCCCGTCCCTGACGAGGTGATGGAGACAACATCGCTTCCAGCATATCCTTCCTTGGAAAAACTCTCCGTGCCACCGACAAGGGAATTCCCGCGTTTGCCGTGACTCGTCGTGAGCGGCGTAGGGAGCGCCTCGCTGAAGCGGCGATGGAACATGTAGCGTGCCATGTGAACCAGGGGGAGATCTGGGGGCTCTGGTGCGACTCGAGCCAAGAGATGGTACACTTCGCTTTCAGAAGTGGCCTTGCTGCTACGGTTCCAAGTCTTGTGCTGCGAGCGATTAGGCCGTTCATGAACGAGATGCTTGATTTTCATCTTGAGGTCGTCATTGCTCAACAGCAAGTCCGGTTTGCAACGGTTCCAGCGTTCTGCACATGCAGCCCAATTTCGCGTGTGCCGGTTGCTGTTGGACAGATTGTTACACACAAAGAGCATGAGCTCCGCGACAGCGTCCACATCCCATCGTTTCGGCGCTTTGCGGCTTTTCCGATGGGCAAAGGCAGGCGCCGCGTCTTGGGACTGCAAGCCCCCGTTCTCACTGCCGTTCCCACTGCCACTGCCACTGCTTCTACTTCTGCTGCTGCTGCTGCCGACGCCGTTTCCGGCAGAGCTTTTTCCGCCGGCCCCACTGCCACTGCCGCTGCCACTTCCGCTGCTGTTGCTGCTGGCTCTGCCAGCGCTATCGTTTTGACCCTCGCCAGGCATACTCCCGTGGTCGGGGGAATCGCTGGATGGAGACTTGATATTGGTGGCAGCGCGATGTCTAGGGCGTGCTCTTGGCTGATGATCTTGCGACCCCGACTGATTCTCTTGTTGGGTGTTCACTGAATTTTGTCCATAGGCTGCGGCTCCCATTTGCGCTTGCTGAAAGTAGTGCTGCGGCATCTGAGGTGGTGGTTGCATGAAGTTAAAGTAGGCGCCGTTGTACATGTTGGAATTCATTCCGGGGTACGCAAAAGGTTGATGACCGTACCCACCATACAAGTAAGGGGGGTTTGACATCATGCCTTTCAAGTTCTGCATGCCCTGCATATTTTGCACGCCTTGCGCCGACCACGGCATATTTGGATGGCCCCACCCGGCACCGGGATGAGGCGCCCAGTAGCCTGGTCTTGGGCCAGGAAACTGCATGGGGTACGAATGAATGTGTGAGGGCATCGAGGTCACATGTGGATCGGAAGTGGTTCGTCTGTTGACCGTGGCGGACGCTTCCGACGTTGCTTGTTCATGGTTTGCCATTTGACCAACTTCATCTCCGGGTGGCATTCCGGAGTGGACTGCCATTGAGGAATGCAGAAACTGCTGGGCAGGGGCAGACCCTGGTCGAAGATTTGGATCAACGTGCGGCAGACGCCTTTGGAGATGCTGCTGGCTGTCGCTCGAATTTTGTTGTTGTTGATGATGATGTTGTTGTAGTTGATGATGGTGGTGGTGTGCTGCATTACCCCCAGGGTCATTTGCGAGAGAATCGTCTTCAGGACGACCGACGTTGACGACAGGGAGAGTAGAATTTTCGGCTTGCATCGAACCGTGCGCATTTGCAGTCATTTGTGCATGGTTACTCGAGGAGCTGGCATCCTTGGCGCGACGAGAGCGCCGCCGCCCCCTTGGCGGCAGCGGCTCATGTGGCTGCTGCCCTAACACCTTGTCATGGCTCTTACGAAGACGCTGATACTTGACCGATGCTCGAGGATTCTTGCCATTCGTTTGCATGCCCCTTGTGCTCACCATTCCTATTTCCTTGGTCCCGTTCGCAAAGATGGCGCCCTGCACGGCCGTCGCGTCGTCGGCGGAGCGCAGCCTGCTTGCATCTTGCGATCTGGGCACTGTCTCCGAAGGGGACCCGCCTGCTCGCGAGGATGCGCCCCGCTTTCGCGACAAGCCCAGGGCGGCGTCCCCGTTGTGGGCGTGACTCTCGGTCGCGTTGGCCTTGCCGCCGTCCTCCTCGTCGCGCGCGACGCCGGCCGGCGCGGCGGCGTCCCCCGCGTGGCCGAAGATGAGAGTGTCTTGTTGCTGCTGGTGCTGCTGCAGGTGGTGCTGGCCTGGCGCGTGACCGGCGCGGGCGAGCGCGGCGGCGCGCGGGCTCACAGGCTCGTGCAGCACGTCGAAGTCCGCGAGCAGCGGGCTGTCGTCGTCCACGAAGCGGGCGTTATCCGCGTCGCCGCTGGGCTGGTTGTTGTGCAGGTAGGAGGAGGGGGGCGATGGCGCAGGGCCGCCCTCGTTCGGTCGCTCCATAGCGGCGCGGGCGCGCGCGGCGCCCGCGCTGCCGCGGCCGCAGTGTCGGCCCCCGGCGCCGCCGCGGCCGGCAGAACGCCCCGGCCGGGGCTTGGCGTCGCTGCGGCGAGGCCGCGCGTCCGCGCTCGCGTGCTTCTCCTTCGGCACGACGCCGAAGCAGCCAGCTTTCAATATTGCTTCTCCTCGCGCCGCGCAGCTTGCACGGTGGGCAGGACGCTGCCAACCAACAAGCAGCTAGCTTGCCTGCTGCCAAGATGCGGGGGGTGATAAGGGGGGTTGCGGGGGGTCGATTGCAGCCCACCAGAGGCGGCGCGCCCCTATGTGGGGGCGGAGAAGCTCGTGGGGAGGGAGCTGCGGGGGCGAGGTGTGGATCCCGCGGGCGCGCCTGGGGGAGGAAACCGGCCGACCATCTTGGCAAGGCTGCGAGGCGAGCGCCAAGGGCGGGCCAGGCGCGGCGCCAGGGATAGGCGCAGCGTGAGGCAGCGCATACGGCTCTGGCCGCGAGCGGGCGAGCGAGGGAGCGAGGGAGCGAGGGAAGCAAGCGCAGAACGGGCGAGACGCGAATGGAAGGAAGCGCAGGCGCAGAAGTTGGCCGGCCTCTCTGGAGAGAACCGCGAGATAAAAGAAAGGAAAAGACCTCGACGGCCAGCCAGGACATTTACGGTCAGGCTAGGCTTGGCTAGACGTAGGTAGGTGGCTGGCAAGCACGGCAGCTAGCTGGCTTGCCGGCTGGACTGGAACTTGGTTTCCACTTCCTCGCGGATGGTCGGCGGAGGGCAGCCAGCCTTGACATGACGTCGACCCGTTGGCCGCGTCCAAGGTTGCTTGCCGAAGGCGCAGTCGCAGCGGCCACGGAGCGCAGGCGTGCAAGTTTTCTTGCATGCAACCTCCCCTCCGCGCTCCCTCCGTTTCCCTCCGCACGCATTCTCGCACGCGAGACCACATTCTCGCCAGCCCGCCTTCCCTCCAAGATGCTCTCTCGCTCGCTCCCTGCGCGTGCCCCCCGCATCCCCACTGCGCTGCAGCACGCGCAGCGGCAGGCGCGGCGGCGGCCGCGGCCGTCCTCCTCCGCGCGCTCGAGAGCTCTCCTCGCTCAGGCTCCGCGCAGGGTTGGCAGGCGGGCAGGCGGGCAGGCGGGCAGGCGCGGGGAGCGGGTGAGCAAAGTGGCCCGCGCGTCGCGAAGCAGGGCCGCAGCGAGCTTGGGGCATCGCGAAGCAGCTTGGGGCTGTTGGCATCGCTGCGGCAGGCGCAGGCATCCACACAGCGGCGGTGTGGAGGGACGCTCCAACAAGCGCGCTTGGCAAGCAACGAACAAAATGCAACAGACGGCACACTGCGAGCAGAAGCAGCCTGGGGGCGCAGCTTTGACGCAAAGAGCGGCAGGCCTGGCGGAGGCAGGCGGAGGCGACTTGACCGCGAAAGGGGAGAGGCGGCCAGGAGGGACGGAGGCGCGCGCGGGCGGGTGCAGGCAGCACGGCAGAGCGCGAGGCAGGCGAGGCAGTTGACAGGGGCGCACTGGCGCGAGGGAGGGCGAGGTTGTGCCTCTGGAGAACGGCCAGCAGGGAAACCAGCGGCGGAGCCGCGGTACGCGCTTGCCATACGCGGCCAGACGGCGCGTACCCACAGACTACCCACCGCAGCCCCGGCTCTGCCTTGCGCGCGAGGCGGCCTGGCACCCACCACGGCCAGCGCCGCCGCCACCCGTTCTTCGGCGCCGCAGCTAGGGGGGAAGCTAGCGAGAAGCTAGCGAGAAGCTACAGCAAGGCCGGGGGCCGGGCGCGGCGCGAGAGAGAAGCTAGAGGGGAGCCTCCTCTGGCGCAAAGAGGCTGGAGAGGGAGCGGCGCGTCTGCCCTAACTTGACTGGTCGGCCTTTGCTGGACTCGTGGCGCGAGACAAATAGGGCAGGCGAGGCGAGACGAGGAGAGGAGAGACGAAACGAGAGGAGACGCGCTGAGCGGCAGGAGAGAGGAGAGACTATCGCTGAGGGCGAGGAGAGAGGGCGAGGGAGGGAGGTATGATGGCGAGTCGAAAAATGAGGCAGGGGAAGCAGGCGCAGCGACTGTCCAACAGTGGCCAGGCAGGCGAGCGACATGAGCGAGCGGCAGTGGCCAGGGGAAGCAAGCCAGCAAGCAAGCAAGCAAGCAAGCCAG